>OZ014461.1:7196352-7752075 GCA_963966035.1 Acleris laterana
CTTGAACTATTTAACAAGGGGGCCATTAATTTAACATAATTGTTATAGTCTGAAACGTCCTTGGCATAACATAATTTAGTATATTATTGTCTCGACGAATGTTGACATCGTAGAAAACATTTAATATAATTGATAAATATCTGGACAACTGTTCGTCAATTTTTAAATAATATACTATAATGAAATTAAATTTAACCCCAAATATTTTTTTTTAGTATAATAATCATATTGCATAATGTTATGTAAATTAATCGAATCAAACGAAGCGAACAAACCACATGGGTTTGGGCCAAAAACAATCGGTTAAGTTGTTTGTTCTTTTTTTTTTTCATAAACCGAAAATATCTTGCTGTTTTTTATATATCTGATTTACTAATACATTTAAAAATATATATGCAAAGGCATTATTCGGCTCGATAAGCTTATGCGTTTCATTGTTTATTCCTTACGAACATTCGACTCATCAATGTTATGCATAAACATTATTCGACCAACTAAATTCATACGTAATTATCAGAGCCCGGATTTTTCGCGGCAAAACAAAAGACTGTCGCAATTTAGCTAGTGTTAGAATATTTTCATCACACTTGCTCGGAAAGGGTTTTATAACACGCAGGCGTTTAGGGCAGTTATAGCCTACTTAGCTCCCGCGGGAGTTATAGATTTTCATAACTCTCTAGGGAGTTATGAGTTTAGTTTTAAAATATAGAATCCACTTGTACATCATTTCAGACCAAGGAGGTGTAAAATCAGCCAAGGTTTATTTCCTATATTCAAAACTTGGCTACAAACCAATTTTACTGTTTAATTAAACTTATACGGCACATTTGTCTGCATTATATTTCTATTTTACCATTATTTCAGAGACATTCGCAATTATTTTATTAAATTTCATTTTGAAAATTTGTACAATCTGGCAGAATGGCCTGTATTTGTCAAGTTTAAAAAAAAAGCAATTCTAAGCATTATCTGTGGAAGACTAAAAAAAAGTTGTCAAAAACTCTTTTAGCTTAGCGAATCGAGTTCGTTTAATTTTGTTTGATTGTTGTTTCCGAAGCGTATTTTGTTTAAAGGTACGAAAAAAACAAACTAAATATGACTTCCTCATCGGAAGAATCTGTAGTGACATCAACACCACCTGATTTGTTAAATGCGGCTCAACTACTCAACAATGATTTGCTGCCAGCGAAATGTAAAGAAAAGGTTTTTTTTTCTATTTGTTTTTTATTTCCTCGCTAATGTGATGAAAATCATTGTGTGTATCATGGGCAGTAAGGAGATTGCAAACTCGAGTCATTAAAAGCCCTCCGCCTTCGGCGTCGGGCTTCTAATAGTCTCTCGTTAGCAATCCTCTTCTTACCGCCCTTGATGCACAATGTACTATTTTTTATCGATATCGTGTATAATTATATTTTCATTACTTTACAATCATTCGCGACGGTTGTTTTGCATGTGTTATTCCATCTAAATTTTAACTCCTACTTTTTCATATCAAGTAATAAAATAACCCGTCGGGTAACTAAGACGTAAAACTTTGAATGAAGTGACTATACTACCTCATGGATAATAATAGACACGTCAGAAACTCTCTACTCCCAGAAAATGTTAAGAAATTAATGATTATTTACTCCTATCACTATTACAAACCAAATAAAATGTCACTTGCTGCTGTGTGTGCTGTCGGATTTCGAAGATGGAATTGCATCTGTTTCTATATAATTTTATACAAAACTCACGTAAAATGTTTTATTTAATATTTTTTTTATTTCGTGGACCTTCTTTATATACACACAACTATCGTCATATCGATTAAAAAAAAATTCTAACACCAGCTAGATTGCGACAGTTTTTTATTTTGTCGCGTAAAATCCGGGCTCTGGTAATTATTATGCCTTATACAATTAATCACAAAGGGGACCCGTTTAAGACTGCGCCGAGCAAACGACGAGCGTCCAGTGGCGCCCTCATTACTGTTATTGGGTTTTCTAATTAACTAAAGAATTTCCTTGGAACCAAACAAAATGTGTTTGTAGCGCAAGTATAAACACAATTTATGGGATACGTAACAAACTTTAATAACAATTACCCTTTGAGTAGTCAGCTTAACGGGAAAAGGTGGCCACTTTTTTTCGTTAAGTTAATAACTCGAAGGTGAATTGTTATTAAACTATATGATATACCCTATAAGTTGTGTTTATACTTGCGCTACAAACACATTTTGTTTGGTTCCAAGGAAATTTTTTAGTTAATTAGAAAACACAATCAAAGTAATACTCTTAGTATAGTCTTAAACACTTCAAAATGGCTGTGTTAGTAGTTAAGTAAGGATTTCCATATCTCATTAGAGGGCTGAAAATGGGTTCTCTGTCGTTTGCCCGAAAGTCATTTGCCATAATTCTATCACTTGCCATAATATTCATTCGCCATAAAGGCCCTATAAGCCTATAAGCTGTGTTTTCATTGGCAGTACAAAAACATTTCGTCCAATTTCAAGAAAATACTTTAGTTTATTAGAAAACCCAATAAAAGTAATGAGGGCGCCACTGTACATCCGGCGTACGCTCGGCGTAGTCTTAACGGATGTAATGTAGTTGTCAAATGAATGCCCCTCGTTGTTTCAGACGGGCTGACGCCGCCGCGCGCGCTCACGCCGCCGCTGCCGCGGCGCTACAGCGAGGACGACGACCTCGCGTTCATCCTCGGCGACATCGACGACATGCTCAGCGACGACGACGACACCGGCCGGTTCAAGGACAAGCCCAACAGGTGCGCGCACGATCTAACACCTCCAACTATCACACTTGACATCATTTAACTACCTCCTGGTGGTGATGATTGCGAATAAATGAATAGTCCAAATTTGGGTAGTTAATTTTATTACTGTACAGTCACGGACTTTAATTGATTAGCCACTTGCCACTGTTCATATTTTAGCCGTGTAATGCAATTTGGTAACGACCAATAAAAACTGAGTGCAGTTTGGACCAATAGTGACTGTTGTTTAAACGTGGTCATAGCAACCCTATTAAACGACCAATAATGACTGTGTTCAGTAGAATAGCTGATTGGGCGTTGTATCACCAATAGTAGCTGTTGTTTACGTAGCCATAGCAACTAGACAGACATGCAATAAGGTATTTGCCTAGTTTCTGAAAAGTACTTATACTTAATTAGTGATCCATTTTATGATAGTAAAATAAAACTCGCACGGATATTAACCCGATAACAATAATAAAACAATAAATAAATAATTGCCTTAACTCTTTACAGCCAAAACGACATCTTTCTGTATGATCTGTGTTATGACGTCATATTACACTTATGTCAAATGTCATTCAACCCAACGGACAATTTAAAACTTCAAAAAGTGGGGTTATATTTGTGTTTACCTACTGTGCTGTCCATTCAATGCAGTATTGTAAATTATAAAATCAAGATTAAAGTAAGCAACGTGTTTTTGGTTAAATTAGCTTTATTAAAAATCAACTTGTTGTAATTGGTTGTCTCTCTTACGAACCATAATTACCTGGCAGTTTTCACGTTCCTGAATTCAGCGGAACAAAAATCTGGATTCGCCGCGAAAAAAGTTGCTACCATTATTGTGTCGATTTTCGGCAAATTGACACTGTCTGCTTTGGTAAATGTGTTCACCAAAGACGCCATAGCTGGATCTTTGTTTATTGCAATGTATTTGCTAACGGCTAACCCAGTAGGTATGAGATAATGTAAGTTTTTTCGCCAGTAGACTCAAGTTCAAATCTTTGTTTACAGTAAACGCAGACAGAATGAATCTTGTCATGTCACAGTTGTCACCACAGATTATAGGATATGTCTAAAGCACAGATTATAAGAGTTGTCACTGTCTCGAGTTGATGACACAGATAGTATGATAAAAAAAAACATTAAGTAAGATGACGTCACGCAATCTCATTGGTGTTTCAATATAGATTAAAAATCTTTATTTTATTATAAGATATATAATAAAATAACGACTTCATTAAATTAAATAAAAACTATAATCATAACCCTCGTCATTAAAACTAGCTATATGCAAAGCATCTTTGTTTATTATAACCACAGGCAAGTACCCTATTGGTTGCCTTTGGGTGATGTCACTCTGTTGTCTGGTTGGTAGAAGGGTCTCAGGTTAGCCAACGGTTAATATTGCATGTCATTTTGTTCTTCTATTATACGAAGAGGTGTGAATTTCCTTATCTCGATATACGAGTAATACCGACTGAAACCGATTTGCATTACACGACTAAAATATGAACAGTGGCAAGTGGCTGATCAATTAAAGTCCGTGTCTGTACCTTAAACTAACACAAACACTGAATTGCTATGAAAGGCTACCCAGGCGGGCGCCAGTACGCGTGAGAACTGCTTCGTATGGAGGCGAGACCGAGACTGGCCAATACTAAATCGGCGCCCGCGTTGTTAGCTAAAACTGATAACGTAAGCAACATGATGTAGGGGTGTCGCCACAATAATTATTGTAAAACATCATTTTTACCCTCCCTTTGTGATCTAATTTTTGTCAGCAACCATGATACAGATGTACTTAGTGAATTTTTCCATCGTTTTTGGTCGGATAACTTCGTATTTATCTAGATTTCTCAATTAGCTTCAGTACCCATCAATATGCCAACCGAGAAAGCAAGATAAATACGAAGTTATCCGACCAAAAACGATGGGAAAGGATTATTCACTACATCTGTACCAGTTCGTGGTTATCACAAGACATATAGAAATACGTAGAGGTTTTTTAATAATCTATTATATATCTTGAATTCCTTATTGGAAAAAAACTAAGAGAAATATTTCGAAAATGGTTCACTTTTGCATAATGCATTATAAGGTCAAAATGATTGATAAGCAATTAACCTGTTGAACTTATTTATATCATGACCTAATTATTAAGTTAGTTTATCCCTTAATCAAACCAGTTTTTTAATTTAATTTATAGTGGAAAATACAAATTAAGTGGGAAATAGTTTCCCAATTTTTGACTAAGCATCTACCATTTTAAAACTCACCTTTTCAATGTGAGCAAGTGATTTAAATAAGATGTATAATTATAAAGTATTGTATTGGTCCAGCTCTGCGCCGGCGCCGGCGCCCAAGCCGCCCGTGGACCTGCGCTCGAAGCTGCCGCCCAAGGCCTCCGAGCCGCGCGCGCCGCGCCAGAAGATCGTGTTCACGGAGGAGAAGGAGCAGAGGAAGCGGAAGGTTAAAGGTATGCTAACATACACACACATACACATAAACTCACGCCTTTATTCCCAGAGTGGGGTAGGCAGAGCTACAGAATTTCCAACAACTATAAAAACTTTTTGATAATTGTGTAACCACATTTTGTACACTTAGGCGAAGATGTTTACCAGTGTATTAGTGACAGGTTGCAAGCCCATCGCCTAACAGTACTACACGCCTTTATTACCTTATTCGGCTTTTACGACATCTACGGGAAGACTTGGAGTGGCACTATTCTAATCCGGCAACCACACGGGGGAGGGGGGGTATGCTAACATTCGGTATTCAAAATGGTTATAGATAAAAGGCGTTCAGTTTTGTGATTTTTTTACATTTCGTCCCTTTATTCTCTCAAACTCGTACAGTACAACACAAATGATATGGCTTACCGATGTACAGTCGCGGAACGAAAAGGTTGACCAGTTTTCAAATAAATTCATTTACGCGTTGCAAGCACATGTTACCTTTTTAAACTGTGTAACAGACGAGAGAAAATTGTTTATACGTGATCATAGCAACCCTTTTGTAACGACCAATAAAGAACAAGTTCAGTTAACCAATAGTGTCTGCTGTTTATACGTGACCATAGCCATAGGGAACCAATCAGCATGGTCCACGCGTTGCGTGGTTGTATTCTGTGCTGTTATTGGTTGTTAGTGACGCCATGTTGACGCAGCCGTCAAACGTGCGTGAGTTTGATGGAAAAAATAGATACAAATTTAATTAGCTCCTTATAACTATTACGTGCAAGTCTAATCGTGGGTTTTAATCGTGCTTTTGGAAATCATCAGAATCGTTGTTCTGGTCTGCACAAACGAAAATTCATGACACACCATATAAATTGTATTCTGCTGTACCTATCTGATCGAATAGTTAGAAAGGAAAGTAGTCTTTATTTTTTACGAAACACGAGTGCGTGAGGAAAGGGATGATTTACCTCCCGACGCTCCTTGGTGCTAAAAATAGAACATAAACGGCGCATATGGTGGGCCGTAATCAGATTTGAACCCTAAGTCAAGATACTTAGATTGAAATTATAACTAAACCTATGTGGTTAATAAAAAGGGTTAATAAAGCCTTGTCAAATCAGAATGCAGTTCTTCGTATAAATCTCCATATAAGCCATCATTTTAAAACTTAAAATAGAAGCCCATTTGAACTGTTAATCGATAACCCTATGGGTTCCCCTGTCACAAAGGTCAAGTGACAGTCATTCCCATGTAAGAATAGAAAGAGATTAATTAAGTCACACACAAACATAAAAAAATCTGAAAATTCACACAAATGTTTTTGTAGTCTTTCTATTTGTATTTTGTCACAGTGAAATTTATTATCTTATCTTAACTAGCGACCCGCCCTCGCTTCGCTTCAGTTTATGTGAGTTTTATGTACAGTCGACGCCATAAATATGTTTACACTTTAGTACCTTGTCTATTTAGCGTCATGTTTAAACTGCCATTTGAAATTGTCATAGCGGGTAAAGTGACGAGGTACTAAAGTGTAAACATATTTATGGCGTCGACTGTACGTACATAAACCAGAATCGTTTATTCATATACACCTTCCTCTTGAATTACCAACGCTATCTATTGCTGAAAACTGCATCAAAATCCGTTAAGTTTAAAAGACTTAAGCGAACAGACAGCGGAAGCGACTTCATTTTATATTATTTAAAGATAAGACAAAAGGCCAAAGTTGTGTCGTATCAGGAGGTAAAAAGTCTGGCAGAGAACAGAGAAAAGTGGCAATTACTCCACCGGCCGAGCCTAGCTCCTGACTCAAATGATGAATTATATAATTTGTTAGGTCCGACATGTCTAATTTGAACGTATCTATTGCAGACAAGTCGCCCCCGCCGACCAAAAGACCAACGGTGACCAGTTCCACCAAAACTGATGTCGACAACGTTGAGAAAAAAGCCACTAAGGTAAGCCCTAAAACTAAAGTATAAATAAACCAAATAGTGTTCCTGGTGTTTTTTTTATTACCTGTTTTAATAGCTGTTGCCCGTGAATCCGTCCGCGTAGAAAAATAAAACATAGCCTATATTTGGGTCAAAATCTTTTTCGATGCACTGAAATTCTCCACTCTGTCACAATCGTAATTTTTCTCTTTAAGTAGTAATGGTTTTTTTAATCTAAATAAATGTTTATTTTATTTGAATCAGTAAAGTATTGTCAAACATCGTCAAACAAAATAAAATATTGCTTCCTGCAAAAACAACTACTCTGTCACATTTCCCGGGGACAAATTTCAATGCATCAGCAAAGATTTTAACCCAAATTTACACAGGAATAATGTAGCATTCTAATGGTGAAATAATATTTGAAATGCATCAGTAGTTTTTAAGTTTGTTCGTCACAAACATACAAAAGTACAAATCTTCCCTCTTTATAATATTAGTGTAGACTAGCGACCCGTCTCGGCTAGTGTGTTTTCTGTAACACCAATACATACACCAGCCTTAGGAATAGGTAGAGCTAATTTGCCTAAACTTGACGCGTATTCATTCATGCGTGAGTGAAATGGGAATACATTATTGAATGAAGGTGCATCAAGTTTAGGCAAATTAGCTCGACCTATTCCGATCACTGCTGATTATACAAAACTGAAAACTGTAACAAAATCCGTTGCGTCGTTTAGGAGGATACAAACAGACGGACGTACACGTTTTATTCTTTGTAAACATACGTTCGTTTAGTAACATTTGGATGATACGCACATAATCACTTTAGGGTAACGATCGTAATTTTTTAATTGTGATCCTTTTTTTTTCTATCGCAACATTTTTGCTTCACACAAAAGTCCAACTCAATTTGCGTCGTCGTGTGAACCAAAGCGGCCCGGCATTGTAGGTGGTAAAAACCATATCGTCTTTTACTTGTTATCGTATTGGCAACGTTTGGATAGCTCTTATTTACTTGACAGTAATGGCGGCCGAGTTAATAACAATACGATAACAGGTCAAATACGATATGGTTTTTACCCCGTAGAATACCAAATGTATTTTTCATCACACTTGCTCGTAAATAGTGTCCTAACATGCTAGAATTTCCTAAAAATCTCGCATATATTAACTACTAGCGACCCGCCCTGGCTTCGCTTCGGTTTATTTGAGTTTTCTATAACACACGTACATAAAACAAAATTTATTATACATAAAAACCTTCCTCTTGAATCACTCTATCTACTAAAAAAAATCGCATCAAAATCCGTTGCGTAGTTTTAAAGATCTAAGCATACATAGGGACAGACAGCGGGAAGCGACTTTGTTTTATACTATGTAGTGATTTATCTCGACTGTCACTGGAATCGGACTCCGAACACGTTTGACATTATTCTGTGAAAAGTCACAGACAATGATGTAGTCTGCCGCTAATATTAAGGTAAATATCTGGTCTGATTTTATTTCCTCGCAATACGGTATTTGACAAAAAAGTCAAATCAGCTTCTTTTTATGAAACATCAAAAACGCTCCGTTACTATGGAATTTGTAGGGATTGCTATCTTGTGACGATACAATCAAACAGCGTCCTTATTGTTGCACTTTATGAATTTAAAAATCTTAAAATAGCAAACATAAATAAAAGATTGATGTTTTCCTAGTAATTTTATAATATTTATTTGTTGTTAATGGAAAACCAATTTAATTTCACTCTTGTCAAATACCCTATTGTGATGAAAAACTCGTCATCGTCTTGTATTAATAAAATTTTAATATGCAATTAAAATTTTATTTTTATCTCCAGCTAAAACAATCTGACGAATTGAGTTCGAAAAACTCTCGCCCGAGGATTATATTCGAGAATAAAGAGGTGAGCGCTCTTCTAGTTCTACAAATATTATTGTAGGGACTCTAGAATGACAGACTTGTCTTTTTAACTATCGTATTGTAGATTGTCCGTATTTGTTGTATTCCTAGTACGAAAACCGCGGATTGATTTGATTACTCTAGCGGTAGCGGCATTCAATTTAAAATGCTTATAGAATTACTATGCAGTTACCCTTCTGTTTGGCATTACGGCAGTGTGGCCTACATCTCATAATGTTGTGCGTCGCAAAATTACCACATTGTTTAATTTAATTTAATATTGTCGACGGAGCTCCGCCCGGCGGTGTTCCTATTCTTGGTTAATTGGCCCTTTGGTCATTTGAAGTTACAGAACGACGTGGTCATTTCGGTACTCTGACCTTTCGAGATGTAGGCTAAAAGCGATTTGGTCAGTAGATGGAGACAGTAATTATGTATCCGAGACATTTTACTACTGCTCGATAAGTATTTCTTCCTCTATCACTTCTTAATATTGGGAATGAGCATTCATCGTCAGATCTGCATGCAAGCTGGGGCTCTGTTCTGCTGGGCAAAACAATATTGCTTTTGAAATGTTATCGTATTTTTCGAACTAGGCCGCCGTTGCAGTCAAATAAATAAGAGTTATCATACATACATACATACGTACATACATACATACCTTCACGCCTATCTCCCAATGGGGTAGGCAGAGGCTATGGAACGCCAGGTGCACCGATCTAAACACACAATTTTCGCTTCCTCTACATTCATCAATCTCTTCATGCACGTACGTCGGTTTCGGGTGCTTTTGATTTGGCCCTTATTCAGTACATCGCGAATCTGATCACCGTACGTCCGTCTAGGACGTCCCCTACCGACATCTCCGCTCATTCTCGCTCGCCATATCTCTTAAGAGTTATCATAACGTTAATAATACGATAACACCCACAACATGTGAGAACAGGATTTCAGAGCCCCTGCGCATTACATTACTTACCTCCGACTATAGTCTATACTTTTAGGTATTTAAAAAAACGTAAACATTCCAATCCACGTGACATTGTTAAACAGCCAATGAAAACTGTTTTATCGAACTTTGACGTTAGCCAATAGAAGCAGAACACTGTCTGCTTCTTTTTATTGGCTGACGAACTATACCACGTGGTGGTTCTGTTTACATTTTTTTAAATGCCTAAAAGTATAGACTATAGCATAACTTAGCCGGTAATCATGCTTGAATATTCAGTGTAAAAAATATGTAATTTATTATCGGGACTGAGTTAAGGACCATTTTTAGGTCTGTGGTTTCCACAATTCTTGAATTGCTAAATATCCCCGGTGGTGCTCTCTCAAACATCATCACGTCGGCCTAAACACGTCCACTGCTGGACATATGTCTTTCCCAAAGATCTTCTACTCCTCGCACCTATCTGTTTTCCGCAACATTTAGCAGATCGTCTGACCTTATGCCTGTCAATATTACGCCTTTCGGTACATAATGGCCACTCCAGAACTTTTCCGCCCAATAAATAAATAAATAAACGATAATCGGCTCTAGAAGTAATGCGCCCAACCGTCACAGCCCTTCTGAATACATCCAGGCAAAGATTACGTAGTTGACGGAACTGAGGTCCTTGCCAAGATGCACTACGCTAAATAGCGTTTAGTTTTTAAACCAATCGTGTCACTGGTAGATCACGTGACTTTTCGTATCACGTCATCTACCAGTGACTTCAAAACTAAACGAATATAAACGCCAGCTAGCGTAGTGGATCTTGGCAAGAGCCTCTGACGTTAACGGTACGCTTCATAATTCGCCATCTTATCCTTTAACCGGCCGCAAAGTAACAATGTTCGCATTATTGTGTGACGGTATGGGAATAAGGCAACTGGTGAAATTACTTGCATAGATAGAGGCATTCCACCTTAGTCCTCAGCATTGGCAACGCATTTGCATTCTTGTGATTATAATCTTGAGAATGCAAATGTCAATGGGTTTCAGATCCCACTTACAACTTACTCTATTGATAGCCACATTAAATTTCAAATGCTTTTACTATTACTATCATCTCGCTCTAACGGTGCTCTAACCTCAACAATCCCTCCACAGTCACAAAAAGAAAAACCAGACGAGAAAAAAACCGTATCCCGCCGAGTGGTCCTACAACGGAAAGTATCTCAAACAGAAAAATCCGTGTTCTCCCGCATAGAGGTCAAATCGGACCCTACCAAGCCAAACCCTGGCATTTTCAGCCGGGCAGTTCGCACTGCCATTGGCACAGACAAACCCAGGATCGTCGTGAAACAACAGGACGAGCCTGAGATCGAGTATGAGAGCGACTCAGATCTCGATGAAGAGAAGCTACTCAGTGATGAGAGTGGGGCGGTCGCGACCGTGACTAACTTGCCGCATGGGATCACGGACACGCGACTCAAGACACTGGCCGGGAATGAAGTGCAGGTAACGCATATTCGTATAAGGATGCTGTTGGTGTTTTAGGTGGTAGGATAGGTAGGTTAACCAGTGTGACTGAAAATACTTGAATTTCTCATCGATTTAGGTCTAGATTTATTTATAAATATTCAAGGTTTTTTGCACAATGGGCAGGCTCGAGATGGATGGATCAACTTTTTGTTGTTGTTATTTTGTCCCGTAACCCAGGAGACAACAGTGTTAGAGTTTCTTAGAAAAATTGCTATATACTTCTAGCACACTCAGGAGAAAGCCAATAAAACTGATTTTTATGGACTTATATTCTTTGAAATCACAGTTTTAAAGAGTGACTCAGGAGACGTCACCATGGTAACGAGCTACAAAGAAAAGTTGATTGATCCAGATATTTCTTTATGATGAAAGGGAAAATAATCGTATCGACAGTCTTTGATGAGATCCAAGTTCTTGCATGGCTTTTTTGATATTTCTATCAAATATTCAAGCTTAGTACAAACTTAGCATTGAAACTAAAAGTACCTTTGATCATTTGAATTTTATATGCGTAAAAAGAGAGATACTTACACTTCGACAAAGACGCGGTCGAAAGCTATTCAAACTAAATGAATCATATTTGTTTATAATTATCATTTCTCAAGTTAAACCGGTTTCAGAGAAGGCACAAATAAACAGAGCCCGGATTTTTCGCGGCAAAACAAAAACTGTCGCAATCTAACTAGTGTTAGAAATATTTTTTTATCGATATATCGATAATTGAGTAATAGGTCTGCGAAATAAAAAAGTATTAAATAAATCATTTTACGTCAGTTTGTAAAAAATTATATAGAAACAGATGAAAATCCGATTTCTTCGAAATCCGTCAGCACACACAGCAGCACGTGACATTTTATTTGGTTTGTAATAGTGATAGGAGTAGATAATCATTATATTTTCAACATTCTCTGGGAGTAGACAGTTTCTGACGTGTCTATTATTTTCCATGAGGTAGTATAGTCACTTCATTCAAAGTTTTACCTCTTAGTTACCCGACGGGTTATTTTATTACTTGATATGAAAAAGTAGAAGTTAAAATTTAGATGGTTTAACACATGTCATGTAAAACAACTGTCGCGAATGATTGTAAAGTAATGTAAATATAATAATACTCGATATAGGTATCGATAAAAAAATATTTCGAACACTAGCTAGATAGCGACAGTCTTTTGTTTTGCCGCGAAAAATCCTGGCTCTGCAAATAAATAAGTGCAGACTGATTTAAAAAATAAATTTTTACATAGTTACACTAAGTATGCCTTCGCCACACCCTCATCTTCATATAAGTGGTATGGAAAAAAAATCTTTATATGCAAATGAGTTGAATTGCTTTCTCATAAGACTGTTCGGCAGTTTGCACAGAGAATTGCAGAGGGGAAACTCTTGCTTTAGAAATTTAAAAATGATACACTAGCTGACATAGGTACACAAAAATAATACATAGCCTTATAGATAGCTTCTGCTTTATATCATTCGTTGATTGTCGAACAAGTCGTACTGACGGACCTGTAACAACAAAAACAACACCTCTTTTTAGCGTCTGAAACACTATAAAATAACTATAAAATGGATTTCAGGGGGGTTATTATGAGATAACTATGCAGTTCAGTTTACTCTGAGAGAAAAGGACAGAGCTATATATAACTGTTATAGCTCTGTCCTTTGTGCTCACCGTAAAATGAACTGCATAGCTATGTCATAATAACCCCCCAGGGCCCCCAAAGCTGATAATTCAACGGCCCAACTTTATTTTATATTATAGATAGTAACTACTACTACTACATGTACTAAAGCTAAGACCACCCCTATTAAACTTGCTTTATATTTAAAAAAACGCGTCTAAATCGGTCTATTCGGGAGTTACGATGCGACATATAAACACACAGATACCCACTTTAAACACATAATACACCTCTGCCTGTTTGCGACGGGTCGGTTTAGAAAACGAGACACTTATAGAATGACTTGGATTTGCCGTATATTATGGCAATATAAAAGGAGCCATCTATGGCCAAGCCAAGGGCTTACATGTTTGGGTGTGACTTTTGCATACGTACGAATAGACAAAAATTATGCGATGCGTTTGACCTACTTTAACGGTGTTTTTTTAGGAATATAGCCTTCTGCACTAGCTACTTATCTATCTATCTTCTTCTATGTAAATATAAATAAATGTGCATATATTGGCCCTCTACGCGTTCCTAGATTGTGATGAAACTTTGGTAGGGTGTTCTGACGACGCCATCAAGGGTATCTGGCCCAAAAAATCGATATCTACTCGTTTACTTTACGCGGCATCGCAACGCATGCCATGTACTGCTAGTTCTCTATTCTCTACTAACCGACGCATGACGTCAGCGTAGACCTAAAACACCAACTGCCTAATGCGACTGATTATATTACGTAGTTTAATCATTCGTTTATCACTTTAAACGCTTTACCCGCTGTGATATGTATCCTGTGATATGAAATGTTATATTTATTCATGTATCAACGTACTGCTGACCGTTGGCAATCTTCAATGTTCCAAAGTTTAGTTAACAAGTCAATTTTAAATACATTTTTGGTGCTGCAATGCGCCAGTTAACTACTATAAATTATAATGCGACTCTTCATAAATCGGTTTACTAAACGAGAAAGAAATATACAATTAGAAATATCAAATAGCAAACGGCCGCGTCGAGAGACAAATGTGTAGTACTTGACGGCTCTGTTTTTCACGTTGATATGGCGACGCTAGTGATGCACGTCGTCGCTAGTGCGGCGCCATAGGACCCCCCTGGGAGTCTCAAAGTCCTGCCTGAAAGCGAATAGGAAATGTGACAATACGGCCAGAACGAGTGGTCCCAGCGGGAGCAACAGCTTTAGGTTTGGAGTCAGCTGCTGTAGCTGCAGCCGCGTCATTCTGAACATAGGCTGGCTTTACACGATCAACTGAGACAGTCACTGGTCCTCGGAGTAAGTCTACAGTGACAGTCTTGTCCGTTCTACTTAAGACGCGGTGTGGGCCAGTGTATGGGGCCTCTAGAGATCCACGCAGTGCATCCTTTCTCAGGAAAACATGGGTGCACGAACTTAAGTCCTTGTGTACAAAGATAGACTTATTTCCGTGTCTCGATGCGGGAACAGGCTTGAGATGCGACATATGACGTCTTAGCTGTGCGACAAAATCGTCAGGTTGCAGTGTGTGTGAGTTAGGAGTATGAAAGAACTCACCCGGGATGCGCAATGGCTCACCGTACACCATCTCTGCAGCTGAGCTCTGCAAATCTTCTTTCCACGCACTTCTTATGCCAAGAAGTACGATCGGCAGCACGTCGGTCCACTTGTTGTTGTTGTGGGCCATGATGGCTGCTTTCAAAGTGCGATGCAGGCGCTCGACCATGGCGTTGGCCTGGGGATGATAGGCCGTTGTGTGTCGCAGCTGGGTTCCGCAAAGCTCCGTCAAAACCTTGAACATACGTGAGGTAAACTGACGTCCTTGATCGGTTGTTACAGTTTGTGGACAACCAAATCGAGATATCCATGTTTCGTAGAGCGCATGAGCTACGGTTTCGGCTGTGATGTAGGAAAGTGGCTTCACCTCTGGCCAGCGAGTGTACCTATCTATGGCGGTGAAGAGGTAGCGGAATTCGGATGAAGGTGGTAGGGGACCGACCAGGTCAATGTGGACATGACTAAACCTGTCTCCTGGTAGCTTGAAATTTCCCAGCGGAGAAGATGTGTGACGTTGCACCTTGGCGCGTTGACATGCTGCGCACGTACGTACCCAGGTACCGCAATCTTTGCGTACGGAGGGCCATACGAATCTTTCCGTTACCATCTTAGTTGTTGACCTTGTACCTGAGTGACTCATGCCGTGTACTGCGTCGAATATTCTTCGTCGATGCTCCTTGGTGATGAAGGGTCGGGGCCGTGCTTGAGAGGTATCGCAATACAAATAAACAGTCGTACCTGGCACGGGCACTTTTTCCAACTTCAGTGACGAAGATCGCTTGGCAATGAGGTCGTGCAACTCGGCATCATTCTGCTGCGCTTGCGCGATGGCTTCGAAGTCTGGAGGCACGACAATTGCTTCGATACGGGAGAGTGTGTCAGCGGTAATGTTGTCTTTCCCCGAGATGTGCCTGATGTCGCTGGTAAACTGCGAAATGAAATCAAGGTAGTTAAATTGTCTCGGAGAGCATTTCCTGTCTTTTTGCTGGAAGGCGAAGATGATTGGCTTGTGGTCAGTGTATATCACAAAATGTCTACCTTCAACCATGTACCGGAAATGTTTAACGCTTTCGTAAATAGCCAGCAACTCCCGATCATATGCGCTGTACTGTGTTTGTTGCCGTGTCATCTTCTTTGAGAAGAAAGCCAGTGGTTGCCATTGTCCTTCTACTAATTGCTGGAGCACTGAACCCAAGGCTGTGCCAGAAGCATCAGTCACGAGGGCTAGTGGTGCATCAATGATGGGATGAGCCAGTAGAGTTGATTTGGCGAGACTAGACTTACAATTTTGAAAAACTTCCAACTGTTGTTCGGTCCAAGTAAGTGAAGTAGTGCTTTTGATTTTAGGTCCTGAAAGCATGTCGTGAAGAGGTGCTTGTGCATCGGCAGCATGAGGAACAAACCTCCTGTAGAAGTTCAGCATGCCGAGGAATCTGCGTAATCCGCCTACAGTCTTGGGTGGCGGGAATTCCTGCACTGTTTTTACCTTATCGTCAATAGGACGAGTGCCGTCTTCAGAGACTGTAAATCCGAGGAATGTGACCTCTTTCTGACCAAAACTGCACTTGGACTCGTTGATGAGCATACCATACTCTTGAAATCTATCAAACACTTGCCGTAGATGTTCCAAGTGCTGTTCGGCGTCTTTGGAGAAAATGAGTACGTCATCGATGTACGAGTAAACGAAGTCCAGGTCTTTGAGGACTTCATCCAGGAACCTCTGGAAGGTTTGAGCTGCATTTCGAAGACCAAATGGCATGAAGGGGAATTCGAACATCCCGAACGGTGTTGTGACAGCTGTCTTGCAAATGTCATCCGAGTAAACAGGAATTTGGTTGTAAGCTTTGACTAAATCAATTTTTGAGAATATTTTGCTACCTGCTAGACGGTGAGCGTAGTCCTCTATATGGCGGACGGGATATCTGTCGGGGATGGTGCGTGCGTTGAGCGCGCGGTAATCCCCGCACGGTCGCCAACCATTTCCTTTCTTGGGCACAAGGTGCAGTGCCGACGCCCACGGTGAATCGGATCGTCGTGCCACGCCATCGTGAAGCATTTCTTCAAACTGCTCCTTCGCAATTTTCAGCCGATCAGGAGCTAGACGGCGTGGCCTACAAAATGCTGGAGGACCTGGAGTAGTTCGGATGTAGTGCACAGTTGAATGTTTTACCTCTCGCGGCAATCCAGACGGTTTTGTTAAACTGGGATATTCCGCTAGCAATCGGTGGTACTCGCTGTCACCAGAAATCGCTTTTATGCTGGTTTGGTCGCAATGTCTAAGTTGTCCCGCTGTTGTGAGAGTAGTCACGCTGTCAATTAGCCTTCTGTGTTTGCAGTCGACGACGAGGCCGTAATGAGCAAGGAAATCAGCTCCTATGATTGGCTTATCTACGCTTGCTACGACAAAGTTCCAAATGAAATCCCTCCGCAAACCTAGGTTCAAATTTTGCTTGACTATGCCATAAGTATGTATGATAGAACCATTCGCTGCTGTGAGTGCGTAGCTGTCAGGCGACTTACATTTGGGCATGAATTTTCGTGGCAGAACGCAGAGGTCGGAGCCGGTATCAATAAGGTATTGAATTTTGCTTACGTTGTCCGTTATGAATAGGCGGCTGGTTGTGGCGTGACAGTCAGCTGCCGCCGCGATGGACTGTCGTACTAGTTTTCCTGTTTGTAGCTACACGGCGGAATGCATTTTCTTGCCTTCGAATTAAAATTGCCATGATACCAGCACATACCTTCTTTGACAGCTTGATACCGACCGTGTGATTTGGACCTGCTGCGACTGCGCGACCTGCTCCGGTTGAAACGCGCCCGACGATAACCGCTGCTGCTGCCGGCGCTCAGTTGTGCGATTTGTTGCGTTAACTCGCTCTGGATGCGCGCCGTGATGGATTGTTCCATCCTCTTCAGCATATCTTCGAAAGAGCTTGTGCTCGCTACCTGCTTAAAGAAAGGGTTAGGAGTAGCATCAAGTATTTGGTCAGCAAGAACAGCGATGTCGTCCAGCGAAGCAGTAGTTTGCGAAGCGATAATGGCCTGCACGTGTGTAGGTAGGCGACACGACCAAAGACTACGGAGAAAATCGTCGCTGACACTGTCGCCAGCCAATCCTCGAAGGTGACGGAGGAATTGGCTTGGCTTCCGATCGCCCAACTCTTCGTGCTGCAGCAACTGCCGTCTTTTGTTTTCTTTTGACATTGACAGCCTGTTTATCAACTCTTTTTTTAATTTTTCGTATTTATTTTGTTCCGGGGGCTTCGTAATTATGTCTCGAACTTCCTTTGCGGTTTTAGGGTCTAATTCACGAATTACCTGGAAGTATTTTGTAGAATCGGCTTTTACGCCCGATATTGCGAACTGCGCCTCGACCTGGGCAAACCATACCTCGGCGTCGTCCGCCCAGAACGGCGGCAATCTTACTGCAACTCGGTCGACAGACCCTGCAGTCTCTTGTGCCGGGCCGGCGGCTCCTTGCATCGTATCTTCAAACTCGTTATCCGACATAATTATTAATCGTCGGGGTCACCAATTTGGTGCTGCAATGCGCCAGTTAACTACTATAAATTATAATGCGACTCTTCATAAATCGGTTTACTAAACGAGAAAGAAATATACAATTAGAAATATCAAATAGCAAACGGCCGCGTCGAGAGACAAATGTGTAGTACTTGACGGCTCTGTTTTTCACGTTGATATGGCGACGCTAGTGATGCACGTCGTCGCTAGTGCGGCGCCATACATTTATTACGCATACTGATTAATAAAAAATATAATTGAATTTGGTTTTATAAACAAGTATCGAGACAGAATATTTGGTTGGTTCGGCTGCATTTAGAACGCTAATTCGTGTTGTTTCAGTCGCTTGTGGTACGGTTGCCATAACTGTATCACAAGCACCTTAAATATAATTTACCTCAGTTTGTTAGTGTTTCAATTTTAAAAGAAGCTCCCCACGATTTTATTTACGTTCCATATTTAAGTAATACAAATAAATAAGGTTCTAAAAACTGCATTTTTGAATGGCTGCATTTTGTTGCACAACCATAATCTGCTTATTTTGACCTAACGAGTTCAAACTGGTGGGTATATAATATAACATAAGGTTTCACTAGCTTGGTAGTTTTCTACACATCAAATGTGAACTGCCAGAAACAAAAAACTAGAAACCTGCTATATTTTCCCTGGCAGCAAGTTTTGTTTTTGCGATTTTTTCGAATCAGAACTGAAGATTGCTAATATGGGTTAGTAGTACTCTGTACACTGTTTATTTAATACATTGTTTTACTTAAGTTAATATAAGACGATACTGCGAAATATCAAACACTTTGAATATTGTGTGAACCTCTCAAATATCTGAGCAGGCATGGTGCTATAAAATAATTATGTAGATAAGGTTTTTTTTTACATAAACACAAAGGATGATAATCAAGCGTTCCCGTCCGAAGTGTTGGTAGAATCAATTTCATTTCTTAAAATGTTTATTAGGTACAGTCGTAAATCAATATTAGGAATTCTGGGTTATCGGGTGTCGAAGTAAACTGATATGTTAATAAATTGGCCATGTGCGAGCTCGACTCGTTCTTTGTTTGGGGTATTTCCGCCTCTAGTTTTTGTGTTTATATAATTTTCTGGTTATTTTGTTGTTATGAAGGCAATAGAAATACAGAATATGAGAAATTCAACTGTCTGCCTATTACAGTTCATAAGACACAGCCCTGTGACAGACAGACATACGGACACCGGAGGCTGAGTAATAGGGATCCGTTGGTACACTTAGGATACGGAACCTGAACAAGGAGCTTTATAATTATGGGATATAAATATTTTTCTCTCATCCTCAGCCTATATCTATTTGCAAATATTCCGCATGCTCTGTCTTGCCCATGGCTTGAGGCATATAGAACTCGTATAGGTCGTAGCAGAATAAGGGAAGGGGAAATGCCTGTTGGCTAGGCTGTTTTTTACATAAGTGTTAAAGATGGAGACTACATTTTCTTTTAGAACATTATATTTAATTAAACTCACCAAAATGAAAAAAAAGATATATTAAAAATTAATAGTTTCAAGAAAAGTCATATTTCATTAAATCGTTTGTTTCTGCAAAACCATCGGGAATTTTACAACCAAACTTGGCACAATTGCACTGCTAAATAGATAGAACAGTAAAAAAAAACAAGTCATTATGTCAAAGGGCATATTTCCTTCACTTATCCTGCTAAGGACATACTTTATTAAAAAAAATCGGTGATAAAAGTTTGTAACCATGTTGATCGTAAAAGAATAAAGGAACGAATACAATTTAGTAGTCATTCAGAACCTGTTTTAATATTTTATTGGAGCACCATGTTTTGCTAAGCAATGTTTGACAAGATATAGTAAGATATATTTATATTTAAGTATATTTGCATGTGATATATAGACTGAATATCGTTAAATTTAATGTATGGCCGTATTATGTGATTTCGCGAAGAAACAACGAAAATACTTATTGATCTCGTTGTCATATGAATGACAACAGATATCATTACAAGATGTTTTTACACAGCTATTGCCATAAGCATAATGTTTTTTGCTGTAAGTAAAGATTCGCAAATAAAATACTTCATCGTTTCTAAAGTTAAGAGGAAACTAACTTAATACCTCTAGGGTATAGCATGTTTGTCACAAGTACCTGTCAAAAACACATCTCTATGTCACAACTTACTTTGGAAAATGTGAAATAAATGTGTCAGTATTATATAAGTACTGGTTTATGGAAATTTATTTATTGTTGATGTTTATTACTGGCTTTAAAACAAGGTCAAACTTACATGGTGTTGATCCGCTAGTCAAAGGACAATGTCAAAAAAAGTTTTTGGTAATAGGCTATTTGACAAGGTGAAAAAAAACGTAATAATTATGTATATTCATATAAATTATGAGTTTTAAAATCGATTTAAGGTATTCTTACTTAAAAAAAAATGGATCTTTTATCCAAAATACCACGATGAAACTTGATAATTTTTTACCTGTAGCCATTTTATCGAAAACGGTGCCGAATCCATGATGACGTCAAGGGTCGGTAAATATCACAGATTATAGGATGTCTGTATATTCTATATGACAGTTGACGTTTGTTTGTTTTCTGGCTTTGCTATGATTAGCCAATGTCAGTTTGTTTATGTATTGACCACTGACGTCACTGATTCCTGTGCGACACGCCATCTTGCCCAAGAAAGCGTTTTGGCGGCATATTTTAAAAGTGAATTTTTATTTTCTTTTTTTAGACGAAATACATAAAAGAGTTTAAAATTACCACTTTTGGAGTACTCAATAAACACCAACAAATAATCTGAGATGGTTTTCAAAAACCTGTCAAATAGCCTATTGTTATATTCATGAACACTTATGATTTTTAAATTTGATTGTGTTTTTAATCCCTTTTGTATGAAAGTTTCATGTTGGGATCGTATATTTGGAATTAGGAAAAGTGTTAAGTGCTTAACACTCGAGTAGTTATTAAGTAATATAGGCTGTAGATTTTTGACGTGTAAAAGTGCCCGTGCGGCCTACTTACTGTGTAAATATATTTTATGTTTATAATTTTTGCAAAATGCTGTGTAATTATAGTATGGTGGTTGTACTTAGCTAGAAATAACTTGTTAATGTGGCATATAAGTCAAGTCACATTTTTTTACTAAACGACCTGCTTTTAAATCATAGACAACATAAGTAGATGTTTCAAATTATGTACCTACACAATTTTAAGTTACTTAACATTTTTCTTAATTTCCATTATTTATAATTGTATTCTAGTCAATTAAGTTTAGTAATTAAGTTATTTCATAGCGTATAAGAGATACTACGAAATATCGGATTAAATGTTCCAGAGTTTAAGTTTGGACAAGGAAGACCGCAGCGCTAAAATCACGTTCAAGACCAGCCTGGCCGCCGACGTCTTCCGCAAGAAGTTCAACAACAAAATGGTCGCCGCGAGCAGACTTACCGTCACCCTGCGTTGAGATAACTTACAAATATTTAGTAGAAAGTTTGGTTTAGTTTTTTAATGTTTGCGTTCAAGTTAGACATAATTATCTGCGCATTAGAATCGAATGAACGCGACCTGTCATGTCCTACCCAAGTATGATGCCTGTAATAGTAAACTTTAAGGAAGGTTGTGTAGATGGAATTAAAATACTGTCACCTATTACCATGTCACATCATGTACAGTCGGTCAAATATGCGGTCTGCAACTCAAGATCAATTCTTATGGCTGAGTCTGCCACTCTAAAGGTTCCGTTTGCACAACACAAGACAAGATGAGTGTAATTTTGAAATAGTGACTGTATTTTTTAAATCCATGGAAAGTTGTATCAGAAATAAAAGTCCGCTTATTTGGCCGAGCGTGCAATACTTTAAGTTGTGAGGACGGAAGAACCTATACTGGAGTACTTTAAAGGCCCATTTCTTTGTTAGTACATTACATGTGTACTGATGTTATTATACATACCTAAGTACTTTTTTCACTAGTTCTATTCTTACTCTATCTTTTAAAACTAAATTAGATATTGAGATTTTGTTATCACGCACCTAGGGGTTAGGTAGATACATAATTTGCGATGTAACTACATCCTTGGCTTACAAAGATGTTTTTCTGATCATGATATTGTGTCGTCAGCTGATTGGTTGGACATAATTGTCACCTACGATTTTTGTTAAAAAATGCTGAAAATATTGAAAGGGTATCTTTTTGGCTAAAAGTATTTATTGTAAATCGCATTATACCTTTGAATGTGGAGATTGCTCGCGTGAACATATTATAGTCAGCAACAATATATTAACCATTGGGCAAATAATATCTGACACGTTTATAATGTCTTCAGATATTTTTCATCCCAATATTTGATAATATATTATTGCTGGTGACTAGGTATAAAATATTTTGTTTTTCTTGCATTGTGTGTTATAAAACTACTAATGTGTACCTGTTACCAAAACTATCAATTAAAAAAAACTAGTATCGAGCTCGAACATATTTTATGTATACAAAAATGCACACCTAACAGATGTGTAACGGTTATGCATGGCTCTTGTTTTTTGTTTTTGTAAATTTGTTCTCAAACTATTTGATGAAAACCTGTTTGTCCTTACCTTGGGTAGTGCACTAGAATAAATGATAATATTTGTAAACCTTTAGAATAGTTCCACTTTTAAACTATTCTCCTAATTAATTATTGTAAACAGGTATCAGAAAACTAAATAAAAAAGGCGAGTGTAAGCTTTATATTGGTTGATGTTGACGTCATTTGAATTTTTATTTTATGTAGTTTTTTTGGTACTTTGCGGCACTCCAGTGATTTTAATAGAAAGGTATGAGCTCTGTTTAAAAAAACCAGTAGTAATGACAGGACAGCCAACTCAATGTAAACATGTATACAATGACAAATTTTCTCACAATGTTATAACTTTGCTCTACTGGGGGGTTATTACGACGTGGCTTTGCAGTTCATTTTACGGTGAGCGTAAAGGACAGCGCTATAGCACTTGTATAGCTCTGTCCTTTTCTCTCAGCGTAAACTGAACTGCAAAGTTATGTCATAATAACAACCCTGTTAAAACTATACAATGAAAACCTATTTTTGTATTAAAAGCAATGTCTGAAATAACTTATAGATATATTGTTAGCTAAGTTAATATATATAGAACTACAGCTAGTGTGTATGTTTAATTCAGTTAAATAATTTTGTTTTTGAACTTTAGATGTTGTATGCAAACTATACAAGTCATATTTCGTATTTTTACACGAAACATGTAGAGTTAAGTTACCTATCTAAAGAAATTAGTCCTTGTCAACTATTGCAGCAATCGAGAATATAATTTTTGTCATTTTACTTTAATATGGTGGCAAAAGTGTTGTCGTATCTACTCAATTTAAGGTTTTTTTTTGTATTAAAATTAGGATCCTGAAACAAACAATTGGTAATGCAGGTGTCATCACTAGAGTTCGGATATATTCAACAAGAGCATAAAACTTCGGAAACTTCAAATGTATTTATAATATATACACATTTACACAAATAGATTATTCGAGTAAATAGATTAATTTTTAAATGCAACCATATCTGTTTGATTCCGTAACCAAGGCTGTTTTAAACATGTAACCCGAGCAGGATGTTTCAATAAATGTTTTTTTTTTAAAGATATTTTAAGTTTTAATGTTTGATAACTATTTGGTCCAGATCTAGCTGTAAAGATAAACAAAATAGGATTGGATAATTACTAAAGTTCTAGTTATAAATTAAGAAACAAGGCTAAAGTTCATTGAAAAATATATTTGTATGTTGATACATGCCTTCGTATGAATTAATTATTTTTTTAGTACAATGGTATTTTGGTATTTTGACGCAAGTTACTTAACAATGCAAATATTGTATTGAAAAACGAGCTTCACTTCATTTGTATGTGGAGCACTAGTTTATTTGTTTGTCTGCTCTTTTTATATTTTAAATACTAATAAAGGATATGAGCTTCCACCCAGGAATTTCGCTTGAATATTTACTGATAGCCTTAACTTTTTTTCTATAATAGATAAGTTCAAATATCGAAATAATTATTACGAATTAAATATTAGAAGGTGACATCGTCAGGGATTTTAGTCAAAGTACGATCCTGTTGCTATCTTGAATTAAACAATTTTTCGCCTAAATGTTAAAAACTAGAAAATACATTTTAGTTCGTAATTAGTACATTCGTTATTTCTAACAACTAGTTGCTTGAAATGCGATATTACGCCATGACTTGTTCGGAGAATAAATATTATGTTAACTCTACATTTGTTGTCATTTTTATATCTTGTCGCTTGCCAAGCGATTGTCCAGATCTCAAATAAAAGGGAACAGTTTGAAATCGTGTTTTAATTGTTATTTATTTATATTTGAATCCTAAACACATGTGTTTAACGTAAGTATAAGGTATTTTTTATGTTGGCACCTTTTTGTATGACCATGTACAAGATCATGATCTTAAAATGTGAAAGTTGTTCGGAATCATTCTTAGACTGATTTTCTAACTTGAATATTTTAAGATCATCATTTTGAGTTTTAAGACTGAAAACAAAGTTTTAATAAACCGGTTGAAAGTTAATCTTTGAAGTTTTATTGGTAATCTAATTTCCCTTCACTCCTATTTGCTTAGGCCTTAGGCCTATCCTTGATCCAAGTGTTTTTTTATAAAAACAGAGAGACTAGAACTAGATTTTTTACACCTATCCCATACGCTCTTCATTAAAAAATCTATATAGAGACGAAGGTCACATGACACGTGTGATAATTAGTGTTTCCATTCCACGACGGCGTACCCCGTCAGTCAAGTTGAGACGGTTGCGTCAATATGTACGACAGAGGTAATGGGGTGGCTCCGTGGGTAGGAAATAATACACTGGTTTGAATACTAGCTAAAATATATCAGGCTGTAGCCGTCGTGGCGTCAGTGGCACGACTCAGTTGACGGCCAGCGCCGTCTGTGGCGTTCGAAAGGTTAATGTGTCCCTTTTGTTATATTCGTAACGCTTCTACGAGACTGCCTTAATTTATTCCTGGCCAAGGTCTATCTTACGGATCGGTCCAAAATCAATATTTATTTCCTATCTATAGCTAAAGATATCAAGAAATACTCGTTGTCGTTGAAAGATAGATGTATCATATCTCCAGTAGGTATAGTTAACAAAAACAAAGATTCATATTTTATCTATTTATTGTCACTGGTCTTATATGGTAAGGCTTTAAAACTAAAATAATAATGTTCTGAGACTGTAAAAACTTTGAAGTAATCCTTACAATACAGTAATTGTCCTTTCAATACTTCTAACAGTTAACAATTACAAAAAATAATTATTAACAATAAAAAAACCAATAAATAATGAGCAATATTTCATTAATGCTGTGTATTACAGGTTCGCCAAAAATAGATAATTATAATTAATATAATAAGAGATAATAGCAACGCCACTCGAAACAACCGTTTTGGTGGCAACCCTTATGTAGTAAAAACTAATTCAGTTTCGTTTCTTGATTGTATGGTCACATGTGAACGTTTTTCTATATACTTATATATAATCGAGACAACAAAACATTTTCATTCTGGGTTTACTACATAATTCCGAATCGATCATATATATTTGACGTGTTTTCAAAAAAGTGTCCCCGTCATGAAATTGTCAAGAAATCAGTTTGTCAAGAAACGTCAGGAAATTATCAATACTAAGGACGATGTTATACCAAAGAGCTGTGGGAATCAAGTAACGTAAAATTAAACACATAGTAATTAAATGTAGGTATTTTTTAATTATCTGTATTATAATAATCTCAATCTAAAACATAAGCAGCTCCATCGAGTGGTAAAAAATGGAGACAAAATATATGCGTTTTATCAAAGGAGGAGGTATTTTTATAAAGTTACAAGTTACAATTTTACAGGTCTAAACTGGCAACACTGCTCAAATGGCTAGTCGTTTGTAATTTGTAGTTTTGTAAAACAGGCCCCAGCCCAACTGATGTCGCCGACTTCAGTTGACCTAGTTGACCTACCTACTAAGTTATTTTTTGCAATTTTGAAGGCGGTTTTTTGTTTTTTAAAACATTTTATTTTATATTTTTTAGTGATCATAGTTAGCTGTTATGTAGTCCAACCTCTTAGTTAATACGAAACTTTGAGATATTTCAAGCTCACCGCAAGCAACGCCGCGGGAAAGTCATCATATTAAAACAATTAAATGTTCTTCGTTATGGTCGCTCAACTACCTTAATCAAAATATCTAATCGCCACCCTTGAAATTGGTACCGTTGAAGAGTTCCATTTGCAATCTGTGGTCTTCATCATCAGTTCCACTTCACCAAATGATACTTTCTGCATGCAAATTCCGAACTTGTTACTAAAAATACTGAAATTGCTATAGGTATAGAAATAGAAAATAGAAATAGAAAATAGAAAATATATTTATTTGTTTCTGCTTACATAATATCACATCCATGGCTGAAGTCTCCTTTTAAGTAAAAATATACCTGTGCCAGGAGACCCCGCTCTTCTATAGCATATATTACGTTACATGTAAATTAGGAACCACTAGATGAAATACAGAAAATTAGGTATGCCTATAATATTTGAGGAGTTCCCTCAATTCCTCACGAATTCCCTCATCAAATTCAGATTTGGTGACAATGGGACCACCTAGGAAGAATACTATCAAATCAAAAAAATATATTTAAAAATCGGTCCATAATTTTATTAACGGAGAAGTCAGTGAACATATACAAAAAATTAAATAAAAAATACATACAGTGGAACTTATAACCTTCTCCTTTTTTTTGAAGTCGGTTAAAAATTATACTAAATTTTACTATGCAACCCTACCTCCTGCATGAAACATCCAAAATTTCTTGACGTCAGGAAAATGTCACGAAATCTTGTCAGGAAAATCAGGCACGCTGTCATATTTTTGTAACTACATCGAAAGTATCTATTGGATCCAACAACAAAAGCTTCCTGAGTATTTATCACCTTTAACACAAAGGTGTGTACATATTTGATTATAATTATTACTTACTTTTTGATTCAAAACACGACAGGAAAGATTTTTTTATCACTTTCACTTCGGACGCTCCGACTGTTTTGCTAAACTGACGACTAAAACAAAATAGTGGCACTATTGTCTCATTGTCTATGGAATCCAATCGGGATTTCCACCCGCAAAATACAAATTTCTACCTTGAGAAACTGTTCCGTTGGTAAAAATAGCGTCAAGAAATGTGTCACTAAATTAAAATAAAATGGTGGGTCATTTTATGTTTTGACTTTTAAATAACAGAAAAGGCATAAAAAAGCTCAAGTGTGATTTTAAATAGTGTCACATATTATATAACTAGAGATAAAAGCAAACCCCTTTCTTAAGTATTTGAAAATATAGGTTTCACGAAGACTTATTATCCCTTGGGCAGGGTGGGGACATACTTTTTTTATATGGGGGCTACTTTACTGCCCAAACCGAATTAATTTTTTATATTTGTTTTAATACTTCTATGAGTATAAACGTTTTTAAAGAAACAGGATTGAACCTCACAACAATGTGTAATACAATTTATGATAAGAAGATTCATATTTAATTCATTAATAATGCTTTTCATGACTGGACAATAAAAAATTCTCAAAGTGGACTACTTTTTGAAAAATAGTCATTTCGAATGTTTCAATAATAAACCTTATTTTTTGATGTCACTTCAAGCACACCAAACCTAAACTAATATGCATTGATTCTTAAATCATCTCATTGATAGAAAAAATCGGAAAAAAGCAATTCGGAATTTTAAGGTGTTCCCCTTAATTCTAAATATGAAACAATACAAAAGAGGTTACATATCAACCTGTTTTTTATCTCCCCTGAAGGGAAGCATGCTCCTCTTTTGTACAGATAATTACACTTTATATTAACATTTTTACGAAATAAATAAGACGTCACACTTTGTCACTCTTTAGTATTTTAAATTAAACAAAAACAATAAAGAGTTTAAAAAACAGGTATTCAACAGTACCAAGGTGTTCGCCATTAAATTACGCTTGGTAATTAATTAAAATCTATCCGCAGCTTTGGCACTATCTTCAATATTAACAATAGAACAGACCACACATTTTATATGGATTCATTCATTTGAGATGAGTTGTACGAGTATGAAAATTTAACCTTGTTGTCTGTTTTGTTACTTAAATCTAATTCATTTCTCGGTTACACAACTTACATTTTTGGAAACATATTGACAACTTTAATTGTGCTCAAAGATGCAGATACCAAAACATTTCGCAAAAATATATGTTTTATAATATGCATACGGCGTTAAAGCCCACTAAAGTAGTGAGGGGTGTCTAGAACGCGTAGTTGCTGTTACACAGCAACAAGATGGAACTGTCGATGTTGAAGTATGCCGACTTAGCGAGCGACTCTTGGTACTTGCAGCTGACACCGACTTTACATGGTATAACTATAGGGTTCCTAGTTTAACTCCAGAACCCTAAAAATTATAAATGTTGTCCGTTTTGTCACAAAAATCGAATACTTGGAACAACAATAACAAAACAGACAGTTTCACACATTTTTTGTCGTGACATTTTGGCAATTGCTATTTTAATATGCCAAAGGTTTCTAGATCCCAAATAAAGATTTTACTGTTAAAGTAAAAGTGTCTAGAACGCGTAGTTGCTGCGTATCGTGATAGAGCTGTCGATGTTGAAGTAGTCGGGCATGGCGGCGAGCAGCTCCTGGTACTCCCTGGTGAACTCTTCGGGGTGCTGCTTCTTGTGCGCGTGGTGGGACATGTCCACGATCAGGGCGGACTGCTGGGACACTGGGACCTGGGGGTACGGGTTACTTTAACCTTTTGAAGGCCACGGAAAGTTGTGCCACGTAAGTTAGCATAGCAAACATGTTCGGCGTGTGAGAGATACATTTTTTATTTGACTTAAGGCGTTCAAAAGGTTAATCAATTTAGTACTAGGCATATAAGAAGTGAATCCTGACACATTGCACAACCCTGAATATTTCTGAATGTTGGTAATGTTGACAGTAGGACTGGTAAGAGACTACGGTCTACCTAAATAGTTCAAACCGTTTGTTTTCAGTAGACCGTCTGTTTAAACTTGTATAAATAACTAGCTGTTGCCCTTTCCTCGGGAATCGACCCATATTCCGCAATAAAAAGTACCCAAGTACTGTTAAATTGACACTTTGCTGACCGAATATTCTACTTTCATGTTGTCCTGCTGAAATGACTCTTTGCTTTTGTCGTCTAGCTGAAATGGTCCTTTGGCGATAAAGTTAATTTTATAGTAACCCGAATGAGATCGCAAAATTACATTACATCTCAAAATGTCTGAAATGTCGTTTTTTTTTGTTTTATTCATGGCTTACAAAGCAAATTACAATCAGAAATAATGCAAATATTATGATTGCGTTACTAGGTAGCGTAGGTTCGTTAGGCAACTTCAAATTCCTAAAGGGCAAATTGCCCAAGAATAGGAGCCCCGCCTTGCGGGGCACCGTTGAATTTGCTAAGACATTCATTTTGCGAAATCAGACATTTTGAGATGTAGGCTACAGGTAATGTAAATCTGTGGTTCTAGTCATAAACAGTGGTGGTAAATGTCATCTTATTCTTTAGGTTTGTTTCTGTAATTTAATTCGTAGATGTGACTGATAAAAAAAAGTGATAACAAATTAATTTAACTCTTAATAAGAAGGGGTAAACGTCATAGAGAGTATACAAGACTTATACCGTTTGTCACTTAAACAGCGAGAGACTTTTATCCTTTTTACTAGTCACAGAAATAATAACTTACATGGAAGGTGAGCGAGAACTGGACGTCCCCGAACACCTGCTGGTAGGTGGCGGTGGACTCGACGACGGCGTACACGGGCCGCCCCGCCAGCCAGAACGACGCGGCCACCGGCGTCGTCAGCGACCACGCCACCAGCGACACGTTGGCGCGCGGCCAGAACGTCAGCGTGTTATGCGCGGGACCTGGCGAATTGATAGATCAAGTCATAACATGATAGATATTAAAAAGCGGTCAAGTGCGATTCGGACGGAGGGTTCCGTACCGCCGCATAGCCTGGGCTGGCTTGGGTAGTGACCCTGCCTACGAAGCTAGCGGTCCTGGGTTCGAATCCCGGTAAGGGCAGATATTTGTGTGATGAGCGCGAATATTTGTTCCTGTGTCATGGATGTTTTCTATGTATTTAAATATATATTTCTTTATAAAAGTATTTATATCGTTGTCTAGTACCCATTATTTTATTTTATTTATTTATTAGGTTCGCCAACAGATATAACACCATTAACTTAATTTTAAAATTATATGTCTAGGGAAGAGTGACAGGGTGTTTACCCAATTACAGGCAAACTCAGCTTGCGTAAAACAATAGCATTTGTGCCGATGCGGCTCCATAAGTTCCATAACACACTTAACGATCTAAGTACTTACCTACTAGGTTACAAAAAAGAACTATAAAGTCGCAAGTAACCTTGCATAACATAACACAATTAATAAAATATGACAAAAACAAAAACACAAAACAAAACAATTAAGGGCTTAAATTTAAACTGCTTGGATATTTAACTATTTAACTACCTACTTAAGAGTATGGAATAATCTATCTATAAACAGTTTCTTAACAGTTTATTGATCAGTCGCTGTTTAAGGCAAACAAAACTAAAAAACTAAAATCACAAGTAGGTAACCGTGCGTAATACGATACAATTAACGAAATGTAACATTAAATAAAATGAACAAGGGCTATAACTATAAAGAGCTTACATTAAAACTTGCAGGTGTCCATTAGTACAAGCCTAGAGCTTAGTTTGGGACTAGGCCAATTGGTGTGAGATTGTCCTCTTATATTTATTATTTATTATTATTTTAAGTATTTATTTAATTTATTTATTATTATTATTATTATTATTTATTATTATATTCAGATTGGAATTTGTTTTTTAATCTAATCAGCGAGATACCATAGAGACGCACTTGACATTTTTTTAGTATTTGTTGTATTTTCTTCAAGGGTTGTACTATAATCACACTAAATTTGACGCTTGTAAGTGTATCGTCGCAAAAAAAGTCTAATATTAGAACCGTCCATTTTTTTTGTTACAAAAAACCATCAAAAGCTCAGTTAGGTGCGAGTCGAACTCGCACCGGACCGTGACGACAAACAGACGGACAACGAAGGCTTAGACATTATATATTTTTTTCAAAAATGCTATGTAATCTTGTCATAACATCATCAAATAGGAGCCATTAAAGTTCCTGGAGCACTCTCAAAAGTGTCCAGTAAGTAGAGTGATTTTGAATTAGGAAACCAAAAATTGTCCAGTAAGTAAGTATGGAAAATCCATAACATACCATATTATTTGAATTTGGAACTATCTGTACAGACCTGTGACAGCCTTTGAAAAGCCTAAAGAAGTAGCAAGATAAAGCCACATGAAATAAAAATTAATTCAGACCAGTATATTTTCTCAATAAGGATTTTCACAAAAACAACCATTCAATAAAAAAACGCTTTATAGTTTAAAGTTTCATATTTATATTACATTTTTAATTGATATGAAAAACTGAACATTCAGCTCTACAGAGGTAGGCAGATTGATACTACAACAAGGTCTTTAAAAAAAAAACGAGGTCAGTGTTGCCAGTATGTAAATCCCAGGTAAAATAAGTTTAATCGTTCGGTGTTTTTTTGTAGACTTGTAGGAATGTACTAATTTTTAAATACAATCTACTTATTTTATTTTTGAGAAAAGCACTATACATGCTTTGCCCATTAAGAGCCATCCTGGACTCGTATCTATAAAAGGCCTCACCTCGCGGTTCGGCCTTTTAACTCCTACTCGTCCATGAAGGCTCACTTACTGGTCTTTGCAGTAATGTACTATTACATACCATTCATAGCAAAGTACAAGGTACAGTTGGTCCCCGAGCACACTTTACTGGTGAGCTGGAGGGTTGGAGGCGTCGCGAACGGCGCCGGCCCCGGCATGTTGATGAACAAGCCTTCCGAGCTGGAAATAAGACTCATTATTCAATACAACAACAGAGAAGGCAAACGGGCCCTCTATTTCACCACCTTGACGATATTAGGTGACAGGCGATAGATACGCTATACATTGCAGTTAACTTTCAGATCAGTGGGAGTCATGAATATCAGCTGCGCTATGTATACTGAAATGTCACCTGTCATTGTTAGGGTGGCGAATTAGGAGGCTGATAGTAAGTGAGCTCACAAGCGCGAAATAGTCTAGCGATAAAAATTGCAGAAGTTGCTTGCTGTCTTACTTTAACTTCAGTTCTAGAGCTAGTAGCACAATTTTGCTATCTTGTTCTAACTTAAAAACTTCTAAATTTTTTATTGCCAGCCTAAACCTCGCTTTATTTGCCCGTCAACAATACTTTTACACAAAAGTAGAGTAAGAGACGTTTTTGCATACGCCGTTAAAAGTTGCCCGTGCGTGTAAGTGCACTTTAATACTGCAAATGTGCTGCCAGCCCTAAGGACTAGGTGGCATTTATGCTTATAATTTTATTGGATGACTTTCATCCAAACAACAATGTGATCTGATCACTGTTAGAAAATCATTAAAAAGACTCGGTGAAGATATGGAAGATATGAATGCTGATCGCAATTTTAAATCTTTTTTACAGCTGGTCTACTAAGTATGTATATATTTATTATAAAATAAATAGCCATGCTTACTCACACGTTTGAAAAATGACTGAAAATATATTATTTGTATGCTATTGTACTCATTATTTTGAAAGGTTTTTTTAGACTTCTGTGCACAATACCATATAAATGAAAAAAGTACAAAATGCGAACTTAACCCATTCATTGCCGACGCCTCATATTTTTACTCATCACGCAGTGCCGCCGCATTCCACGCGACGACGCGAATTCGCGTCCGCGGCATTACGTTAACATTTCATGGACGCGCCAACTCGCATTAGGTTGTCAAGGACGCAATTTCGCGTTTTCGGCAAGTGAATATTTGCGTCTAAAAACAGTATGTGTTTATTTTAATAACCGGTAACAGTATACAATTTGTCTTTAAAATTTTCATCTCGCGATAAGTTTTTTTAAGGTCAGTTGTTTTCTAGTAAAAATTTTTTTTTATTACGATTACACATGCATGGGACCCGAATTCGCGTCTTCGGCAATGAATGGGTTAATGGAAAAAGGCATTCTCTACCAGTCAAACACATGGTAGACAGAGAATAAGAATTGGTTATGAGTGAATTGTGCTGCGAGTCGCAGCCTGCGACTGAAAACACTATAACTTTATTATTAATACTAATTTAAAATTAAATGAGCATCTTCAAGAACCGACTACATGCAAATTAAATTCAGTGAATTCAGCAGAAAAATAAATACCATGGCTGTGATTCTACACGGTAAAACATTATTGTTTTTGACGTGTCTCTGTATTGTCAACGTGTTGATAGCTCTTATTTACTTGACTAGTAATGGCGGCCGAGTTAATAACTACGATAACACATCAAAAAAATATGGTTTTAGGCTGCGTTTCCATCAAAGCTGTGCGAGGCAGTGAAGCGGTGTGGCGAGGAAATATCCACCAATAGAATTATTTTGTTTAACTACACTCGCGGTCAAATAATTCGGGTCAGAGTGCGTTTTTCATACAAACGAGGCTATTTCGAAGCCTTGGTCCCTAGCCAGGGGTTGTTTTGAGTGAGGTTTAATGGTGGATACTCCAAGGTTCAATAGAGGAGGTCAAAAGTTCTTAAGATACATAACTGATAGCACAATCAGTTGACACCACAGCGAGAGAGTTTGGGTCAGCATTTGGATTTCCTTACATTTTATTGTCATTTTAGATGTTTTTCTGAAGATGCACAATTCCGGCGTTAGCCGCAGATTCAATCAGTTGGGTGTCCTAGGCACTCTGGAAGTCCTGTATCGATGCTCGGGGTATCCATCATCAGATTTCACTACAAGCATCCCCTGGCGAGGAACCAAGGCTTCAAAATAGCCTCGTTTGTATGAAAAACGCACTCTGACCCGAATTATTTCACCGCGAGTGTAGCCTCACTATCCTATTGGTGGATTTTTCCCCGCAACACCGCTTGGCTACGTCGCACATCTCTGGTGGAAACGCAGCCATACCGAATTGAATAGAAGCCCAGATACAAAAAAGGATGCTCATTTAGTTCTAATGGTACTACAACTAGTATTACACAAAATACACTAAGGCCACAACCAAACTACATGCAAAGACAATGAAGTGCGAACTAATAGCATGCGCTGTACGAGCTACGTGGATGATATGGCTTGTAATGGGTTTTGCAGCTCCGGTATATGTATATATTGATTGAACTGCGGGCTCCTATCATGCGTTTGTTTATCGATGTGGATAAAATCTGTCACTTTCTGACCACTATGTAAGGGCGAGAGTGACGGACGCTTGATTCATCGCGATAAGGGCTGATATCATAATACGGGCCCCGAGTAACTAGATCTGTTTTAACTACATGCATTTAGGACATTGTAGCTTTTTCCAAATTTACTTCACACTACAGTGCAACTTTTCTAATTTTGCACTTAACTTATCTTATTTTGTGTACTATGTCTGTTGTGCTGCAGTGTGTTTTTGTCAAATATATGTTATGAGTTTGAGTTTTTGCGGAGCTCCTAGGTCTGGGTACTTTGACCGTTCGGGCCTGCTGCAAAATGAACATAACCTTAACCTACCGACCTGTTCCACTGTAATAAATAACAATAGAAAAATATGCGATTAAAAGAAATTCGTAGCGGAAAATATGAGACGGTAAAATCTTAACTGGGGAAAAATGAGACTAGAAAATTTGCTACGCGGTATAATACATTTTTGGAAACGGAACAATTCGTCGAAGTAAATTATTCTATGAAATGCGTGTCGGTGATTCAAGGGTAAATGTTTCGTGGCTACTTTCTTGTGCGTATTAATGTGTTCATTGTTATACAGGGTGTCTTGGATCGAATAAGAGATATTTGGCGGGGTAATAGTTCGCACGATTCTGATCACGGGGGTATGGTTCATTTTTGTTTCTGTTAATGTAAAAAAAAAAGAAGGATTAATTATATTAATTTTGTTACTTGATGTATCGCAGCCGATATCTCGACCTTGACATTTTGACGCTGATACTATACTACTACAAACGTTCGTAGTAACTAACGTCAAAATTCTAAAGGTCAATGACCTGACACCATACGTTGTTTACATGGTATGTAAACAAACAGTTCGTTCCATGTAAGCAGAAATCTGACTAACATTTTAAAATAATTATAAATTTTAATGCAACTTACTGTATTTTCATTAGTGCAACTTACTGTATTTTCATTTTTGCAATTTGAACACTAGCTGGTTTTAAATGTGAATTCACTAGATCTCTTGTTCACGCTTCGCCAAGACTGATCATAATATTATCGTCCTTCTTATATTATTGTCGAGATCTAACCATTTACCATTCTTTTCTGTTCTAAAGTGGCCCGTATAACCGGTTTACAGCAAAAATAATTACGACTTGAATATCTCAAAATAACATAACAATGACATAATATTATAATGACAGCCATAAATTCATAGACTCAGACATAGAGTTCAGATAGACATGGATTGAACGATCCGATTATTGCCCTCCGTATTGATCTGCGTGGTATTTGTGGCAGTAGCCAACAGCCCGAATGCAAAATATTTTGTCCATGGATATAAAGGCCGTCGCATAATTGATTATAATTTATTATGATGTCACACTTACCATAGAGAACAAAAAATACCAACCTTTCCTAGGCCATGGAATGGATAAACTTACGTGTAGAGACGATTTTATTTTTACAAAACCTAAACCTCAACCTCTTTTCATAAAAAGTATTCAATGGTACAAGATTTAAAAAAATACTATGCTGAACTGTCAAAGGACAATAACAACTTATTGATTCGTTTTAATTATTGTGTGTTGTATTCATAGTTATCCCTGATGGTGGTAGAAATCAATGAAATAAATCCATGATTCATGATCTAATAAAATAACTTTAATGTACCTACGAGTACAAGCAGACCTTTAATAACCGTTATTTTCGTGTAACGTTATGGTTCATAACGTTATTTTACTCGAATAACGTTATACTATAACGTTATTTGACGTCATACTTGTAGCGGTATTCATTATAACGTTATCAAACAAAACGCTATACTTATAACGATACTTCGGTTAGCGCTATAATAACGTTATAGACCATCTCTTTCTTACACTCAATTTCACTCACTCCCGCGCTTCGTGCGGCTGCGGCTTATGGCGCATGACATTGTTTTGCCTTGCCGTTGCCGTTGCCTGCTTTGTACCGATGTTTTAACTGTACTGGGTAGTGATTCTCTGAACAACGACGGTCGGACGGACGGACGAGTGAATGTCCAAGCGGCGAGTTTAAGTAGTCCCGTCAGTGCGAACATAACATATTTTAGCGCGTGCATTTTCAATTTAGCAGCATGGTTTTTAAATTAAGCTGCCTTATACGTTCGATCCATCGGCAGAAAACATGCTGCTAAATTGAAAATGCACGCGCTAAAATATGTTTTGTTCGCACTGACGGGACTACTTAAACTCGCCGCTTGGACATTCACTCGTTCGTCCGACCGTCTGTTGTTTTTAACCCCCGACGCAAAAAGAGGGGTGTTATAAGTTTGACGTGTAAGTGTGAGTGTGCGTGTGAGTGAGTGTGAGTGTCAGTGAGTGTGAGTGAGTGTGAGTGAGTGAGTGAGTGTGAGTGTGAGTGAGTGTGAGTGTGGGTGTGAGTGTGAGTGAGTGAGTGAGTGAGTGAGAGTGTGAGTGAGTGAGTGTGAGTGTGTGTGTGTGTGTGTCTGTGGCGCTGTAGTTCTTAAACGGATAAACCGATTTGGATGCGGTTTTTTTTTATATGAAAGCAGGTTTCTTGTCGGTGGTTCTTAGACATGTTTTATCAAAATTGGTTCAGTCCTTTTTGAGATTTTGCTTTAAACCACCGCTAGAAAACTTGCTTTCAAATAAAAAGAACCGCATCCAAATCGGTTCATCCGTTTGGAAGCTATGATGCCTGTTATAAACTAACACCCCTCATTTTATTTATTACTTATTTGCCCCCTATTATTCATTTCATGTGTTTAGAGACACGTTGCTAGCTAAAGTCATTATTGGTTATTTGAAAAAGTTAAAAAACCCCCGACTCAAAATAGTTTGTAAAGGAAAACCTCTAAAAAGTAAAAAATAAGGAGTTTGGCCCTATTTTAAGTTTAATTATAAGTAGGTATTAATATTTTGATTCAAGCGTCGACACGTCGGGGGACCGCTAAGTAAACTAAATAATATAAAAACCCCAACTAGGTACTTAGCCCTTATAAAATACCCAACGCGGCGACGAGGCTTGTATCCAAATATTTATACCTACTTACAGACAATTTGTTGAGAGAATAACACCCCTGGACGGTAGGCAGACAAGACGACAAGAAAATGGTTATATCTGGCAACGTCGCGCAATGCATGAATCCAGCGCCGGTGCACGCGCCAGTCGGCCAGTTACGCAAAATGCCTACCTGAGGAGCGGCAACAGCGCGTAGTTCATAAGTTTCATAACGTTATTGTAACGTTATTTAAGTATAACGTTATTAGGATTTCATTACGGTGTAGCATAACGTTATGAAAAAATATCGATATATTTAAACGGAATTTTGAGCACTAACGAAATATAACGTTATGATAACGATATTATTCATAACGTTATAAAGGTCTGAGTACAAGTGCTATTTTACCTGTGCGAGTGTGGGAAGAGTGTGAGTAAACATCGTAATCGTAAGTTTCATTTTTAAATTATTTCACATAATAGCCCTTATCAGAGATCACCTTTTCATTCATATTATAGTTCAGTTTCAGTCTATTTTCAGTTTTCTAAACACCGTGGAGCTTTTGACCGTGATTAGAAAGTTTGTTGATATGGAACAACTTGTTTATTTACATTACGTTGTGACACATGTTATGTCATACACCGGTATGACGGGGTCAAAAATGTAGCAGTGCTAGTGATTCAATATCGACAAAATTTATCGACAACGATATAAAGCAATTTTTGATCATCATTAAAATAAGTAATGGCCTAGTTTGAATGACTTTTAATTATGTGCAAACCTCTTATAATACAAACAACCGGTATCTGACATTGACTCTGGACTCGAGTCACTTTTGACAACCGTTGAAATTACATTGAATAACAAATTAATTCAGTACGACAATATTCTTTAGTATTCCGACGAATTGAGAACCATTTAGTTTTTTAAGTCGGTTAAAAATGATTCGAAAGAAAAAGATCGTTTATCTTCATGGAGAGCTGATCATTTAGATATAGAAGATAAAGGTATTTACAACTTTATTTTGTAAGTAATGGAAGATCCATATGTCACGAAAAAAATTGTCGATAAACTTAATCGATATTTAATGAATCACTAGCACTGGTACATATTTGCCCCCGTCAATCCGGTGTATGGGTTATGAATGAATTAGTTAAGATGGAGCACACTGAGAGCATCGTCAGGATAAATCAGTCTGTAACTCAGTCAAATATTAACTTAAAAAAAAGTTACCAATGTAGAGATGATCCAAATCATCCACCCTATCTACGGTTAAAATTTCTTCGATTGATTTCAAGACACCCTGTATATGTCACAAACATGATTTTCTTTCTTCTTTCTTTCTTTCTAAACCATCTAAATGTTACTAAATAAATGTATTTGATATGTTTTGCATGTACAACAACAGCTACAAAACCAACTGCAACAACAAATCACCACCACCACACCACTAGTGTATTGAGTGTACATACAATGACTGCGTGAATCTGGTTCGATGCAGCGGCAGGTTGCAGTAGACTTGCGTGTCGCACTCGCGCGAGAAGTCCTGCTTGACGGTGTAGTTGAGGCCGGAGGAGGCGAGCGCGGCGAGCACGCGCTCCGTGGTGTACCGCTCCTGCTTGGTCACGTGCACGCCCGCCGTGCGGGTGGGGGGGTCGTCCGTGTACGACACTATTTCTGTGTGCTGACAAATAAAAAGTTATATATTTGCCACAAGCAGGGCTTGGGAACGGTTCGAAAAATACCGGTTAATATGGTTCTAAGCCAGGTTTTTCGTAAACGCTCGCTGGGAGCAGAATCGATTCGCGCGCGTTATGACCGCTGGGATTAACCTGGTTAATTTCAAATGACAAACGGGTGGAGCATCGTTCGGCTGACGCTGCTTCGAATCATACAATCATAAGTCACGCGAGCAAGTAATAATGCAACTGAAGAGCTAGCTATTAACCTATTAGGAAAAACGAGAAAGTGGTGTCGGTACTGGGGGGCTTTGCGAACAAATTAGCGAGCGAAATTAACCGGTTTTTTGAGCAGGAACAGTTTAATTTTGCGTTTTGATCAAAACCAAAATAATATCGATTCTGTTCCGAGCGGAATCGAAATGAAATAGTACATTACTGCAAAGACCAGTAAGTGAGCCTTCCTGGACGAGTAGGAGTTAAAAGGCCGAACCGCCAGGAGAGGCCTTTTATAGATACGAGTCCAGGATGGCTCTTAATGGGCGAAGCATGTATAGTGCTTTTCTCAAAAATAAAACAAGTAGATTATTTTTTCATGTCTCATACTGCTAGGCTATTGATAAATGTCCACCATTGGGAAGAAAAGTATTTACATGTTTAAACAAAGTACCAGGAGCGCAGCGGTAATTAGGAGGTGCGTAGCGCAAATTAGATCGCAGGCGGTGCGCTGCATCGGCGGGCGGGTGGGGTACACACGACACAGCGCGGAGGTCTCCCACACGTCACAGCAATGTACTTTTAATGTTTATGCACTCCTAGTACTTGACATTATAATTGTTTCTCAAAAATAATGTAATATAAATATGAAACTTTAAACTATAACGCGTTTTTTTATTGAATGGTTGTTTTTGTGAAAATCCTTATTGAGAAAATATACTGGTCTGAATTAATTTTTATTTCATGTGGCTTTATCTTGCTACCTCTTTAGTCTTTTCAAAGGCTGTCACAGGTCTGTACAGATAGTTCCAAATTCAAATAATATGGTATGTTATGGATTTCCATACTTACTTACTGGACACTTTTTGGTTTCCTAATTCAAAATCACTCTACTTACTGGACACTTTTGAGAGTGCTCCAGGAACTTTAACTTACTGGCTCCTATTTGATGATGTTATGACAAGATTACATAGCATGTTTGAGAAAATGCTCTTTTTGAAATGTATGGCGCTTCTGACGAGTTGGTCAGTAAAATTAACCAGGTTTCCGAGCCCTGGCCACAAGTGTAACAAAAAGTAAGGTGTACAAAACACAGTGCAGGTGTACTTACAAACCAGTAGTGCCGCTGCAGCGCCGTGGCCTGCGCGTCGAAGGGCGCGAGCGGCAGCAGCATCAGCACCAGCACGCCCGCGCCCAGGCCCGCCGCCGCCGCCCACAGCCAGCGTCGCGAGAACAGCAGCTCCACGCCCGACTGGGGGGGAGACTCCCTTTAAACATTGGACCGATGCGGTGGACCAACGTATTAGGCCAACATGTAGAGAAGTTGCCTACGCGATTGGCTTGTTTTTATTAGTAGTCTTCAGATCAAACCGCCAATGAGAATCTGATTTAATATTTCCACCCAATACCTTGGCCCAACGCATTGAGCCAATGTGTACGACGGCCTTAAACTATAGTTTTGCAGTCAAACAATGGCCTCGTAATTTTTTATTTATGGCATGTATAAGGGCGAGCGAGTATACATACATACCGAGATAGTACGGATCTGTGATCCATAGACGATTGCATTCTCAAGATTAGAATCCCATCCTCCTATCCTAAAAAATAATAATCTCATCTTGGCTGAGAGGTCCGTCACAAGATACGTCAAAGTAAACGTCAAACCATAGAACACTGTCATTTTTGACACATCTCGAAACGAGCATTAGAGTTGAGATTAGTTTATTAATACGGCCCTAAGACTACAAACTTAAAGCCGCAAATGCGGTGCCAACCCTGAAGACTAAAATGGAATGCTATGCTAGTAATTTCACCAAATGTCTTATCCCCACACGGACAACAATTCCAACAGTTGCAACATATTGTTTAATAATTTAATTCTATTATTCAATTATCAGCAAGCTGAGTAAATATACCAATTTACAAACAAAACAAGCACTTGTGATTGTTTTACTTTAAATATAGTGTAAGTAAATACGATTTTTATCTACAAACAATAACTGTAATTGTAACATAGAATAATTAGTATATTACCTAATATTTCCTTTACTTAATAGCAATAACATTTGAAATTCCAAAAGTATTAAACTACTTGAAATGAAAAAAATAACCACATTACAACTCCACGAATTCAAGGTTCAACAAATTCAAACCAGGAAAAAGTTAATTAATTAATAATTAGGCACATTCAAAAATATTAAGAAATAAAACCAGACTTCTGCACAAAAAAAAACAGAAACATTAAATTATTTTTGTTTACACAGAATTTTCATATTATATATTTCATACTAGAAATCGAAATATATTTTTAAATAGAGACAGTTCATTAATATCTCATTAAGTAAAAAAATATTCCCAAAGTTCTATGCACTCGTTCACACAACACCCTGTATGAGTGATAAAAAATATATTTTTTGCCAAATCACTATATATTCAACGTAATAGTAAGTAATATAATTAAACACTGTAAATAACATAATAATAAAAAAACTGCGCACTTGTAATTAAAGAAAAACACGCGACACAAAAAAGGTGTTTCGCCCAACGTGGGGCTCGAACCCACGACCCTGAGATTAAGAGTCTCATGCTCTACCGACTGAGCTAGCCGGGCTGTGAGCGAAATGCCGAAATTAGCTATCGACATCTGCTTCAATGTATTGTAGCACCAGGGATCTATTTTTGGACAATTTACTGTGTATATAAAAAGATAAGCAGCTGTAAATCGATCCGGAGATATTTGCATTATCATGAAATTTCAAAATAAAAGACGCAAATAAAGGCAAAACATATGATTAAATACTGTAAACGGTCAAAATAAATATCCGCACGTTGCAAAAATATGTATAAATCAACTTTATTGCCACAGTAATATCAGTGCCCTAGAGAGTAGGTACATCTCTATTTCGATGGAGTTGGAGATGGTGATGGAGATCCACGAAACTCAATATTCCTTTTTTATGAAAAAAAAAACGGATTATTAACGTAATTGTTTTGCGATAAATAGTAGGCCGTGGTGTGATTTAGGCCATTTTTAACCCGAAAAAATCTACCAGCTTCTTTGCACAGATGCCTCCGCATTTGAGCTAGGAGCTGATTTATTACAATCACCCTACATGTATCTCGTGTCAGTGATAATCTTGTTTGAAGAGTTGAAATCTGATACTTAACGTTTGACAACAGGGGGGTTATTACGACCTGGCAACGCAGTTCATTTTACGGTGAGTGAAAAGGACAGAGCTATATCAGTTATATAGCTCTTTCCCTTTCTCGCAGCGTAATCTGAACTGCATAGCTATGTCATAATAACCCCTCAGGTTAAACAGTAGACAGTAGTTCGTCTTCAATGAAAGGTATACCGCGCGGCTTGCATGTGTGCATGCCTCGACGGTACGCGCCGCGATGCACCACAAGCAAGCTCAACCGGACGGACCGAGGCGGTTTAGTGGGGGCCGCCCCCCCGCGTTTGGTCGCATGCGTACTAAGTATCGAACGACGCGCATCGATGGCAATAAGTAACAGAAACTCCTAAATGGCCGGAGTTAACCTACCTTTCTATACTTTAAAGTAGTTGTTGCCACCTGAAAATATTGAAGTTCCAAAAACTCAGCTTTAAATTAAATACGACATACGGTTACGGACTATCTAGCGGACAAGCTATAAGCTGCTATTCGCTACTATAGACTACTGATAACTTGCAACGATTCTGTTGATATGGTCGCCGGGAGGGACATCTGCGATCGTTACAGATAACTACCGATCTTGCTAGTGAGGAACATGGTCACCGGGACAGGAGCAGGGTAGTGATTCTCTAAACAACGACGGTCGAACGGACGGACGATTGATGCCCAAGCGGCGAGTTTAAGTAGTCCGTCAAAGCGAACAAAACACATTTTAGCGCGTGCATTTTCAATTAAGCAGCCTTATACGTTCAATCCATCGGCAGGAGCCATGCTCCTAAATTGAAAATGCACGCGCTACAATGTGTTTGGTTCGGGTCTCTATTGACTGCCATAACTATTTTTAGTCATAATGTGTTTCAAGTCATAATGCATTTTTCTCAGGACACGGTTATTTTTCAGGATTTTTATAAAACTAACCTAACCTAACCTAAATAATCTACACGATAAACATTTATCAAAAACTGTAACTTCAGCTTGAAAGAAGTTATGACAAAAAAAAGTATGACTAACAATACATTATGACCAACGATAATGTATGGCAGTCAAAGGGATCCGGTTTGGTTCGCACTGACGGACTGACGGACTCTTGCATTCGTTCACCTTTGCTTCTTTAGAGAATCACACCCCAGCTCGCTAGTAGCTGGCACGCTGCGATCATTATAGATAACTCACGACTATGCTAGTGAGCAGCACGGCGAGCCCCACGTTGAGCAGCCCCACGGTGAGGTCGGGCGTGTTGGACATGCTGCGGCCCATGACGGGCAGCATGAGCGCGTCCACGCGCAGGACCAGCGTGAACACGAACATGGTCGCCGGGAGGGACAGGAGCAGCTCCGCTACTAGCTGCTGCCATGCTGTGAAAAAAACTTTTTTTTGCTGACTGTCCTTTTTTTACCCGACTGCCCAAATATATTTCCTACAAGTAATGTTTTTCTATGTATGTATGGTTCCTTGTTCCCTTGATATGATAATTAACATTGTATTGACGATATTATCCAAACAGCAGTTGGGATCGGAGATCCTGATCATCTTCTGACTCCATCATCAGTTCAGCTCCCTAGATACCACATTGCATTGTCATATGTAACTTTTCGGGAAGTTTCAAAATTTACTTGCAAGATGTGACTCAAACAAACAAGTAAAATTAAGTAAAAGCGTGCAAGAATAATATAAAATTTGTCTATGCTCGGACATATCTCCAAAATGATCACACCACACGTACCAGGTATCCTCGCATAGCGCACAAGCGCGAGCGAGACCGCCCCGGTGGCCGACATGAGCAGAAGCGGAACTGAGACGACGTAGCGGATGGTGGAGAGCGCTGGGATACACGTCATTATTAAAACCACGACAGAAAGGATGACGCGCGTCGCGGCTGAGGCTTGGAGCGCGCGGAGCGAGCGGTTCAAACCAGACTGAAAACAAACGTGAAAATTAGGTTAAGTTTAGTTTAGTTTTTTATGATATAGAGAAGGCAAACGAGGTCACGCCCATTTGATTGAGGCAACTGTTATTTTGGTAGCTGAAAGTTCATGTATAGATACCATACAATTTTTACCTATGAACGTAAAAAAATAATACATTAGTGTAAAACAAAGCCTTTCCAGGGGATTTCTTGTCCCTTAAAATTTACGAACAGGAGCACTCTCGACCACCTTAGTCTCCTGCGAGAGCTGAGGTGGAAGCATACCATCTAAAACCTCTCCGGTGTTAATCTCCAATGGGCTATTAACGGGGGCACCGTGGGCTGATGACTACCACTGGGAGCTGCCCAGCCAAGCTCTGGGACACCCTATATCAACTAGTCTAGACGTTTTAGTAAATATTTTCCACTAAAGACTAACCTTTCCAGAGGTCCACGCGTCATAGAGTTGCGACGCAGTGCACTTGCCGATGACGTATGGCATCCAGAACAAGGGAGCCACTATCCATTGGTGCGATAAGTATCTGAAATAAATAAGAACAGTATAGATCGGAGTTTCTATACACAGTGTTCATCATACGAACATATTATTTAACTACGCATAGTTTAAGGTAAAAATTACCAATTAAGTAAATACTATATTTTTTTAGTTTTATTTAAAAAAAAAATTAAGTCTAACCAACGACCTAACCTAACCTACGTAATTAATATTTAAGATAACCTGAAAACAGTTTCAGCAGAAAATAGCGTTCCATGAAACGAAATTCATAGAAATGATACAATCGATCAAGTGAAAATCGATAAAATGATAGGTTACCATTCTTGTACGTGCACACAACACTTCGAACACTGCTGCTTGGCACTAGATCAAATGATAACGTGGTAGAGATCTTGCCGGAGCCTGCACAAGGCCCCACCACCACTAATCGGAGTTGTATTTACCTGAGCTGCGTGGTGGTTCCGATCATGATGAAGATGCACAGCAGGGTGAGCACCACGCCCGCCGCCATGGTCAGCAGCCGGCCGCCCACGGCCACTAACAACCCCATCACCGTGGAGCGACCTGAAACCCCGCTAGTCTTCAGTTCATCATCATCTTCATCGTCATCGTCATCGTCATCGTCATCGTCATCATCATCATCATCATCATCATCATCATCATCATCATCATCATCATCATCATCATCATCATCATCATCATCATCATCATCATCATCATCATCATCATCATCATCATCATTTAAGTATCCATATCTCTATATAAGTAACTTTATTGCGTATAAAAAGCGTATGCATATGTACAGTCAACCAATTTGATTTCTAGGCCACTTTAGACTATGTTAAAGTGACGTTGTCAACCAAAACGTAAGACTCCCTATGATTTGGTTTACAACGTCACGTTGACAAAGTCCATAGTGGCCTAGGAATCAAATTGGTTGACTGTACGTATGTTCCATTGTAACCTCCTGTAGTCTAAACGGCTCGAAGGATTTTTGAGAGTGAGGTCAAAAATAATATTCAAAATATTTATTCAGTAAATTGCCCACACGAGGGCTCTTTTACACGTGTCGGTAATATGGAGTGAATCTACTAGCGCTTCGGACAAGACCATCATTGCAGGTGTCGTTGTAATCGTCTTGATTGTGAGAGTGACATAGGCTATAATATTTTTATCATACTAATGAGATTAAAAAGAATAATTACATTAAAAATATAACATTATGTTGATAACGATCAAAAAATGCAGTCTGGTTTTTTTAAAGCTTGCTTTCCATTAGTTATTCTCATAATATTTTCAAGACGTTATACTCACGCATCCCGACGATCCACACGTAGTACCACACGCTCAGCAGAGCGATGACGGCGATGAGCGCGTCGACCACGAACGAGGCCGTCAGAGAGTACGACACCAAGAACGTGTTCAGGAAGTCGTAGTACACCGCCGTGCGGGGTTCCGCCTGCCAAACAGTAGGTATAGTCAATGTCAATTAATAATATTCAAGGATCGGAAAAACGTCCGTCATTCTGAAAACATAACCCTGTTCTGTACTGCAAAGACTTCCTTATTACGTATGTTAATATACACGGTGATTTTTTTTTGGTGATCAGGAACCAATTTTTCTAATTCAGTTATTAATGGCGATCACGTTTATGTCACAGTTACATGAAACAAAACTTATTTTTTTATGTAAAAAATATATTTTGAAACTAACTTTTAATTGAAATGAATTGTCACCCTACTAATTGTTTAGTCTATGAGTTAACAACACTTAACTGATAAGTTCATTGGCGTAATATCTGTCAAATTTCCCGCCAAAGCGATGGGACTTGACGTATCTACTTCACTTCAATAATTAATGTAGGATGTCCATGAATCCAGTGGTGATTGGTTTAAACAATATCTTTAACTTAAATAAATGAAACAGTGAGTTAATTGTTTGAGACATCAACCATTAAATTCCATTTTTGTTGCTTATTAATAATTTTCAACTCCTGATCACCGATAAAAAATCACCGTGTATAATATTATTAAGTGTTTTATACATTTATTATACTTACCACTAGCTTCTGCCCGCGACTCCGTCCGCGTGGAGCTCGTTTATATCGTAGCTCCATACAAATGTTCACCCTCTATTTCACCTCCTTAGGGGATGTTTTTCGGGATAAAAACTATTTTATGTCCCTCTCCAGGGCACAAACTATCTCTATACCAAATTTCATATAAACCGGTTCAGCGGTTTAAGCGTAAAGAGGTAACAGACAGACAGACAGACACACTTTCGCATTTATAATATTAGTATGGATATGGATAATTTATGACACCGGAATGCTTATGAAACAACACAAACATACACACAAGAGTATAAGTACCAATGTCAACAGCTCAAAATGCCCCAATGACGTCCGGTAAACTGAACGAACTTTTTTGACTCATAAATGGGTCCTAAAATTCACGTCGTTATGAACTCACAAGTGAAAAATCTTTACTTTTGATTGGCGAAAGTGTGTTTTCCCATTAACGTTCCGGTGTCATTCATTAAAATAATTGTCGCTGACTACATATAAATAATAATCTATAAAAAAAAAAAATATTAACATCATAAGGAAGTCTCTGCTGTACGGAACAGGGATATGTTTTCAAAATGACGTGTGTTTTTCCGATCATTGATAATAATAATAATAAGGCCGCAGGGCAGCTTGTGGCAAGCTGTTGGTGAGTGGCGACACCACGGACCTGACCTGATTGTAGGTCCTGTTCCTCACCTCACGCTTACCTTCACCGGCCGGCTGCTTGCACAATGACGAGGAACAGACCCTCACCTCTGGCTTGCCTTTACTGACCGGTTAGAGTGGAATCGCAAGAGCTATATACTCGAAGGGCAGATGTGTTGCATAAGTGGCGCGTGGGCACCTTATGGTCGTTTTAAGTCCAGAAGAACCTCTCCTTTAGCCTCTATGGAACTGTTGCCTCTCTGCTGCTATGTATATGCGGCTAATTCGAGAGGCCCATTCCATTGAGTTGGTGAGTCACCATTTGATATTTCAAATCCTAATTCATCCTCCTCATTCATCAAATTCATATTAGTTAATTCATAAACGACGACGACGATGCGATAGCCTAGTTGGTAGTGACCCTGCCTACGAAGCTAGAGGTCCTGGGTTCAAATGCCGGTAAGGGCAGATATTTGTGTGATGAGCGCAAATATTTGTTCCCGAGTCATGGATGTTTTCTATGTATTTAAGTATATATTTCTCTATATAAGTATTTATATCGTTGTCTAGTACCCATAGTACAAGCCTAGAGCTTAGTTTGGGACTAGGTCTATTGGTGTGACATTGTCCCCTGATATTTATTTATTTACTAGCTGTTCCCGTGTCCACTTCGTTGGGCAAAACATTTTTTTTGAGTTAATAATTTTCCCGCTAATTCCCGTTCCCGTGGGAATTTCCGGAATTCCTTTCTTAGTGCACCTCTACGGTACCTAAGCTACGTCCCTTCCAAATTTCAAGTGCCTACGTTTAGCCGTTTAGGCTGTGCGTTGATATGTCAGTCAGTCAGTCAGTTTCTCCTTTTATATATTTAGATAGAGCATATCACAATGTTCCCATTCTTCTTAAATAGTCCTATACCAACCGGTGGCTGTCCGTAGGAGCAAACTTCTAGGTACACACAGCAACACATCTAGAAATCTGAAATATTGCATGAAAGAGAGTCGCACTAGAATGGGTATGTTGTTGACATAATTAATACACATATATACATCTCTTTCATTTTCTCTCTGGTCTGTCTTTAATGGTTAGTTAGGTGTGATGTTGTGTGTACATACCTTGTAGGCCAGTTCCGGCATGTCCGCCACGATGGTGACAAGGCTGAGGAACATGTCCCCGGCGCACTGCATGACGCCGGCCTGCAGGTTGTCGGGGTGGTCGTTGCGCGTGTGGTACACGTTGCCCCACTTCACGAACGCGATGTCCACGCCTGGACAATGGAATCATAGCTTAGTTGTGGTTGGACCCTATTTTTTATCGAAATAAAATCTTTTTTATCGATATATCGATAATTGTGTAATAGAAGGTCCACGGAATAAAAAAATATTAAATAAAGCCTTTTCGTAAGTTTTGTATAAAATTCTATAGAAACAGATGCAATTTCTTGTTCGAAATCCACGTCAGCACACACAGTAGCACGTGACATTTTATTTGGTTTGTGATAGGAGTAGATAATCATTAATTTCTCAACATTCTCTGGGAGTAGACAATTTCTGAAGTATCTATCATTTTGCATGAGGTAGTAAAGTCACTTCATTCAAAGTTTTACCTCCTATTTACCCGACAGGTTATTTTATTACTTGATATGAAAAAGTAGGAGTTCAAATTTAGATGGAATAACACATATAAAACACTGTCGCGAATAATTGTTAGGTAATGTAAATATCATAATACTCGATATTGTAATTTTTCTCGTTTGACGTAAATTTTGAGCCGGATATTTTATATATAGAATATCTTTATTCTTAAGACTGCGCCGAGTCCAGTGGCGCTCTCATTACTATTATTCTGTTTTCTAATAAACTAAAGTATTTTCTTGAAATCAGACGAAATGTTTTTGCAGTGCAAGTAAAAACACAATTTATGGGACACGTAACAAAGTTTAATAACAATTACCCTTTGAGTAGTTAGCTTAACGGGAATAGGTGGCCACTGATTTCCGTTAAGTTGATAACTCGAAGGTGAATTGTTATTAAACTTTATGATATACCCTATAAGCAGTGTTTTTATTTGTAGGACATTTACATTTCGTCCAATTTCAAGAAAATACTTTAGTTTATTAGAAAACACGATAAAAGTAATGAGGGCGCCACTGTACATCCGGCGTACGCTCGGCGCAGTCTTAATTATTATTATTCATTATCATGTATTTTTTTAAAATATTTTTACAACATACCATAGATCTCTCCGAAGTCCCGCCATATCCTAAAGTCCGTGTCAGAGGGTACAATTCCTGAAGCAAACAGGAACTCTCCCATGGATTGCGCGCTGGGACGGCTAGTGGAGGACGCGTAGGCTTGTAGCAATCGGGCATCAGTCACCTTAAAAAAAGGAGACTAATTTTAAAATGTGATCGCGGGAACGTCGTCTGTGCAGTCAAGTCTATATTACGAAGTTCTTATTGCACTGAAATACGGTGCATTGGGACATATTATTGAGATGTTGCTTGCGATACTTTTACACTTGACTGGGTAACGTCAGAGGGCCCAGACAAGATGCACTACGTAAGCTAGTGTTTCTCTTCATTTAGTTTTTAAACTAATCGGAGGACGTGACACGCAAAGTCACGTGATGTGCCAGTGACGCGATTGGCTTAAAAACTAAACGAATAGAAACGATAGTTAGCGTAATGCATCTAAATAGTCTGGGCGCTCAGGGACCACGATCCCAAATCGTGATTATAAATTACTTGCACACATTTTTGTTTGTTAGTACTAATAAAAAAAATAAAGATTATGTTATTGGCGATTGCTCCTGATTGTAATTAAAAAAGTAATAATAAATCATGATTGAAATCGTTAATCCTGATTAGGCACTGTTGCGATTTATTGCACGAGGATTGAGGCTCGTGTTAATTGCATTATGGATTTTAAGAATTTTTTGGTAACGTAGATTTGGAAAATTATACAAAACTAACTTCCGCCCGGAAATTCGGTGACGTAGATTTCAATTATCGTTATTCCCTCGGGAACTTTCACTTTTCCGGGATGGTAAGTAGCCTATGTGTTAATCCAGGGTATAGGATATCCCCATTTCAAATCCAAATACGTCCAGCCGTTGTAGGGTCAAAGAGCAACAAACTAACACACGAACTTTCCCATTTATTATATTAGTATAATTCAAGATGGCGGTTTTTTCACGTGTAATTGGGGTGCATGTTAATCTAAGTTACATACATAAACTCACGCCTTTATTCCCAGAGTGGGGTAGGCAGAGCTACAGAATTACCAACAACTCTAAAAACTTGTTAATAATTCTGTAACCACATTTTGCACTTTTAGGCTAAGTTGTTTACCAGTGTATTAGTGACAGGTTGCAAGCCCATCGCCTAACAGTACTATACGCCTTTATTCCCTTAGCCGTCTCTTACGACATCCACGGGAAGATATAACTTTAATTAATAAGCCTACTTTAAAGGGAATAAGGTACTGTGTTGGTGTCCTGTATTAAATAAATAAATTGATAATAATTACGTCGGAGATAATACCTTTGCGCTAAATGGTTCAAACAGCAAAATTACCCCTAGGGTTAAATTCTACTCGGTAAAAGCCATACTGCCTTTGACATGCTATCGTATTGTCAACGTTACTATAACCCGTATTTACTTGACAATAATAGCAGAGTTAAAAACAATACGACAGCATGTCAAAAGCAATATGGTTTTACTGAGTAGAATAGACCCCCCCCCCCCCTCCCCAGTTTTACTAAGTATATTATGAAGCTTTGCAAATATATATAAAGATCGATCCTTACCTGGAAGAGGTTGGCCTTCCCGTTCATGCCCGCTGCGTCGAGGTTGATCACGGCCGTGATGTTTTTAGCCCAAGGGTGCTGCAGAAACGCGGGGCTTCCCTGAAAATTAAAGAGTTTTTAATTAATTACCGAACAAACAGACTTTAAAAAAATCGTGATGACCTCACTTTGAGTGCGGCCTTTTGACATCATAACAATTAACTAATAGTTTATCCATCTATTTTCCAAACTCTATAATTCCGCGTAGCTATGAATTATGAATTTTGCTACTATTTATGTTAGCCTCATTTTGCAGCAGACACGAAGGGCTGAAGCACCCAGAAATAGGAGATCCGCTCGAATGTGTAAACTGGATCTTGGAAATTTGCAATCATGCGACTCCGAAGTAGCTACAATGTATTAAATGCGTGTAAAATCACGAATGGGGAAAAACGCGACTGGGAAAATCGCTACGGGAATTATACAGTTTCGCGAAGAAACGTTACTCACGTGGATACTCACGTTATAATTAATTGTTATTAATATATCACTGTTATATACACAACGCGAACTGGGTCAAATTAAACTTGTAAGATTCGCTTTGAAAACTTACACGACAAAGAGCTTGTAAAAAAAATGTTTTAAAAACCAAAAAAACGCCTTTAAAAACGTAACAAATATCTTCTTTTAAAATGGTAGGTAGGAGGTCAGTCAAATCCATTCATCAGATACCGTTTCGGTGACAATGGGACCACCTTGGAAGTATACCCCCTATCAAACGAAAAAATAATTTTCAAAATGGTCCACAACTGACGGAGACATCGGTAAACATACATAGGACCCTCCTTTTTTGACGTCGGTACAAAAATAGAAATACACCTGCAAAGGGTTTTCTTCAGCGCCGTTGAACAGGAACAAGATGTTGTGCTTGAACTTCTGTGTTCTCCTCGAGATTCGTACCAGCGTCTCCGCCATGACGGCGCAAAACACCACATTGTCCGACGCCCCTGTGGAAAACACACCGGTATGGGATAAAGATGGTTTTTTTTTATTAATCACCACCACTAACTGATGGTATGTGGGATCTGAGACCCATAGACATTTGAATTTTTAAAACCTAATATGTAGCCAACCCTGACGACTAAGATGGAATGCCTATCGACGGTGATACTGCAATATCACGTAACTAACAAATATAATAAGATGCAAAATACATCTTATTGACAGTCAATGAGTCAATGACAGTCAATGAATTATCTCTCACTTCTCTTTAGACGACTTCGTCTAAAGAGAAGTTAGAGATAATTCATCTTAGTCCTCAGGTTGGCAACGTATTTGCTGTCTTGAGATGGCATATCGTCGGTGACACTGCAATACCACGTAACTACATTCAATAAGTTGCAAAATTTACCTCATTGACTGTCAATAAGGTGTATTTTGCATCTTATTTAATTTGTTAGTTACGTGATATTGCAGTATCACCGGCGCTATACTCCATAACATCTGACTTGTCTTATTTAGTAAACACTTTCATACCTCAAAATGTTGCCTTTTCGACTAAATTTACAGTAATGTCACAAAAAACCATCCATGATGTAAAATCAGGGAAATTGTGTGCTCTATTCACCAGAAAACTGATGTTTGAGCCAAAAACGATACATTTTGAGACAATGAAAGTGTTTACTAAAAACACAAGTCAGTTGGTATGGATTTTATGCTAGTAATGTCACTGGCTGTCTAAAGGTCCGTTTATATTATCTAGCCGCGATTAGAAAGGGATTAGATTTGACAGTTTTACCATATACTTACGTCAAAGTATTATGAATTGACAGCTATTCCAATCCCAAACTAATCGCGGTTTCATAATATCTACAGACATTGAGCTTGCCAGACACATGCCGTGGCAGACAAAATAATATTCTTCTATACAGTGTCTATTAACGTATTTATATCTATAGGTACACGGCCGTGTAGACGCCGACAGACATGCTTTAGTTTATTAGAAAACACAATAATTCACGAAATATTTTGTATGGAGCCTGTAAACGTGTTAAGAGTGGTATTCCAGGAACTTTGCATCCAGTATACACGTGAAAAATACAAGGAAGCGCTGAATCGAACCTTAAGACCTAGACCAATACGAGACGTGTCTACTTTGCGTGCTGATTAAATTAATCCTGACGAATCAGTCTCGATATAAAGGCGTTCGATAGTGATTTAATTCGTTTATCACATATTAGTGTTAATCTCAAACGGTATGTCAGTCCGCCAGCTTTTTCGTAATCCGCCCATGAGCGATTGAAATATGTTAGTATTTTTTAAGACTGTTCTTTTTTTGCATACTCATCAAATGTCAAATATCACTTCCCAGAAAAAATTACAAACTCTATTTACGGCAACTCAATCTATGGCATAGCAAATCACTTTGCAGAATTTTAGTTAAGGAACTTTCATCAAGACATTTAATCGAATGCGAAACAACTATTCCCTTGAGTCCAAACTCGATGGGATTGCGACCTTACTGTCATTTGTCATTAGATTCGTTTTAAGTCACCGGGTCGACGCGCCGACCTACTATTAAGCAGGGTTTCCACAGCCAGCGGAACGGGCATCGTACGCACTCGGTTTAGCATACATCGGTGACTTCAAGTGTTTCCACCGCGAGCAAACCTTTTGAAGGCACCGTTGTATGCTAAACGGAGTCCGTACCAGCTCGCAGTGGAAACCCTGCTTTAACCATTATAATTGAGAAGATCATGGATATCGTATTGTTTTTAACTCTGCGACCATAACTGTCAAGTAAATAAGAGTTAACATAACGTTGGAAATACGATAACAAGTCAAAAAACAATATTACGACCAGTATACTTATTGCCTAACACAATCGCAATCGTTTTCATTTTGACAGTCCGAAGGCAAGTCTGCATACAAAATGAAAACAATTGTTCCAATTTGAACTCTATTGCGATTGCGAGTGCGATAGGCAATATGGCAATAGATCAATTTGTTTATAATCAAAGCTAGACTTACCCGCCGCAAACGGCACGGAATCATAATGGCAATTGAGCAGCAGCGTGGTCCCAAGATCCCCATTCGGCAGCACACCGCTCTCTCCCTCCACCAACGCGACGATGTTAGACACGTTCGTGTATATGTTCAACATGGACGCGGTCAGTACCAGCTTGTAATCGCCTGGAAATAAAAACAATATTAGACGTACAAGTTTCCGCGGGAGCGAATATAAATGTTGGGGGGGTTGCGTAGTTTCTCTTCTCCGCTACACAGCCCACCCCTGCTAACACCTATGGTCACGCCATTTAAAGAGGCACGATTTGACAGCTGTAGAAAATAAGTCATAAGTCATAACTTCATAAGTATATTATTAGCAAAGCCAATTTACTATAACACCAATCATTCCAATATACTATCATAAAAATCTAAAATATCATCATAACAAAATTTCACATAAAACAAAACAATTAAAAAGTCATACAATGTCCTGACCTAGCCTACCCTGATCCTGATCACTTATGTGCGATAAACTCTTCAAAGTCATAGAACGAGTGCTCAATAAGCCAGCGTTTTTGGGACAAGCTTTTGTTGCCGACTGTACTTTTTTTGCACAGTCGTCATCTACTTGTCAACATGATTCTAACAAGCCCTAACACGACGGGTTTATCACGTGTAATTTAGGAGTTCCTATGGCCACCCTTAGTCTCCATCATCAGATCAGCTCTATAGTACTATATTATTGTATCGTCATCAGAACTAGACGCGTGTGAAAATTTTCAGCTTCATGGGAAGATTTGACCCTAACATACATACATACATTACATGCATACAGAGCAAGTTAAATAAAAGCTTGTAAAATAAAAGGGTTTAAATCACTGCGGCACACCGCTATGGGCCACTATTAATAAAATAAGAAAAAATCCACTGCCGTTCTACCAAAGATGGCGACTAAATGCAATGTAGTAGTCCAGTGTTTTTCAAACTTTTTGGGGTCACGGCCCTTAATGACCATCAAAATTGCTTCGCGACCCCCCAAAACCCAATTTGTACGATTAATCTTAGAGCCCAACTCTTATTTAATAATGCTAAAACTGGAGTTTGTATTCGTACTTATCAATGGGTATTCAGGGTGAAAAGAATGATTGAATACCCCATCTAGCAAAAGAAGCCCTTAGTATTTTGATACCCTTTTGCTACTTCTTATTTGTGTGAGCTGTCCTTTTCATCAATGGTTGACACTAAAATAAAGAAGAGGAATACATTAAATTTGGAAAATGATTTAATCGTCTGCGTGTCGCGACAGGAACCGTGTTTTGATAAATTAGTTCAAAAGAAACAAGCTCATACTTCGATTGAATAAAAAAATATTTTTATAATCATAAAATAAATAAATATGTAAGATTGATTGCTGTTTTATTGAAATGCACATCCTTCAAAAAAAATGTTTCCATCTAGTCACAAGACTTTCTCGGAGCTGAGCCTCGCGACCCCCCTGGACAGGTCTCACGACCCCCCGGGGGGTCGCGACCCACACTTTGAACTTAGTATAGAACTTAGTATAGAACACTTTGAATACTAAGTAGTCAAACCATTCTATACTTTATTGGCAACCACATTAAATTTAACATGCTTATACAATTACTATGCAGTTATCACCTTCATTGGTAGGCAGCCTAAGCACTTACCAGAGGCTATTTGCCAGTCGGTCGTGATCGGTAACCGAGAGTCCCTGGCTATATCGTCCAGGAGGTTCTTCAGGACCACAGTCTGGTTCAGGTGGTACTCCGTGCCGGCCACCCGGGGCCCCGTCCCCATGATGGTGTGGAGATACTTCAAAGCTGATTCTTCGCTAAACGCCCGAGTGTCCTAAATATAAATGACCACGGAATAAAACAACAAGTCATAAGTACATACATACATACATACATAAACTCACGCCTTTATTCCCAAAGTGGAGTAGGCAAAGCTACAGAATTACCAACAACTCTAAAAACTTGTTCATAATTCTGTAACCACATTTTGCACACTTAGGCTAAGATGTTTACCAGTGTATTAGTGACAGGTTGCAAGCCCATCGCCTAACAGTACTATACGCCTTTATTCCCTTAGCCGTCTCTTACCAACATCCACGGGACGACACGGAGTGGCAATGTCCTAACCCGGCAACCACACGTCATAAGTAATGTTATTATAACTTACTTTATCTACACATATAAGGTGCTAACAAATTAGTCACGGATATTTTTACAGCTGATAGTACTCGGTTCTTGGAGTACATTTAAGTATGAAACATCATAGATTTTCTTATTTTTGGAGAAAACTAGGAAACAAATTTGCAACGTTAAAACACCCTGTTAATAAGATAATCAAATGAGACCTCTTTAGACATTCTAGAACCTCTTTAAACTATCATTCAGATCCTAGTATTTAATAACCTACAGTTTTCCCGCCGAATCATAATGACATTTACGAAAAACAACTTTTGACAAACAGTGTTAAGCATCTTGAAAGGTACATAATAGGGGTGATTAGTTTAAATATTAATTATAATTTATATTTTTTGTTCGGTAAATTAAAACAATAAAATTATATGCAAAGGTTCCTTAATTACAGTCAAAAGTTAATTGTTATTATGTATTATCTCTTAAAATATCCGTGACTAATTTGTTAGCACCTTATATATTATAAGTCCTCTATTACCCTAAACCCGTAGGCAATGACCAGCATTACCTGTGGTAGTAAGTGACAGCGATGACAGCTGTTAATGTTAATATCGATAACGTAATGAAATTACGTTACAGCTGTCATCGCTGTCACCTACTACCACAGGTAATACTGGTCATTTGCCTTTCGGCTTCTGAACCCATTTTAGAGTACTTATAATATGTATGTAGATGAAGTATTGTACACTCGTGTTATATTGCGTGTCATTACGCAACCGTCACGTAAACTACTATTAAGCAGTGCATAACAATGTATCATGTACCAAAACTGCCTTTCCTTATCATCAACATGTATTTTCTTTGCATAGTGTAAAACGGAGTCACTTTCCGCGTCTGTTTTTTTTGTCTGTCTATATAGCCAACCCAACTACCCAACGGATTTTGACGCAGTTTTCCCCATTATCAGTTAGATATTTTTTCACGGGTGGTTTTTATGTATAATAAATTCTGGTTTATGTACGCGTGTTACAGAAAGCTAAGCTAAGCTAATCCACGGATACTCCATGTTTAATAATAAGGGCAGTAAAGTATAAACCTCTAAAGGTACAGTAAGGGTGCGGCTCCACTGAGGCGGAGATGAGCGGAGTGGAGCGGAGCTGTGCGAATATTAACCAATAGAAGGCGCATGCGGTCAAGTCGAGCGCGCCTTGCGCACGTTAGTTTAGATTCTATTGGTTAATATTGGCACAGCTCCGCTCCGCTCCGCTCATCTCCGCCTCAGTGGAGCCGCAGCCTAAAGGGGAAATTGATTCATAGACCGTTTTGGACTATGTCATAGTGACGTAATCAATCGAACCGTAAGAGACTTCTTATGATTTTATTTACAGTGTTAGTTTGACACAGTCCAAAATGGCCTAGGAATGAATTTCCTTGACTGTACAAAAAGACACATCGTATAAGACTTTAGTGGTGGAAGGACCTTGTGCTTAGTCCATCCGGAGGGCTACCACCATCTTACCCTTTAATCTGCCGCCAATAGCAGTGTTTGCATTGTTGGGTTCCGGGGCAGGGGTAAGACCGCCGGTGAAATTACTAGCATAGAGGCATTCCATCTTAGTACTTAGGGTTGGCAATGTATTTGCAGTATTAGGATCGCGGCCATGAGATTTAGTCTTTACAATGAAAATGCCTGAGGTTTTCAGATCCCACAATGCTTAATTGCCTTCACCTTGGCAAAAAACCCTGTCGTGCTATAAATAAACGAAGTTAATGTATTCTATTTTATTATATTCTATAGACTTACCTCCACACTGATCTCTGCTTCCCTCATCGGCGTGGGCATCTCATCCTCCACCATCTGCGTCAGCAAGACCACGAGCAAGTAGAAGCCCACCACCAGTAGGATGCAGGGGCTGGGCACCTGGATACCAGAATGTTGGTTAATGTTCTTCCAATCTTAAGCGAGGTTTAGACTAACAATAAATATGCACAAGATGGCCGCTGTCTTCCTCTAACTTTTGAGTTAGAAAAAGACAGTAAAATTGTGCTTCTTTCTGAAGAACTGAAGTGAAAGTAAGACCGCAATCAAGTTCTTCAGTTTTGATTGTTTGTCTAATTCATGCTTATAGGTACCCAAAATATGTCTTGTTTTGCCTATTGAAGATAGAACAGGCATTCTGATAAAAACATCAATGTAAGAAAATTGGTGAAGTTCTCAAGTGGCTTCCAAATTGTTGACAGTCAAACCAATGTACTTACCTATTGTCACAAAGTGCATATTGAGGTCAAAATACTCAGTTTTCTTAAATATCATCACATTATTATAGAAAACTGCAGAGTTAGGACTCTACGAGGCTATAAATTGGTTTGACTGTCAACAATGTACCTATAGAGAGTACTACACTTGTATTTCTTTTATATCACGAAGTACTCATTAATTTTGCCGTCTCAATTAACTTAACTCGTACTAAAAAGGGAGAATAGTAGACATAAAACTTGTTTCACTTAATCTTCAGAAGCTTTATACCTTTTTTCTCTAGGACCCCAGTTAATATTGGCACTTATAAAAATGTAATAACAATTTACTACTACTATTAGGTACTTTCCCTGTATCGAATCAAACATCATAATTTTCGTATCAAAAGATATTGGAATCAGAAGCATTTACAACGTAGCTCGTTCATTATTAACGTGCACTTTAGTTATTTGTTATTAAATAATTGATAAATTAATCGGTGACTATTGTTAGTTACCCCAGATTTCCGCCAAACCATATTTTTAGCACGACCAAACAAAAACACTTAAAGTATTAAATAATTTCGAAACAACACGGAAATATGCGTCCCAGCTCAAAATGATATTGGATCCTCTGGTCATCGTACTTAGCGTCAATAAAAAAAGGCAAGAACAATGAAAAATCACCCTATAACGATAAAGTGTAAAAACAAAGGTATCGCAAAATCATTTTGCTTCTTACACTTAAGAGAAACAGTCGAAAATCGCAGAAGTTAATACGAATTCTTATTTTTATGCACCGTTGAGTTAATATTTGCTTGGGTATGAGTTAGTGATTACTACTGATTACTTTTGTACTTTATCGCGTTAACGTCAGGTTTTACCTACCATACAAAATTGTTAAACGAGTTTCAGCGACAAGGTACCATAGTGATCATCTACATACGTTGAAAATACTATAACGATCGTTTTACGAAGCGTCAGGCATTTTGGTGATGCCAGCATAGATGCGCCCACACATGATAATGTATGCACAATGTCATTAATAACAGGGCCAAAATGGTTGCTTTATATTTTGTTAATGTTATTGAAGAATAAATATTAATACAGTCAAAACTTACGGAAAAACGTCCGGAAAACGACGGCATTTTCTGTTTCATCAATACATTTGCTATTGCCTAAGTAGCTATTAAAATCAATAAGTATCTAGTTCTAAGACAAACTACATCTACTGGCACTACACAAAATGTTCCTACACGTAAGACAAGAAGAGGCACAATTTTATTTTAATTTCAAAATTCAACAAGGAAGTAGAAGATAACACTTTTTCTGTGCAACTTTGCAGTATGATCAAGGATAAGGTTGTTGTTCACACGTTACTTCGATACTGGATAAGCATCAATGTAACTCGACCCTTTTGATTTTGTGTCTGAAACTTCATGAAGCAATACTTCAATCAGCTGTGTTACGATTTGCCTTGGCATCGATTCAGGGTGGTCATTAGGAAGCAGTTCCTGGTTAAGCCAGGATCACTTTCGGTTCACAAGCTTTATGGAAACCATTACAAGGACACTAGAAACGATGTTTTTGAAGAAATCACTTGAAAAGGCAATCATTGATGAGTGTTTTACGTAATTAAAAATATAAACAGCCACGGGGCCTGTCAAGGACTTTGACTTATCGGAAAGCAATGTAGTAACTGGCGTTGGACCGTTTGAGTCAGCATAAGGAGTGACTTCCTTAGGAAGATTAGCTTCAGCTGGTCCGTTGAAAAATATTTAAAAAAATAAGGTATTAGTCATGGTTCTGCCGCCACTTTGGGTGGAGACTTCTAATCGCGCTTACAAATATTAGCAAAGAAGCGATTCACTCGGCATACTTCTTAAGTGGCTTGCCTTGTCGATTAGCTTGGCAAGGCGTAACGTGCTTCATATTTTCCGAAGTATTTATTTTCTATCTTTCACCGATAGTGGCTAGGTCATGGCTAGCTGCTCGCTGATGCCAATTATGCTATTGATCGTACTTATTGAGTCGCTCCAGCAGTGTCCGAGTTGACTGCTGCAGGTCCATGTGGAAAGACGATAAAACATCCGTCACTTTCTGACCAATATGTAAGTGTGAGAAGCGCGGATCTATCGACATTATTCCACACATATCCACCGTGATAAAGGCGACCATTACGATGCCTGATTAACACGAAGCAAAGATACCGATCCAGTTCCAAACGAATGTGTGAAGTAACCTTAATACTTGCTATTGCACATGTTGGTAATCTGACACTTGCAATAGGTACTCAACTTGATCACACCACATAGTTCCATAGACAATTTATCTTTTTTTATACTAAATAGGTAGAAGAGATGCACTGAATGCTCCTTGCGTCACTGTTGCTATGCCCGAACCCGTATTATTAATAATACTTAAACCATCCAAGTTCAAAGCAAAAACTTTTCAATTATTTTCACTTCTCGATACTAAGTACAGATGTAGTGAACAATCCTTTGCCATCGTATCTTGTCGGATAAGTTCGTATTTATCTTGCTTTCTCAATTAGCTTGAGTACCCGTCAATAAGACAACTGAGAAAGCAAGATAAATACGAGTTTGTCCGACATGAAACGATGGGAAAGGATTATTCAATACATCTGTACTAGGTTGTGCTACGTCTAATTAAGCTTTAGGACGCGTCTTAGGAGATTGAAATTAATATACAGGTATAAGATAGCCCTTTCCCTAATGGGTCAGTATGCATGCAGCAAAACACAGAATCGGCATCAATGCTACGTGTTGATTAGCGCCTAGCACTCCTGACCGATAACATGTTTTGCAGCGTACATACGAACCTGTAAAGGAGCAGGTTTGATGCCAGTCACTACACTTTAGCTGGCTGTAACTTGGATGGTTCAAGAGGTCAACACGACCCCAGGGTTCTAGCGGTCGACGAGGACGTCGACCGACCACTGCACCTAAAGGATGCTCCACAACTGTCAGCAATTCCGAGTTCATTGTGTAATGTTGAAATAAAAGTTAACCCACACATTCACCATTAAACTTGATAACATCCATTGTTCAGTGGATTAGCTACGTATGCGTATCCATTTTACCGTGCAATTGAACAAGCTAAAAGCAATTATCGGCTAAGACAATCGTGGAAAAACGAATATAAACGTTATTTCGATAAAGACGGTTGGTTTTACTTGACTAATTGCAGTAATGGAATTTTGAGTAGGTATAATTAGCGAAGTCAGCAATATACCAAATCAATATAATATTGAGTATGGTGAACGTGTAATTATTGACATAAACATCAAGATCGTCTATTATACAGGGTAGAAGCATGGGATGGGTCAGTAAGGGCAGCTACGTAAACCCTCGCCGCCATCCGAAAATGATCTTATAAGATACTAGACCATCATAAAAAAATAAGTCAATAAACTTTTACAGATCTTTGAAAGAGTGTACAATCAGCAAGAAAACGTTAGAAAGCTAACTGCAACTGACGCTTTCCTTGCTACTTTACTTTTTTAACAAGCGTGGTGAATTTTATTGATGTAACTTGAAAAACAGTTTGTTTTTAACCCCTGACGCAAAAAAGAGGGGTGTTATAAGTTTGACGTGTGTGCGTGTGTCTGTGTGTCTGTCTGTGGCACCAGAGCTCTTAAACGGATGAACCGATTTGGATTTTTAGGTCATTTTTGCGTAGCGGAAAGGGTTTTAGTAGCTGGCTTTACTGACCGATGTAAATTGTCCACCCTGTATACTATTACTTAATAGACTAATAGTTAATTTTGGTCGAGACTTGTGCTGTCGATCGTGAGACTTCAGTGTTTGGTGAATTGATACAACATAGAACCAATGAAAGTTAATGAAAAATGAAAATGTAACCAACAAATATTCTGAATAATTTCCAGGATTGCCTCAACCGAACACAATAGGAGAAAGACCAAAGTCACACAAATGTAAAAACATACCGTCACAATTCGAGTCCCCATGGTCCATGAAAAAAACACAACAATACAACAGTGAGGCGTAAGGTTAAAAGATGTTGACGAAGGGGAAAGAGGAACTATAACACAAATTTAGAAAGTTGCAAAAAAAATATCGACAATATTTCACCAGCCATCCAGATTACAAAGATAGGAAGTAGGTAAACAGTGCCAGAGTAAACAAAGTATTTAACTCTTTGGTATACTATATTATCGATATGTAATGTAATAGTACACATTTTGCACGTCAAACGGATGACCGGTACGGTGGGGTCAAAGAGCTCTTAAGTGGCGCCCGCGTACCGGAAGACAGTTTTTGGTAGCCACAAGAAAACAGACCGACAACCTTATATTTTTTGACGACGAAGCGAGCGGTTCTGGGTTCAAATCCCGGTAAGGACAGATATTTGTGTGATGAGCGCGATTTTTTTTTCTGTGTCATGGATGTTTTCGATGTTTTTAAGTATTTATATCGTTGTCTAGTACCCATAGTACAAGCCTAGAGCTTAGTTCGGGACTAGGTCAATTGGTGTGACATTGCCCCCTGATATTTATTTATTTATCTTTATTACTCTCTCATAAAACTTGCTTTTTAACTGTCTTATCTTATCTTTTGTATGGGGTCCTTACGGATACACTTCGACCCTATGAGATCTTTTGTGTAATTACCCCTCTTTTAGCTCTTACTCCAATGCAGCCTCCACCCCTTCCAAATAGCGGATAGTGGAGTGCAATGGCAGAGCCTTGAAATCGTTCGGTTCTGGGTAGCCACAACCGAGTATTTTCATTCTTACTCCGGCGAGTGCGTCACATTCACACAATAAGTGTTTCATTGTTTCCACCTCCTCGCCGCACATTCTACAATCTGTGTTGTCATATAGGCCCATCTTTGCTAGGAGATGTTTAACCCCAAAGTGCCCTGTAAACACTCCGATAACGAATCGGAGTTGTCTTCTGCTGAGTTTCCAAAGTTTTTTGGTCCAGCTCTGGTCAACTCTTTCTATGAAGAGCTTTGCATGCCCTAAGCCTACCGTAGTTTTCCACTCCTTCTGGTGGTTTTCTAGGGTGTTATCGTTCAGGGCTGCTTTTATGGTGCCCGGCGAGGGTGCCACAAATGGTTCTGGTCCGACGTATGCGTCCTTGGACCCTTCCCTTGCCAGCTCATCCGCGGCTTCATTTCCGGGATAGCCTTCGTGTCCTGGAATCCACATCAGTTTCACTTTGTTGTGCCTACCAAGCCTGTTTAAGGCTTGGATTCCATTGTAGACTAGTTTCGAGTCTACTTTAGGCGCTGTCAGTGCCTTTAGTGCCGCTTGGCTGTCACTTAGAATGTAGATAGTCGTGTCCTGTGGAGATCTACCTATATTCTCTTGCGTACAGGCAATTATCGCATACAACTCCGCCTGGAAGACCGTTGCATAGTTGCCCATACTAATGCTACTGTTATAGTCTTTGGCGTAAATACCCGCCCCCGTACCGGTGCTCATTTTTGAACCATCAGTGTACCATATCGCGTTGTCTTCCTCTGAGAGGTGCAACCCATCTTTCCATTCATCCCTGGTTGGGATGTGGACATTGAAGTTCCTCCGGAATACATACTTGGGCTGCATTTTATCGCAGCTCATCGTCAGTATTCTGTCTAGAACAACATTGTGTGCCATTTTAGTGTGTCTGGTTCTAGGTGATGCGTCGCTCCACAGGCCCGTCTCTTTCAACCTCTGTAGCGACTTGCACGCCTCAGACTGAATGGCAATATGCAGTGGTGGCAGGTTTAGTAAGACCTCCATTGCCACCGTCGGCGTCGTTCTGAACGCCCCTGTTATAGCCATGCAAGCCACCCTCTGCACCTTAGTTAGAGAGTCCTTACACGTCCTTAGCGTTGTTCTTGGCCACCAGGCCAAGCAGCCATACATGATTATGGGTCTTACCATCATGGTATAGATCCACTTCAGAACTTTTGGGTTAAGGCCCCAAGTCTTTCCATATGCTGATCTGCACATTCCAAACACTCTCAACGCTTTTGTTAACGCGTTGTCTACGTGTTTCTTCCAAGTGAGCTCTTTATCTAGTATTATACCTAGATATTTCACCTCACTTGACAATTTTAGTGCCTCGCCAAACAGTTTTAGCTGTTTAATATGTTTGAGGTCCCTTTTCTTAGTAAATGGAATTACTACAGTTTTGCTGGGATTGATGGATAGTTGGTGGCTAATGCACCAGCTTTCCACCTTTTTCAGAGCTTTTCCCATGATTTCCGATACTGTATCCGGAAATTTCCCGTTGATAAGTATCACAAGATCATCTGCATACCCAACAGTGTGTATTGGACCAGTGTTGAGTTCCTCTAGGAGTGAGTTTACCACCAGGCTCCACAGAGTTGGTGAGAGAACCCCTCCCTGGGGACATCCTTTTGTCGTTGTGGCGTATAGGACGTCACCCAGAAGACTTGACTTTATTAGCCTACTGTTTAGCATGTTGCCTATCCATTTACATATGGTTGGTTCAATGCCATGCCTAGCAGCCGATGCTTTTTAACTGTAACGCGAAGTAAGTATAACCAGAAAACTAAAATTAACCCCCCCCCCCGCACTCGTAGGTACGTCAATGGTAAATATTCTCCTCCAACGGGATATCTTAGGCTATTCTTATCTTGTAGGTTTATACTTCCTCGTTGAATTGTAAAGAGAATTGTTTCAGTGAATCACCTAACTAATGAAGGTCGTAGGAATCTGCTGAATGCGACTGGTATAGGACCGGTGATTGTGACGATATATAATAAATATAATAGTCTCCTCCTGTTGTTTGATCAGTAGTTAACTAATTGTTAAAATTTGAAGGAATCTCAGTGAAAAGTGTCAAATTTTCATTTCCTTTTTCGAATTTTAACAATTAGTTAGTTTAACTACTGATCAAACAACAGGCCCTTAGAGGAGACTATTATATTTATTTAAACATAATTAAACCCCTTACTAATAAACGTCGTGTAACGGTGGTATAGTTATACAATGTTTTGTCGTTATCTGTCAAACTCAAATGTCATAATGACATATAAGGACAAAAAATTGTATACCACCGTTACTCAACGTTTACTAGTAAGGGGGGAAAACTATAACATTGACAAGTTGAAATTTGCCTAAGGATAGAAAATACCCAACCGCTTAATTTGCCAAGCCGCTTTGTTTTCTGTAACCTTAAATGTTTGAGGATTTCATAAGAACTAACCTAACCTAACCTAGGGTTATACCTACACGATGGTAGTGAAATAAATCCTAAAATATTTATATAAAACATATTTTTACCAAACGGCAGGCTCCGACTTTTATTCGCATGGAGTTCATCATTTTCATACTTTTAGATATAAATAGGCTTTTTTTGGGTAAGCGTGTATAGGTCTACCAGAATCTCATGAAAAATTTAAAAGTAAAAATATATCGATTTTCATATGGCAATGTTACCTTACGCCTGTCAATTCAAATTTCACAGCTTGTCAGAGTTTGTTATTGTTTGTTGTTTTTACTGAAATATAGCGTTAGTTATCAGGAAAATACCCTTAAAGCCCCTCGATCCCAGGCGAAAAATATCGTTAATCATGTGTACTGTAAAAATTGTGAGCAAGAAGATGTAAATCAAACACAATATTTGGTTTAGTGTCGTGTTTGTTATGGACTAGTAAATGAAGCCAAATAATATTGATACTTTAAATTTCTTAATACATTTGCAGGAACGTATTATAACTCCACTTGGCTTTTGTTTCTGCAACGTAAAAGTCCATTTAGAAACCTTATTTTTTTGCCACCGCCTTTGTGGCACGGTCTTCATGATGTTTTCATGGAAAAAAAAAACCTTACCTTTTCTTCAGAATACGAAATTAAGAGTTAATTTGATATGATAAAACATTCAAACTCGTACACATTAATTTGGACCTGTGCAGTATTGTTAGCTAAGCAACAATACGTCGTTGCGTTTAATGGAGCCATTTTCAACAAAATCCTAATAAACATACACAATGAACATGATTGTTTTAATTTAACCTTAATACTCAAACAATAAAAAATACAAGTCCAAAGTTAGTTTTAAGGGTTAGGTAGGTAACTAACCGTTTTTAATTAATGTTATAAATATTGCTTCGTTCCGTCCCTCTACGCTTTGTTCCATCTTCACGGCATAGATAGTTTATTGCCCAATGTGATATTTAAATTTTATCCCGGGAAATGGAATAAATTCCAAAAAAAATAAAGAATTCTACGCGGACTGAGTCCGCCACATATTTATTTTATTGTACGAGTGGAAAATCAAGTATCAAGACCTTTAAATCCTGTTACCCCGGAGTTGTAAGCCCTAAATTTGAATTTCCCTTTTTTTCATGAGATTCTGGTAGACCTATACCAACTTCGACCTCGTCGTCACTTAACATTAGGTGAGACTACGTGAGACTGAGGTTTTGACATCACTCGATAAAAAAAAAAACCTATCACGAGTTCCTTCGTCACGGTCAATTTAGGCCGCCAGTGTTAATTATAAAATAACCAAAATGCTATGGTGCTGAACACACCAAAATAAGTTCCTCTTACCCCGTATTTAGTACTCATCTAACCTTACACCATCTTACCTACAGCAACATCACCCTTAGCCTTCCACTGCGACCGGAGTGGGTCCTGTACGGACTCCGTTTGGCAGTACAACGGTGACTTTGAAGAGGTCAGCTCGCGGTGGAAACATTTGAAGTCACCGTTGTACGCCAAACCGAGTCCGTACGCGGCCCGGTCCGCTCGCAGTGGAAGGCAGTAGTACTATCAGCCCAATGGAACCCTGACCCACCATAGAACGGTGTCACAGTGACATTATAAAACAATTTGTTTGACACTTCTTATGACTTGAATCATAACGTCTCTGTGACACAGTTCTATGGTGGGTCAAGGTTCCAATGGTCTGATAGTACATGACCCCGTATATCTGTGTGAGAGCGGTATCTGTCAGATAGTACCGTACTGAATGAAGCATTAACCCGATGCCAAGGCTTGTCCTCGCGGTCCTCCAGCTGGGGAACCTCATAATCAATGTGGGGGCGGTTCTGGAAAAATGGAGCAAATTATGTAAAGGACGCGTCTGATTGTTGGATGTCGGCGCTTAGGCCCTTTATACATTTTGTAGCTAATACGGCAATAACAATATTAATCATTTCTGAAAGGAATTAAGTTGATTTAATTACGTATTGTTATTTTGAGTCCTTGTAGGCAAATAGAATAAAACCAATTTCCTCGTCACGCTAAACCGATGCTTAAATTGATTGTAATCGTGATTGTGAGTGACCTACTGTTAAGTTTCAACTACAAACAACGAGTCACAAAAAGAAAAAGTCATAGAAGTTGATGACTAAGAGAGATGACAGCTTACTAAGATTGATAAAATATATTTTTTTGGGTATTTTGGTAACACGTTATATATGGAAAATGAATCCGTGTGTGGCATCGTACCTATATATCACTAAATATACAAAAAAAATAAAAAATAGTGCGGCTTAAAATAATGAGACTGATGAGTCTAGCTGCACAGCTGAATATGTCTATTCAGCCGCGACCGTGAGAGTGGCAGTCAGACACCATAGAGTATGTTTTTTCCTCACTCTGACGCATAATTGCGTCACGCACGCTTGTTGATGTTCACCAAATGTGTCTCAGGTTTGGGAGACTCATGCGCGTGAAGAAACGGTTGACGGAAAGAAGTTCCGGTTGTCAAATCAGACATACATCGCATCAGACCTACTCCTAACCCCTTTCACTAAAATCAACAAACTAAACTAAACCTAAACTTAACCACGCACTAGATAACCGGTTTTATTTCTTTGTTTGCCTGTCTACGGTCATGAGCTCATGACTGATATCCCTACCGCAAGTTCACAGCTATCACGGATACGACCATCAACGTAAGACTTAATATGTTTTTTTTTTTGCAGCTGGCACTGGCTAGATAGCATAAGTACAGTATATTGTAACTATTGATATCGAAGCAAAGGCATAGTTCAGTTATACTAACCGGATATCTAAGAATTACGAGATGCTTACTATTACAACGTTATACACGGTCACGAACGTTAATAGGTATGTGATCCATTTTCAAAAAAATAGGCTTGATGTCGTCAATGTCATTAGAGATGCCAAATCATTTGTAACTTATGGGAAACTCAAACTTATTGTTGTAGAATGTCAGATTGACTTTGGACCTACACGGTGACACAAATTTAAATTCTTGACTGTACCAAAAATTTCAATAATTACACAACTAAGTCTCTTTACAAAGGGCATGTGGCACACTTAATAGTTTGGCTGCCACCGTACCGTTTTCACCGTATAAGGAAACATTAATACCTAACGTATCTTAACAGAGATATGGTTATGTTTACTCTCAAAACTACACTTCTTCATTACGAAATAGATCACATTTTAACATACTTCTCTAACAAAACTGAATACTTATATCACTCACATATCACCAATCAGTCACTCCCTAAAGCCATTTTGCAATAATCACTTGTCCTAGCAACGCATATTTTTGATATATCACACTTTACGCTAAATACATATTTTATATGATAAACACCCTATTAAAGTATTAAGATATTTAAAAACTATATCATAAATCAATTCACCATAGGTACATTTCGACTTGCCCGGACCATTTTCGCCAGTGTCAATCGTTTGGATAATACTTAATGACTGTATCGTTATCATCTGGTAACCTTACCGAAAATCAGTTTACACAAATATCGGCGATAACAATAAACTTTACTTGAGTTCCGCAGATAACAAGTAAACATGGAGGGATTTTTTTATGGCACCGCGAAGGCGAACAAATTTGTAGTCAGTGTCAGTTGATATAGGCAAATGTGAGGTTTTATATTATTTTTGGGTTGTATGCGTTATTTAAATTAAAAAAAATATATATTAATTGACAATGATTATAGTGCCCGGCCGTTAAAAAGTCAATTCTGACACCTTGTCATGCCAGTACAACTTATAACCTCAAACCCAAGAATAGGTTATAAATCGCACTGTGATGACAGATGTCAGGATTGACTTCGTAACGGCCGGGTACTGTAGAGGTTCTGAGGCCGTCGTAATCTTGAGGGCGGTGTAATCTTGAGATTTCGTGCGTTTTCTGAGGACTACGAGGGAATGCCTCTGTGCTAAAGCGCGGACGCCGTAGACGAAGAATTTCGTACATTGACCTTTACTGTAGGGCGAGTATGCGAGCGCAACGGCAATACCAATGTGCGCGGGTAACAGAGACAAATAATGGTGAGTCAATGTACTCGTACGAAATTCTTTGTGTTCGGCCGCCGCGCTTTACCTATTTTACCGACAGTCTTCACATCACATTGAACCACGAGAAAGTAGGGGTAGTGTAAACTACAGTTATAGTTATCTGAACGAACCTGTATAAGTACAGGATACTTACCACTAACACCTGTGAAGCAATATAAATTAAAGTAAAATAATCTGGTAGTAGATATAGTATTTTAAAGTTACTATAATAGAGTGATGCCAAGCAACATGTACCTCCAATTGTCAGCGGCATATGAAATGAAATAACACAGCAAAAACACTTATGAACACATCAAGCCACGCGACTAACAGACACTTGTAACAAATCCACTTTGGCCATCGGGTTGTGGCAAAACCTTTTTTCTCGAATAAGAGCAGTGGAACATTTCTATGCTATATTATAGCTACTAAGAAGATTAGGTTCATCAGAGTTGATGCCAAAAGGGTCTGCCCACCTAGAAATAATAGCTCCGTGCGGGGCTCCGTAAAATTTTGAATAATTAGTCACAGACTGACAGAAAGTTGGAGCAAACAAAGAAAGTCCAAGTTGGGTTCAATTTGAAAAGTTGGTTGTTGTTAGATAGTTATACCCTGGAAATATATTGAAATGTCTAAAACTACGTATTTACAAAATGTAAGAAATAATTAGTCCCTAATGTATATTTATTCTATTAAATTTCATAACAACTTAACCGTTAGTCAACAATTTATAAATTATATTAGTGAAAATAAAAGCGGTAGCCTGAGAACATCCAGTTTTCACCTACAAACCGATTGTGAAGTTTGGCGAAGCATGCCTGCTTTACATGTTTTGCTACGTTAATGACTCATAATCATAGCGAACATTGTAATACCTAGTGACAGTAGTTTTATGAGTCGTTTCGGGATTAAAGCCATAAACCATAATCTCTAGATACTGTGATATCTACACCCTTGCTACACCTAACGCGTAATTTTTTTTATTTATGCACAAGTTCATAGCTAGAATTAATGCGATGATAAAGACTTTAATGCTTTGTTTTAGTTTTCATTAGTAATTAAGCGGTATAGTAAGACTTTTGAGGTGGCCTGATTCAGCTTCATTTCTCGCTTAGAAGATTGAAAAAAATCATAAAATTCGGACTACATGTACCTATGTACGTATGTGTAGGTAAAGTCTTTATTTTACAAAAATATAAAGAATACAAAATTACTACAGCACAGTTGGCAGGAGCGCTAGGGAAGTTGCACTAAAATCATACATACATAAACTCACGCCTTTACTCCCGAGTGGGGTAGGCAGAGCTACAGAATTCCCAACAACTACAAAAACTTTTTGATAATTCTGTAACCACATTTTGCACACTTCGGCGAAGATGTTTAATAGTTATATTATAATTATTTTTAATTGCGCATTTAGACACCGCGTCTCACAGTAACACAAGAGTACCAAAAAAATAAAGGTTTCAAATCGGTAATAGTTAATATATTATTATATTTGGAGCAGACGACAACGGAACCTTAAATTCTTAAAGATGGTACGTCAGCGGCTAGCGTGGTGATAAATAGAAATACGGCGAAATATGAAACCGTGTCGGATGGTCTCCTATATGTTATAGGAAAACTAATACATATTTAGATAAAACTTTTAACTCCGCGAAGCAGGGTTAATATGATTTAAATCGCGATTAAAATCTTTTTGACTTCGACCGAATGAGCCGAAATATGTCAAAGGACTTCCCCTGATATAAAGTACGGCGCACACACACACGTGTTAAATCCTGTTTCGGCATTCAATTTGGTGCACAGCATAATAAGAAATAGATTAGTTACCGAGAAGGCAGCCAAATTAGTCTTCCTTTGAAAAAAATAAACTTATTCTTTATTTAAATGAGAGTATTGTTTTTAAATTGATTTATTATACTCGTACCTATGTCTAATTAGAAAAATATGTTTTCTTTTTATTTAATTCATAACTAACTTCCAAATTAAATAGATCAGCAAAAAAAACGATTTAAATCAAATACATCAGTTTTTTTTTTTTTTTTTAATAATCATGCAGTACTCCAAACTAATCCGAAACCTATACTGCCCTACTTAGCAAATAAACAGTATCTCAGATTCAATTTCCAAAGTAGATTCTGCTTCATCTCTTAGTAATTGGTTTGTGATTGCTACAGGAGTTTTAATTGAGATGCTGCTATTTAGCTTGGCAGTGCACTTGGTTGGTGGCGTGACATTTTTTTTATGGCATAAAGAAGACTAACGAGCACACAGGCCACCTGATGGTTTGTGGAAACTATGACCCATAGACATTCACTTTCACAAGACTGCAATGCAATCCTAAGACTGCAAATGCGTTGCCAACCCTGAGGACTAAGATGGAATCCCAACTAACAATTTAACGTCGTTCAAAAGTTTAGCAAACGTTATCTTAATACCTTTGATCGTAATAGCTAAGTCATACTAATGTTTTAATAACGTTTACTAAACGCGAAAATGGCCCCAGTTATACGACCTACTTTGTCGTATAATGGTCATACAGAAGTCACAAGCAGTCTTCGTTAACGTCATTCAAAAGTCATATAAACGTTATGGAATTACCACTTTTGTTGTATTGTGGTCGTACAGGTGTTTTTGAATGACTAAAACGTTTTATTTGAGTCAAGGAACACAACACCTGTAAGACTTCTTATTCATTTTTCTTGTCAGTGGCACTTTGTGATTGTGTTTCGAGATTTGAGTGCAAAATAAATAGTTACAAGGAAATAAAAGGGGAATGTTACTTAACTTTCATATTTTACTAACTTTATCTGTCTCTTATGCCGTTTAGTTCGACTGGGAATTGAAGTTTTATGATAATTTACCTATGTAAATACTATTCAGATTTTCATGCCCCCTCGTAATTTTGTGTTTAAATCATTATATTTTTATCAATAAAAATATGTTTGTATTTAAAAATGTAGGAAATTGTTGCTTTTGTCGTACACTTATCTCTTTACGACGTTGTAAAAACATAAAGTCATATTAAGGTTATTTTAAAACCATGCAATACGCCATGACAGCTAGCTATTAGGGTAGGTAGGGTTTTTTGATAACAGGAAATCCCTATTAACTTTCCTTTTGAAAGTTCCACTACGTTTTAGTTTTCTCCACGTATTTTTTGCTTCCATTTTTCGTAGTTTCTATACAGCGTTCCGTAAAATAATGGCGGCCTAGACGTTTTAAAGTCAAAACCTGACTAAAGTGCGACTACAGGTTAGATTAAAGTCAGGAAATGACATTAAACGGCCATCATGCAAATAAACGTTATATTTAAGTTTTAAATAAACAACTAAGTCATTTAAGAGTCGCTTATTAACCGCAGAAAAACAAGATAGTGGTTGTTTTATAAACGTCAATGTAAAAACGTCTATACAATGCTACGTTATATAAATGTCATATAAAGGTTTTTCAAACACCTAATTTGGTCAGTTCAAATCGTTTAATGGACTATAACGTTAGTATGACAATTGCGTTGTCGTACAAACGTTTAAGCTAAGACTGTAATAAAACGTCGTATAGTTTAGTCTTACCGACGTTGCTAAGACCAGTGTATTATGACATATTCGTCGCACGACTAATAGGTTTAATTAAAGACGTCTATAGGACCTAGTAGTCATCTCATTACCATTATAAGACTGCTATCCAACTTTATGTCGTACAAGTCAAGACTTATGCGACGTTTTTGTTTGTTGGGATGCCTCTATGCTAGTCATTTCACCGGCTGTCTTGTCTCTGCCCCAAACCGGAACACAACAACAACAACGACAAGTATACGCGAGTAAGCCGTAGTTGTGTTTTTTTAATTAGTATTAGTCTCGGCTTTTTCCTGTATAGGAGAAAAAATATTTTCGCAATCACAAACCGTTCAAAACTACGCGGTTGCTATTGCAGTCTCCTACTTTCCTTTTACAACGTACAGTCGAGGAAATTGATTCCTAGACCATTTTGGACTATGTCAAAGTGACGCAATCAATCAAAACGTAAGTGACTTCTAATGATTTTATTTACAGTGTCACTTTGACATAGTCCGAAATGGTCTACGAATCAATTTCCTTGCCTGTACATATCAGCGATACGCGATCTATCGTAGCCTTTGATTTATTATTGTTTTAAGCTGCAAAAGCGAGTTAACTTAAGCTAATTACCTAGTCTAAATTGACCTTTGCGTGCTTGGGTTCTATGTCACGCCCTTGGGTCAGCCGTGGCTAGGCTGTTTACGATCAACACCACTGATAATCTCGGGTACGAAACGAAAGGAGCACAAAAAGCCTGAATGATACAAGTTTAGTTTCAGTTTAGTTTGGTTGTATGAATGTGGAAGAAGCGAAATAAATTTGTCAATATCGTAGTAAGTAAGTGGAAAGAAGAGGTCTCTGCCTACCGATTTAATGTATGTAGTTCCAGTAATCGACGGAGGTGCATAGCAGTTGGTTATCCTACTCGATACGAGATGGCGTTAGTGTCGATTTTTAAATGTTTTTGGCTACACGCGTGTACGTATCGCTTCCACTATCTTTTAATTGAATTCGACATGCGACTTAAGGTCAATTGTGTTTAATCATGTCATACAGTAGGTTTCATTATGACTTAATTTCATAATACCCTGTTACCAGTAACTCTGGCCCACCCCATTCGCGGGATAAAACCACTGTCTCTATATGCTAGAGGGCAAATGAGCTATCGGGTTTACCTGCGGGCTTAGCATGGCTGCGTCTATATGTTGCGTCAAATGTGGATAAAAGCATCTGTCACTCTCGTACTTATTTACGTGTCAGAAGGTGACGGATGCGTTATCCATACTTTGTCACGCGATAAACGCAGTCATATTAGGACCTCTGATGTTAAGTGATCACCGCTGATTTTCGGGTGTTATAAGAATGAATCAATTAGAAATTTAGTCATCAAAGATCAAGTCATTATGCAATTCTGTCGTAATGCAACCTTAATTTTTTTTTAAGACAAGCTTATGGCAAACACGCACACATCACATGCCACCTGATAATAAGCGGGATCTGAGACCCATAGACATGCATTCTCATGATTGCGATATTAAGACTGCAATCCTAAAATATGTTGCCAACCCTAGTAATTTCATCGGTTGTCTTATCCCCACCCGTGATTGGATTAGGTACAATTCGAGGTAAATGGCTGAATGAGGATTTTATAATTCGTTTCAATTCAAAATAATTACCAATAGAAAGTGCTTGGGGTAAGTTCGGTAAAGTATGACTACCAAGATAATAAGACGCGAGGGTTTGTCTTCATATTAATATGACTTTATTTATTAAACGCTTGTAAACGTTTTTATTTCACGATTACCGCTGTTTAAATCATTTATATAAGTAGCAATTTTTACTAGATAGTCGTATAAAACATAGCAAATTCTTCAATCAATCGCGGGATTATAATATAACTCATATCCATATTAAGATTACGACTCGACAGCTTGCGAAATTGCACTGCCTACCTTATCCGATGACATGACTGATAGGTAATGGTATGTATAAAAATAAACAGAGCTTAAGTGAATTATGCCTATACAAATACCTGACTTCTACAATAACAATAACAACACAACTCAAGTAAATAAGAGCTATCAAAACGTTGACAATACGATAACATACCAAGGACGATATGGTTTCTACCGCCTAGAGTCTAGGCCCAGTTGTATAGCATGCATTTTTAATTTAATACGTATTTTGCGGATGTTAGTAGCTAGATATGGCAGGGGCCATCCGGATCACTACCACCGTCCTACCCTTTAACTAAACCCACTCCCTAGAAGCTGTGTACAAGCAGCGTTCCGGTATCCAGTGAAATTACATGCGTAAACGCATTCCATCTTAAGGGGGCTAGACTGGTCGCACAACGCTAACTGTATTTTTCGATTTTCCAACGTTAAAAAATGTGTAGTATTTATGTAAGGCGATCTATCAGGAACACCTTAAAATTTCCAATTATGTTTTTCCCAATTTTCATTCTTCCGAAAGCTAATTATGTTACGCTGGACCTATTTTAGATTAAATACAAAATTTAATTGCTATAGGTACATAGGTTAGGTTAGGTTTTATTTATAAGAGGCTAGCGACCCGCCCTCGCTTCGCTCCGGTTAATGTGAGTTTTCTATAACACCCTTACATAAATCAATATTTATTATACATAAAAACCTTCCTCTCGAATCACTCTACCTACCTATTGATGAAAGCCGCATTAAAATCCGTGGAAAATCAAAGGTATATCGCGTGGTTTGCATGTGTCCGTGACTTAACCGTACGCGCCGCGAGCCACCACAAGCCAACTCAACAGGACGGACCGAGTCGGGGCCACGCCGCAGTCGCTGCGTTTGGTTGCGTGCTTATTATATTAAGTAAGTATAGAGACAAGCCTTCCCTATCATCCGAGCGGCAAAAGATAACAGAAAGTTCTAATAGGGCTGTTTCTATTTGTACTTATCATATGATATGGTAAAGAAAGTAACAAAGAATGGAAAAGACTTCATTATTGGTTCTTGAGTAACAGGGGACTAAAATGTTTATTTCTAAAACTATATAAATAAACAACTTTATATAGAAAAATTTGTTCAGACTTTTGTCGGGCTTTATAGTAACGGCGTCGGAAACAAGAGCACCGTCCGGCAAACTCTCGCCCAGTTTTCGTTTTATTTGAAGTCTCCGACGGTCAAAGCAACGATGGCAACGACTCAATACGGATACAAACCGCATATTTATCATTTACAGCCACCGTAAAACAGTAAAACATATCAGGCAGGTTATAAAACAACAAACATTTCGCGATAAATACAGAACAAATTATATATCTATAGGGACCACCGCGAAATAGAGTGATCGAGCCACGTTGTATCTAAATTCCTTTGCTGTTTTTATGGCATGAGGCAGGCGCATTCCACCCTGTGATAAGAGGACTAAGGCCCTGAGGGAAAATGAAAGACGTATCTTGCTATATCTTAGTCACATGTGATAAGAGCGAAAGTTCGTCTTTCAGATTTATTTTCTCGCTTGTCGCTAAGTGCGTCTCCATCGTTACTGGCACGGCTAGCACAACTACCGTCCTAAGCCAATATGCAGTAACTGAGTAAACCTCCAGTAGTAATATCAACCTTATTACTAATGTATAGAATAGAATTTGCTTTGGTGATTGAGTTTAAGATACTGCTTTTTGGTTTAGGAGGGCAGACATGTAGTCCGCGAATTGTTTGTCGCTCGAACCTCCCTTTCTCTAGTCTCTAATAATAAAGGCGCACTGAGCGACGAGTGACAAAATACAACTTGTGCTACCCGTGCCGACTAGATAGCAAGTGAGATCTGCGAGCAGGCAAATGGCCAATGACAATCGCTAATCGGTGGCATTGCTTTGTTCATCAAACTTGCACGCTCGCTGACTATAATCATAGAGCCACTGTAGAACTCTGTCACAGTCGTGGTAGGACTTTGTGCAGGGTCCAAGGTCCAGATTGCTACCACCACCTTATCCTTTAACCTTTTCGACGCTATGTTAGATATAAAGTCTAAACTCACACGCCAATGACAGCTAAACACCAGAGCTAACATCAACCTTACCTCATTGACACAGTCTATTTTGCGCTGTCAACCATGACGGATATTTCCGTCGTTGGCGTTGAACCAGTGGTGCGGATATATCCGTCAATGGCGTGGAAAAGGTCAACCTACCACCAAGCACTATTCGCATTGTCGCGTACCGGTGTGGGGATAGGCAGCCGGTGAAATAGCTAGCATAGATGCCTCTATGCTCCATCTTAGTCCTCAAGGTTGGCAACACATTTGCAGTCTTAAGATTAGTCTCGAGAATGCAAATGTCCATGGGTCTCAGATCCAACTTACCATCAGATCTGTATAAATCTAGAGCGATCGAGCTGTGGAAGTCCTCAAAAGCACAACATACATACATACATAAGCTCACGCCTTTATTCCCAGAGTGGGGTAGGCAGAGCTACAGAATTACTAACAACTCTAAAAACTTGTTAATAATTCTGTAATCACATTTTGCACAATTAGGCTAAGATGTTTACCAGTGTCAAAAGGACAAAACCACTCCAAATCATTAATTACAGGGTTCAAAAGCAAGTTCTCGAAGGAGATTCTAAAACTCAAACGAGAAAAGACTTTCGCAGTGACTAGGATCCTAACTGGACACTGCATATTGAACAGACACTTGTCCCTAATGGGAATGAAACAAGAAGCGACATGCAGGTTCTGTCAGGAAACAGAGGAGACAGCTATGCACATCCTCTGCTCTTGCGGACCACTAATGCGTAGTAGAAGTATCTACCTAGGGCGACATATCATGGACCCACAAGAGATACAACTCCTCACTGCCCAAAGCATCTGGAAATTCCTGGACGCAACGGGCCTTTGCGGTGAACTCTAAACAAAGGGCTGTCACAAAAGATCAGCAAGGGTCGAAGTGGCACACAGAGCCCCCCCCCCCCCCCCCCCCCAATAATAAAATACCATCAGGTCGCCTGTGTGCTCGTTTGCTTTCTTTACAAAATACCTCCGAGTTATTTGCACGTTGTTTTTCATGACGTCATAAACGTTGTCAATATAACAGTGCTACTAGAGGTATATGGTGGCTTAAAGGCCGGAGGCAGCGCGGTAAAACGCGTTCCCATACCAAAAAGGCTTCCACCATGCAGTTCGCACGCTTTTTAGCACGGAAACGCGGGTCCTCCGCTCTCAGTGCATTTGCGGCTAACGTATTCACTGCACGCTGCTTTGAACGCCGAACTGTATTAAGAAGCTGGATGTACTGTAAACTGTAAAGTCTTTGACTATCCTTAGATAAGGATAAATAAATATGTATTAATGTATATCCAGTACTGTCCAGTATTTCCGTTACGAAAGTAACCTGTACTTGAAAATATTATCTTAGTTTTGCGATAATCTACAAATTTAGGTATTTTTCAAATCCTTTTGAGATAGCTAAAGCCTTAGATTAGGCTAACTACAATAAAATTATTTTATTGGTAGCGTTGTTGTTTCCGCAGAATTATCAAATAATTGAACTTTACTAATATTAATATCTTAAAGATTACTGTTTTCTGCTATTTAAAGAACGTTTTTTTTCTCAAGATTCGTTTTGCTCACTGGATTTTTTCACTTTGTCTACGTAGGGTTAAATTATCGACATTCCCACGGGAACTTTTTTTTTCCCGTGTGTTAATCCAGGGTATAAGCTATCACCATTCTAAATGTCATCCAAATCAGTTCAGTAGTTGTAGCGTGAAGGAGTAACACAGACTTTCGCATTTAATATATTAGTGGAATTATTAATGAATGTATGGATTCTTGTAAGTGGAAAGAAGTGGTCTCTGCCTACCCCTCTGGGAAACAGGCGTGATTTAATGTATGTATGTATGTATGTATGGATTCTTATGTGTCATGTTAAGTTACAAACTTTTATACCTATCCAATAACTTGATACCAAAGATGATAAAATAAAGTGCAAGACACTTTTCATCTTGAGAGTGGTTCAGATTGGAGAGATGTAATCAGATAAGAAAGATAACACTATCTTTTTACTCCTATGTGGCAATTTGGCTGTCGTTCAGAATTTATCTGTAATTTATTTTAGGCAACAAATAACATTTGGCTCATCATGTCAACCAAAACACATCCCCACTCTTCGATAGACCTATCTTATCATTACTATGGGCAAGCGCCCAGGGCCCCATGAATTTACTATACTACAAGCAGATTAAATAACAGAGAGTGTTACTTGTTAACAATATTTAAAAGCAACAGAGTAAAAAATATTTATAAATCTTTTAACTTTTATTTTAGGCTAGAGCCACTTGGATCTTGTTGCTTGTTATGGAGTCTCTTTCTCTATGTATAGAGTAGGTAGAAGATGACAGAGATCTCTCTCTCTGTCCTTCTACCCACTCTATACATAGAAAAAGAACAGAAAGCAGGCTAAAGTGGTAGCAGCTCCATTGCTCATAGATGAAATGAAATGAAATAATATATTCAGTCAATTGGCCACATCAGGCCACTTACAATACTATCATTGTAGAGAAGAAGTGCTGCAAGAAATTCTTACTTCATTTACAAATAGACTTAAAAAGGTACATCACAATATAATAATATTTATAATGTACATAATAATTGAAGTACTCACTAAAATGACTTATTAAAAAACAAATAGAAAGTCTGTTGAAGCATCAACAAATATTTATTTATTTTTATAATGCACAAGCAACTCAAAGCTGCTGCATGCATATCATTGTCCACCTGTGTTACTGTCAGTAAATTTGTCAGTAAATATGTCAGTACATTTATTGAAATTCTCAATAATGACGAGAACAACACGACAAGGTCTCTATGTCAAGAATGTATACTAAAATAAGTACAGGAAAACCGAGTCCTTTCTAGCTCTACAGACCAAACCAGATGGCACCCATTCAGGAGTATAATGCATATATCTTAGCCATTGCCTCCCTAAACCATATGTTCGGGAAGATGGATAGATAAATAATTTACTTAATTTAAATACTTGGACAGTTCTCTAAGAAAAACTAAATAAATAATATGTTGGGATATAAAACAAAATTATGTTTACTTGACCAGCACTAGGTTCTATGTAGACAATAACCAGTGCGCAATAAGTAAGTTCACTGTGTTTTTAAACAAGTCAATAAGATATATTATATTATTTAAAAAAACCTTTCTGATGATTTCTTATCAGCATGTTATCAGCAATAAGTAAAGTAACAAAAGTTAAATGCAAAAAATATTCTCTGGCAGAATATTAATTGACGATTATCTTTTTTTAATGATACAAACTTACCGGACACCGACTCCCACTACGACGCACCACAAGTATGACATGTTAAAACTTAAGTATCAAAGAAATTTTTGAGATGTCTAGTAAAAGTATTTAAACAAAACCTTTTTGAGCAATATATAAAATATCCTCACTTAATAAATTATAAAATGTACAAGTTTGAATTACAGTAACAAGAGAAATATAACTATAATAATGTACATGCATTAACATTACTAAATTATTGTATTTTTACCTTCGTCCTCTTTTTTAAACCAACCACATAGTCACCATCGCCTTTATAGTTTCCCATTTTAAAAAGTTCACTTCACTTAGTGTTCCAAATTCGAATCAGGTTTTTGTGTTAAATTCTCGACATTTATTTCGCGTTCTATGCATGTAACAATCTCGTAAGCAATGTTACACGCATCGAGTTTGACTGCGGTTACCGCTTGTATTTCGCGCATTAAATAAAAACTTGCTAATCTTGATCGTTATCAAAGAAAAGTTTAATATTGTACTCGCACTTTCAGCTCATTTGACATTGAACTGACAGGCTACTGACATTTATTTATCAAAAGACCGCCAGCAAAGAGTTGCCAGGTATTTATATTAAATTTCCCAAATCAGCGGGGATAATTATACTGCAACTACTGCCAGCAACTTCAGAATAATGCAGTGCATGCTTTTTTTTTAAACCGGTTGTAAGGCGACGCTTAAATCGCGTAACTGTTCTGCCGAAAAAGTTACAAATTTAACGCTGCGGAGTCTGAGCGATAACGTTTCTCACTCCCTACATCAAGTCCGATTGCTACGATTTTTAAATATGTTGTATTTATTATAAAACCCCCCCCCCCCCGTCCCCGTGTGGTAGCCGGATTAGAATAGTGCCACTCCGTATCTTTCCGTGGATGTCGTAAAAGCCGACTAAGGTAATAAAGGCGTGTAGTACTGTTAGGCAATGGGCTTGCAACCTGTCACTAATACACTGGTAAACATCTTCGCCTAAGTGTGCAAAATGTGGTTACAGAATTATCAAAAAGATTTTATAGTTGTTGGAAACTCTGTAGCTCTGCCTACCCCACTCTGGGAATAAAGGCGTGAGTTTATGTATGTATTATAAAAAACTAGGTTTGAACATTTACTTTTTTGTTTCTTTCCAAGAAATATTTCCTTGAATATTAAAAAAAAATACAAAGTATTGTTCATTGCTTGTAGATTACAGGAAAACCTATAAGAATTCGATCCAAAAAAATACGTTTGTTCGGTATGAAGCCCTCTCCACACGAGTTCAAATGGCACTTGGCCGGTTTTTTTATAGTATCTACTTACAACATATTCAAAATTCGTAAAAGTCGGACTAGATTTAGGAGAAGAAACGTTGTCGCATTTTACAATCCTCTTCATGAACATACTTACATTGGCTTCACTTACGAGTATAACAAAGTATATATGGAATCAAATATTGGAAGTCAATTTTAATCTACTTCTAATATTCGGATTGAAATTTGGCATATATTCCGATGACAATATCGAGCAAGTATGATGGATGATGGAGACGGCAGATGGCCATTGGAAATTCTCTATCTTTATCAATCTCTCTCGATCCTTTAGATCCGTCGAGGTCGGACTTTTATTCGTCTTTTGATAGTTTTTTAATAGAAAGGTAAAGGTAAAAGAGGTACCGATGTCCCGTAAGTAATCATTTGTAATGTCATAGTAATAAATATCTATATGATGGTAATTTCACTGGTTCACTGTCACTGTTAGAAGTAAAGTCGGCAATAAAGTGGGCTATTAAACATGAAATAATAATTTACAAAAAATAGACTTTAGTACCAGATTACTAAAGTCTAATTTATTTTATTTATTATTTCATGTTTAATAGCACACTTTATTGCCGACTTTACTTCTAACAGTGACAGTGAACCAGTGAAATTACCATCATAGAGATATTTGCTTTGTTTTAAATTATAAATTAATTTCAAACTGGTTTTACTTGTTTGGGTTATGAATAAAATAGCCGGCGAATACAGCCAAGTATGCCCTCTGCACTATCTTGCTCGCCCAATACTCGTCTGTATTCACCGATAGTGGACAGGGCTCATAACATACCATCACGTTCAACTTTACACACTTATAATGTGCCTTGTCCATGTATTACTGCCCTCCTCCTAGGAATAGTAAAAAAACAGAAAAATAACCATTATTTAAGTACTCAATTTTTTATTATTATGCTCACAATCTCTAATAGGTACAGTGTATAGTAATCGACTACTGAATAAATTAAAACATGGTAATCTCTATAAAATATTATGAAATACATCTTGACAACCAATTATGACATTAAAATAAGGCGCATTTCTAAACGGAGAAATATTTTCGCTTGAAGTATCAAAAATAGGTTCATAAATAAATAATAGTACTTCTTCAAATAAATTATTGCATGTTTGCTATAAACGCACTTTTCTATAAAAAAAAAGGTACATATTTTATCCTGTTTAAACATAGTTATGCATTATTTGTTATTTTTAGCACACAGTGTGAAAGATTTTAGAACAAACACGCAACTTATTTTTGATCTCTTAAGCTATTTATACTTGCTTATTGAATAACTAGTAGTAAATAATTATAATTATACTATATGCAGATTTATACAATATATGTACAAAAAACCTATATACATGCTAAATAACACTAACAGATCTCAATAAGTAAAAATATACCCAATGGTAAATTACGAAGATACATTTGTTTTTGCTAATAAACTAATGGTAAACATCACATAAAAGCATTATTAAAATTATAAGTTTAACTGATCTTTTTAAATTGTTTGTATAACTTTTTATCACGGACGACAACAATACAAGATCAACGCAACAGTACAATGTACACCGACCAACAAAATCCTCCATGGGAACGTCAGTTATTCAATCTTGCACTACCCCAATCAAAATAACTTAGATGTATTTGAGAATTTAACACTAAATGTGGTTATTATTTCCTGTGTGTTTCCATTGTCACTTGTCCATATAAAACTTACCTGACTGAAAACGAGGCAACTTTTATCGCGTTTGTGTCATAAGAAACTTCTTTAGGTGTCTTTCTAAGCACGTTCAGGCACCTATTCTCGTACCATCCAAGAAAAAAATACGTGCGAGATTTGTCGAAAACTATACGCAGTAGACATTTAATCGCAAATGAATCTTTGTCATGAGTGGCACTAGAATTAGGGGCCAGGTTCACTTCACACTTTAAAAACACAAGTTTCTGGTAAAAAACACACGAGTTTTACAATCAGGCAGCACTGAAATTCGGTACCCTGCGGGGTTTAGGTAAGGCGACACTAGGGCGAGGGTGGCAAGCTGTCGTCGCTCTCAAGGTATGTGACATAATTGTCTTCCCCGTGTGGAGCGCGCGGCGGCGGAAGCGATGGCATATCGTAACCGTGCATCTGGAACAGAATGTACATGGATTAGTGGAAATAATTAAGAAACTTCAAAGAAATAATACTACGCTTGTATTTTTGGCCACATAAATAGGTGACGGCACCAATGATGGACGCTTTTAGCTGACAGGCACCAGAAATGGACACTTCATTCTGAATTCAAATTTCATACGGTCCTGAATTGATTGATACATAACAAATGTATAACCCTTATCTTCTGTAAAATAAGAATCAAGTGTCCACCATTGGTCCTTGTCCATTACTGGTTCCGTCACCCTATACTGTTTTAGGGTGAATTCAAAGTGCTACTCCACCTCTCTCGCTTTAAATCCGTAAAGTCACACACGCGCTGAGAGCGGAGGCAGTGTTCAAGTGTTTTAGGAGCGCGGTGGAGACGGTATTTATATGGAATCGCGCAGCCCTACACCGCCTACACTTTCATTGCGTTACAGACCTTAGACGTTTTAGTTCCTTTATGGCGGCATCCCCAGTATACCTGGTTGACGAGCTGCTGGAACGCTGCGCTGTGGTGAGGCGCGCGGTCCAGGTCAGCGTGCAGCGCGAAGTCCGAGAGCGCCTTCCATGGTGGTTGGTACGCGGTCACCTCGAGCGCCAGGCTGCCAGCTGGCTCGTGGCGCACCGGTGAGCCCGCTACAAGCGGCACGCCCATAGACATGTAGCCCATGCGGCGGCCTTCCTGCAGAAAACTTGACTGTTAATGCGGTGTTCGGTAATTAATCAACCTAGGTCTCTGAAGTTTGAACATTGAAATTCAGTTTACTTTGCTGTTAGGTCTGCTTATAAGTTAAAGCTAAAGTCGATTTGAACTTTGGATGGCAAGTTGGTTTTGGTACATTATATTATATTATTCTATTCATTATTTACATATTTTTTATGTTTTTCTAGTTAAAATCATTTTATGTATTTTGTACTACTGTCCACTCGATGCCTTATCTTTATTTTTTTCTCAATTGCCCAGAGGTTGGCTGGAAGAGTTGTGTCATGGGAAAAATTTACCTTTGTTTGTCCATATTTCAATTAAAACGCAAAGGATTACATACTCCACTGATTGTTTCTTAAAACTATTAATAGAAAGGTATACCAAAAGATAAATTACCACCTTCTCCTGCTGCATCTGCATTTTCAACTGTATTGTTTTTTTCTTATCTTTACAACGCTTGTTCTGAAACCAAACCCTGATGACTCTAGGACTTAGTCCTGTCATTTCTACAAGCTGCTCTTTCATCAGCGCGTCGGGTCGTGGGTTGGCGTTGTAACAAGTTCTAAAAAGAAAAAAAACCATATTGAAATATTAGTGTTTGTAAGATTTTTAACTATATTAATAACATTTCAGTTAACTTAAATCTATTACATTGTAATACGCAATGATATGTTACGAAAACATTGGATTTAATAGGTTAAAAAAATCTTACCTAAGAGTATGTAATTGTTTTTCATTTAGTACTGTGCGAACTCTCGTCGGTTTACCATCTGCCGCGGCGCTAGTTCGCGCTCGACCGCTCTTATGGGATCCTGATTCGCTGCCAGAGTCTAAAAAATGGAAACAAAAATCGATTAGACATTATTGTTATATCTGCCATCCAATAAATGATGTGAATTTTGGTTTGTGACAGTTTCCCTGACGTTGGTAAACATATTTGTACCTGACAACACCGTGGTTCATGTCAAGAAATGGCGCGAAGTGCACGTTTTAGGTGTTATCTCGTACGAAGTAAACGAATTTATAACTTTGCCTACTTGTAATCAAACAATAATATAGCTCCCGTACTGTTCATTTCTAAATATTTAAAGGCCATTCGAATTATTACAGGGGTCAACGAAGGGTTTACCGTTTAAGCCTGTTTCACGCCTGTGTTAATCCCAGGCGGGCAGGGGAAGTTAATTCCTTTGTAAATTTATTATTCGTTGATGTGTCCCAGAGATTCACATTGAGTTACGTACTTACGTATTATTTATTATGTAAAACTTGTAATCGTTATAATGTAAGTGTGATATATCACTACATAGTATAAAACAAAGTCGCTTCCCGCTGTCTGTCCCTATGTATGCTTAGATCTTTAAACGTACGCAACGGATGATGCGGTTTTTTTAAATAGATAGAGTGATTCAAGAGGAAGGTTTTTATGTATAATAAACTCTGTTTTATGTACTGGTGTTACAGAAAACTCGCATAAACCGAAGCGAAGCGAGGGCGGGTCGCTAGTAAATGTATAAAATGTAAATTGAACGTTTTAAAAAGTTTATAGTGCGTTTAGTTAAACTTCCGACACGCTTATCTTTAGCAAACAAATCAGATGATTTTGATCTCGTGATACTACTAGCGCCATCTTTTATCAATTGTTGTCGGTGGAAGACAAACAACTAGCGCCTGTTCAAGATTAACTAAAACTAACATTGCTACATTGCTATTGAATAATTCACAGGGATAAACTGAATCTAATTAAAGAAAAAATCGCCTTTAATTTGAGCGTATGAATTCATTACATTACTAACTAAAGGGCCATATAGATAATTTTGACTACGTCCGAAATGTGCCCATTTACTTAATCCGTGTAAAATAATTGGTTTCTGTAAACAACGTATATAAAATAAAACGTCTGATTAAATTGTTATTAAATTCCACTCTTATTCTTATAGTGACGAACTTTAATTTGGGTCTATATCCTACAAAAATATGATACTGAAATGACCATAAGCCGCCACATTTTGTTCATAGATGGCGTAGCAACTCAACGGACTAATGGTTAATAATTAATTATGAATGGGATATTTGCGTTAAAGGGACCGACACACGGCGGTAATCCCGCACGCGTCCACGTGTGAAGTGGACTTTATTGTTAATTATACATAGTCCTCTAGTTAAACGCATTAAAAAACAATTCACAATTGCCTACCCGGACGGAAGCTCAGTGTTTTATGGCATAATTATTAGAAGAATAATAGGTACCTATAGGTACGAGTACCTAGGGGTTACTGGGGACTATCGGAGGAGCTATTGAAACAAATGGGATGTAGGTACAGTCAGCAGCGGAAGTAGCTACCCAACCGACAAGGTCAAACGACTCTATTATCAAGAGAATACGTCGTGTCTAGATCATTTTGAGCATGTTATTCGCTTAGCTACTTTTGATGCTGTCTGTAAGTACATCATTTTTGTACAATTTTGTGATATGTACAACTAAAAATGGGGGCCAACCACGAACCACATAGCATATTTTAATTACTAAAATAGGTATTAGTTTAAGTTTTGTTCGGTGGCCTGTGGGAACTGGGCAGCGGCGAGATGAAAGGGCGGCGCGCGTTTGTCGGCGCGTCTGATCGCGATAACACCAATCACTGCTCGATCGAGCCTTATCGCCGACCACTTGACCTAGGGTTGTCTCTACAAACAGACAAAAACTACTTGCTTCTATGCGACTTCAAAAATAAACTTTAAATAATTTTAATAACACACTTAAGAGGTTTCTAATAGTGGCTTTAATTGTTAAAAACTGTTTTTTTCCTTCTTATAATTAAACTAGCGACCAGCCCTCGCTTCGTTTCGGTTTATGGAAGTTTTCTGTTACACCCGTACATAAACCAGAATCTATTGTACATATTAACCTTCCTCTCGAATCACTCTATCTATTGCTGAAAACTGCATAAAAATCCGTTGCCTATACACAATCCAAACAAAAAAAGTGAACATTATAGTACTTACTTAAGTAAAGTATTCTGGACCGTGCCAAAAGGTTAAGAAGATACTGCCACAATTGTGTCTGTAATTGTCTCCCCATCTTGCTTAATACAGATACACAATTTCCAGCCACTACTGGGCAATAAGTATGACTATTGATTGACTCTCATTATTGACTTTTTTCTCATCGTCAGGGAAAACCCAGCAACTGCAGTATAATATTCATGTGACTGGTGCATAATAATGAGAGGCATTAAAGCACGAGTGTGGTTTTATGAAACTAGTCAAAAGGCGAGTTTCATAATGAGATCACACGAATGTTTTAATGTCTAATCATGCGTACAGTCGCATACATAATTTTATACTAGCATATCATAAGTTTTCTACAATATGTGAGAAACCTATCTTAATTTTCACATTAAAGTATAGGTCACCGTTACTTGAAAGTGAACATTATGATGCAACTACTGCTATAGCTGGTACTTTAATTACATGTAATACTTTAATGTTCATATTAAAGTACAACCACAGATACGGGTTACTTAATATAGGGCATTTGCTAATCGTTTCTCGACATATTACATTGAAGTTACACTAAGGATCTATACTTTTCTCTAATCGTGACAGCCCTACCTAGAAATCTGTTGTATCACCAAACCGTGCGATAGCTGACTAATTACTCGTGTATCGATAACGATCCTTTATCCACGACACTTCACTAATTTCTATACTATTTGTATTAAAACTAGGGAACGCCCGCGACTCCATACCTTAGATTTTGCCTATAATTCCTATGTTGTGACAATCCTTGAAAATGCTAAATCCTTCCGAAGAAAACCTTAATTTCTTAACTAAACTTGGCGTTAGGTTAAAGGACATTAGGGCTAGGGCCGCTGGTCAGTCGAAGTCAAAAATATGTTTACACTTTAGTACCTTGTCTATTTAACTTCATGTTTTAACTGTCATATGAAATTGTCACAGCGACTAAAGAGGCTAGGTACAGTCACGAGATTAAAGGGGTTTGGGTTATCATTTGTAAAAGTCATACATTTTCAAGGTGAGCAGCCATTAGTAAAAGTGGTAAATTATGATAGAATAATTCAAAATAAATATGTTTAGTTACGTAATGTAATACTCTTAAGTGCATCGGAGCAGAGATATTTAATATTCAAACCTGGGCGTATTTTTAGTACCAAAAACTGAACACTTAAATATTATATAAATATATCTACGTGAATTGCGAGGTCCTCTAAATAACTACCTATGCAAAAATAATCTTGGCCGCTGAAAAAATTTTTACAATATTCTTAAAATAATTTTACCCAATGCCCAAAGGTCCAAAGTCTATGTGACATTCTACAACAATGAGGTCGAGTTTCCTAAAAGTAACAAATGACTTCACATAATATATCTAATGACATTGGCAACTACTATATTTTTCTTGAAATGGGTCCCAAATTAACGCTCATGAGCTCGTGACTGTACTAAAGTATAAACATATTTTTGATTTCGACTGTTCGTCACTTACAACATTAATCAGCAAGACCTAGAATTGAAGCGGCTTATCTTGAATTCAGTGTCATACAAAAATAGAATTTGTTTGCCACGGCATACTGCCGTACTCACCAGACATGGACTCGTGGGGGAGGTGCGAATTGTTGTTACTGAGGGTAGTGTTGTTGTTGCTCTCTGCACCGCTACCGCTGCTCGTGTTCGCCGTCTGAAAATAAACCTCTTTTACTTCTACCACAGATAACCTTATTTTTATCCGACTGCCGAAGGAGGACGGTATTGATTTTACCTTCTTCGTTCTTTGTTCACTTGTAAAGGTTGAATCACAGACCACTTACCCTATAGACTCCGCATACAAAGGCGCCCCCGTAAGCCATGCTTATGCTCATACCACGACGCGCACACTTGATTATTCGTTGACTTTGAACTAGCCAATCACGGTGCACTTTCCACCCCCCGCGCCCCGCCATTTTGGCTTAATGAGATACTAGAGAAACTGTTCCGAAGCGGAGTCTATAGGGTAAGTGGTCTGTGGGCTGAATAGATGGCCTGAGTTCGACAAGCGAGGTTTTGTTAGATTTGTCTTAGCGTTCCGGGTGACACTGCGTGGGTAATTTTATTTTAGGTGAAATTGGCAAAAAAAAAAGTTTATTGATGACATTATCCAAACAGCAGTATTTTATAGTAGACTTGTTACACGATTTTATTTAACTTGCACTGTTCGTTACGAACATGTTAAATATATCCAACACTGAGATTACAAGAAAATATATTTGAATAGAATAGAAGAATAGAATAGTGCCACTCCATATCTTCCCGTGGATGTCGTAAGAGACGGCTAAGGGAATAAAGACGTATAGTATTGTTAGGCGATGGGCTTGCAACCTGTCACTAATACACTGGTAAACATCTTAGCCTAAGTGTGCAAAATGTGGTTACAGAATTATCAACAATTTTTTTAGAGTTGTTGGTAATTCTGTAGCTCTGCCTGCCCCACTCTAGGAATAAAGGCGTGAGTTTATGTATGTATGTATATTTGAATAGTAACATTTCGGTTAAACATAAGTAAATAAATTTTCTTTGAATTCGTTTTTGCATAGTGTCGTCGCACTGTTGGATATAGCGTGCAGCATGTATTACGTCACGTCACGTCACGTCACGTGTTGTTACGTCAATTCCATACAATTTGTCAGTTTTATAAAATCGTTTACGGTAGCGTTGAGCAAATTGTCTAGCTTCACCAAAAGGCCAATTTAGTTTGAATCCATGCATTTTGTTCTTCTTTGGCTTTAGTGTTTAATTGTTTGTAATACCTATCTAATATATAAAATTCATAGTGTTATAACAAAACTCATCCGAACCGAGTTGACCGATTTTTATGAAATTGTAGGTGTATATTTTATGAAATTGTAGGTGTACGAGTAGGTATATTCAGTAGGTTTAGGAATAGGACGTAAACTATATTTCATAGGGATTGTATGACAAAAAAAATACACCTGGCCAGCTAGTATTATATACCTAATATACATACCTTTTCTAGTACATCGTGGTCTTCTCTACAATATAAAGCACCGCCTTCTCTTAACGCGAACTCGTCACCTGTAATCAAACGTAAACACTTATCGTTAATCGTACTAGTACTATTATAAATGCGAAGTTTGTTTGTTTGTTTGTTACTCCGTCACGTTACAAAGGTTGGACGGATTTGGATGAAAATTTAAATAGAGATAGCTTATACCCTGGATTAACGCATAGGCTAGTTCCCGAGGGATGATACGGGAACCAACGCGGAAAAAAGTCGCGGGCTGAAGTTTACTACACGTTAAGTTAAGACTAAGGTAACGTTTAGGAATATACTCTATAATAGCTACTAGTATTACATTTACCACTATAGGGATGTGAAATAGGTAGGTAAGTTAACAAGGTGGTCACTCTAGAGTTGAAAATTATAATGGTTTCTTTGCGAGTTGACGTTAAAGATACTGTAAGGCACTGTAGGTGATAAAATGAACAAAGGGCCTAGTCAAGGTGCATCGCTAAGTTGACTATTTTCGAAATTGGCGTCAGATTGCGTCAACCGCTATTGTCAACTCCATATATTTCGACGATAGAAAACAGAAACGTTGCATGCATTCATCTTTTTTGTTCAACCATATTATTTTCGAAATAATGTAGCTTTTTAATAATGGCGTCACTTTAATTGTTAAGTTAATTGAACTAGTTGAAATGTAGTTACAAAATGATTGATTTCGTTTCGTCAATTTTAAAGTAAAAATTAAATTTCGCAATGGCACGCGTAGTTCTTTTTCTCAGTACAAGATGGCGCTACTAGCGCTAACTAGTAGGTACAACCCAATCATCATGTCGTAATTGGGTAAGTAAAGTTTTTGGAGGAGATGTAAATTATATTTTTTTTCGATAGTCGTCATCCTTAAGATCATAGAACTGCGGCTCTTTTACTTTTATTTCCTCTAATATTTTAGAAATCTTTTTTTTAGTTATGAAGTTGACATTTGTACACTTCAATGACCGACAAGCTTGTTGCCTTCGTATTTAATGAAATAGAAAAAAAAAACTGTCACTTTTATATCTGTCAACGTCAAATCAAATCAAAGTAAACAAACGGTTTAATTCAAATAAGTAAATTCAAGTAAATCTTTGTAATACTCCATTTCCACAGTCCGTGTGGGATTGCCTGAATTCATTGCGTGGATTGTACAATTCAAAAGTGCTTTCGTGGCTATCAAAAAGCAGAGCAAGAGTCGTCGAAAAAGAAAGAAATCGGTGTCCAAGAAGAAGTGCCAAAGGGTTCGAAAATAAATCTTAGACCAAATATCGTGCAAAGGTCTTAAAGTAAAGCGGCAAAACGAAAGTCCAGAGTTCGTTCTGAGATCGTTAAAAATATTTCTAAAAACACTGATCACATGAAACACAAGCAAACAGAAAATAGCCGTTGTATTGAATCGTTTGTTTACTTTGATTTGGTTTGACAATGACAGATATAGAAGTGTTTTTTTTCTTTTTCATTAAGTACGAAGGCAACAAGCTAGTCAGTCATTGAAGTGTACAAATGTCAACTTCATAACTAAAAAAAATATTTCTAAAATATTAGAGGAAATAAAAATAAAAGAGCCGCAATTTCTTGATCTTTAGGATGACGACTATCGATAAAAAATATAATATACATATCTTCCAAAAACTTTACTTAGCCTATTGAAAAACAACTTAAAATTATTTTATCTGTGCTTAAACTAAACCTTTTCTTTTAGGTGTTTAATGAACTAAAAAAAAACTAGTGCGTACTATTTATCTAGGTATTTAAATGCTCATGCACAACCAGTTCATTAAAATATTGCATTAAGTCGCGTGTTACCACATTCTACTACGGCAAATAAAAAAGGCACAGAACTAAGTATAATCTTAATAGAATATTAGTGCTAACTAACTTTGTGTAAAAAAATTAAGCACTTAAAAAGGCAAAGACTTAACCATTTATATAGCTGAATTATCCTTAGGTACAATATAAACTTAGGTTACAGACATTTATACCCGTATTAATAAACTCATCTTGGCTGAGACGCGCGTCACAAGATACGTCAAAGTAAACGTCAGACCATAGAACACTGTCATTTTTGACGCATCTCGAGACGAGCGTTAGAGTTGAGATTAGTTTATAAATACGGCCCTTAGAAGACAATACAAGTAAGAACAGTGTAGCTATCACCTAACGAAGGTACTCGCAGTCGTAATCGGCTTCAAAGTGGAACAATTGTTTTTATTTTGTATGCAGACGGGCCTTCGATTTTCAAAATGAAAACGATTCGATTGCGAGTGCGTTAGGCGTCATCTAGGCCTTACTTTGAAAATCGAAGTTCAAAATTACGTTAGCTCCATCCCTTTCTCTCTCTTTAGTCTCGAATGACGAGTGACAGGGATGGCGACATTGGAGACACACTAACCAGGTATGAGTTGCCGCGCGCAGGCGCAGCACCGGAAGCAGTCGATGTGGTAGATCTTCGTCTTGGCGCGCATCACGAAGTCGTTCTTGCTAAACGAGGACCCGCACTTGTCGCACTTGGTGCCAAATAACCTGTGAAAAAGAGACAGGATGTTTATAGCTTACAGCGAAGTTTTTTGGTTTGAAGAAGGTAATCAAGTCCACAGGCCAGTGGTAAGTAAGTTGATTTGAAGCTATCTAGATACGTTGGCCTAGTTGGTTGTGACCCTGGCTACGAAGCTAGCGGTCCAGGGATCATATCCCGGTAAAGGCAGATAATTTTGTGATGAGCGCGAGTATTTATTCTCGAGTCTTGGATGTTTTCTACATATTAAGGTAGGTATGTATTTCTCTGTATAAGTTAATTTATCGGTGTCTAGTACCGTCACGAGTGTTAATTTAGGAGTTTTAGGACCAATTTCAAAAAAATATCAATGTCATTAGAGATGTCAAGTCATTTGTAACTTTTAGGCAACTCAACCTTATTGTTGTAGAATGTCAGATTGACTTTGGACCTAAGGCTTTTTTTTTTTTTTTTTTTTTTTTTTATGGCATAGAGAAGACAAACGAGCACACAGGCCACCTGATGGTAAGTGGAAACTGTGACCCATAGACATTCGCATTCACAAGACAGACTGCAATGCAATCCTAAGACTGCAAATGCGTTGCCAACCCTGACAACTAAGATGGAATGCCTCTATGCTAGTCATTTCACCGGCTGTCTTATCCCCAAACCGGAACACAACAATGCGAACACTGCTCGAAGGGTCGTATTAATAAACTAATCTCAATTCTAATGCTAGTCTCGAGATGCGTCAACAATGACAGTGTTCTATGGTTTGACGTTTACTTTGACGTATCTTGTGACGGGCATTTCAGCCAAGATGAGTTTATTAATACGACCCTAAGTCTATTTGATTGACCAATTAAATCTCGTGACTGTACAGTCAACCAATTTGATTCCTAGGCCACTATGGACTTTGTCAACGTGACGTTGTAAACCAAATCATAGGGAGTCTCTTACGTTTTGGTTGACAACGTCACTTTAACATAGTCCAAAGTGGCCTAGAAATCAAATTGGTTGACTGTACCTATCTAGCAACTTGATAAAACCAATGCACAAAACTTTCAATCTTGTTAGAAGCGACCAAGCTTTTCAGTGTAGTTCTCACTTCTCTAAATACTTGTAATAAGTAGGTATAATAGAGTAGAGTTCGTCTTTCGCCAGTGTTTTCGAATAACCTAAATACATGGCAGCCCCGGCGCAACCTCTAAGCGCATTTTGAGCCGGGTATTGACCGGCTGCCGCGCCCCCGGCAATCAGCTAAAAGCTTTCCTAGGGTTGTGCCTCGTTTATAGTCTTTTAATAAACAATAAGTTTCAAATCAACAAGGCCATTCAACTCCGTAAATGTGTCGACGTGTTATGGTATTGTTTTTAACTTGGCTGCCATTACTGTCATTACTGTCATAATACGTTGACAATACGATAACATGTCAAAAACAATAAGGTTTTATCGTACAGAATCTCAGCCTTGTAGTTTTCGGTTTGCACCAGTTGTTAATCGAGTTCAAACTTGGTGGAACTTTGTTAAGTTCACCGGGGATCTTGATATTACTCTCCGGGTTTATCAACAGATCAGCTCTTACACCATAATATTCAAGTGAAAATTGATTAACATGATAAAACTTTCATACTTGAGTTAACAACCATGTCAAGTAAAATAAAAAGTTGAAATAATTGTTATAAATGTAATTTACGCCGGCCTGTTGGATAAATAAGCTGTGGGTAATTAATTGTAGTGTAGTTGTGTATTTTGAGAGGTATGTTTACCCTATTCTAGATTAACTTTTAACGCAAATCATACCGCTTGTGCCAAATTTAGTAAGTAATTAGTAAGTACTGTTCGACTAGACAAAATATCATGTTTTTAGTCAAATACTTTTTATAAATGGTGTAATTTTCCTTACTACTTTTTATTAATCCAAATTATAAGTTAGTATACATGTGGGGACCATCATCATATCGCTATAAATATATATATCACGTTTAGCTAGTCTGTAAGTGTTAATTATAGGAATTTGAATAAATAAATAAATAAATAACCATGTTGTTGAATATCAACAAAATATTATTACAAAAATGTTGTAACAAGTTGAAGTGTGCTAAAAAGTGGGAACAAGAACATTTTTTCGATACTATTAATTCGAGTAACATTTTTCGGGTCATGGGACAGCCCTAGCGGCAACGAATTTCGGAATAAAGAGAGGCATGAAAGAGTTTCCAACTGAAGCGCCGAATAAATAGGTACGCTGTATTATATTTCAGTTACTGTTCGCTGTTGAAAATTCAGTTCCCTGTTAGGTACTGTACTGTACTGTATCTTGATGGTCGGGAGGATCTTGCGCAACGGAGACAGGAATGGCGTAGCACTGGGGTGTTAGTCTCTCAAAAACAACGGACTGTCGGATGGATGAGCGAAATCACAGCGGCGAGTTTAAGTAGTCCCGTCAGAGCGAACAAAACACATTTTAGCGCGTGCATTTTCAATTAAGCAGCCTTATACGTTCGATCCATCGACAGAAACCATGCTGATAAATTGAAAATGCACGCGCTAAAATATGTTTTGTTCGCACTGACGGGACTACTTAAACTCGCCGCTCGGACATTCACTCGTTCGTCCGTCCGACCGTCGTTGTTGAGAGAATCACTACCCTGTTTACAAGAAGGCTGTAGCAAATATTGAAAGATTTCGTGTTCAAGATATTTCGAAATTTAACGCCATAGTAAAAATAACCTCCCTCCTGTATCTACACGTGCAATTTATTAGGTCAGTTGCATTGTACAGTCAACCAATTTGATTTCTAGGCCACTTTGGACTATGTTAAAGTGACGTTGTCAACCAAAACGTAAGAGACTCCCTATGATTTGGTTTACAACGTCACGTTGACAAAGTCCATAGTGGCCTAGGAATCAAATTGGTTGACTGTACGCCTTGCAATCGTAACTTCAACCAAATCTAGCTTTGCCGTCACCTTCACTCCTTCGGAATTAGCTGGGTTCACCGTTGACGGATATGTCTAAGAGGTCCTTATAATTTATATGTACCTACTTATCTTCGATTTTGATCGCGTAGGTACTTGTGCCGATATCGACATTTCTACTAATACAATACTAATTTCGATTTATTGCTGTTAATAAGAGATCTATTATACCCAGTTTCCGCTGCAAGCGGAGCAGCCTCCGTACGGATTCCATTTGGCGTACAACGGTGACTTTATAGAGGTTAGCTCGCGTTGGAAACATTTGAAGCCATTGTTGTAAGCCAAACGGAGTCCGTACGTAGTGGAAAGCAGGCATTAGGACTAGAGTCCGTTTGCCCTTTAGCGCCATAATCCCTACCAATATCTATATAAAAAGGTGGTTTGTCTGTATGTTTGTTACGCTTTCACGACTAACCCAATAAACAGTTTTTATTAAAAAAAATGGTATTGAGTCTTAAGACCGAGGATGCTTTTTATCAAAGAAAAAAAAATACCGAGAGAATAATGATAAGGTTCTTCCCAAACAAACTGGTGGCTAGTAATTAATAATTCAAAAGATAACGTTATGCCGAAATTTAGAAAGGCAGTGAGAATATCTCGAACATGTTTATTAGCACAAGAGAATAAGTATGCAAAATGGCTTTAGTCTCGCGTTTTGCATACATGACATGAGTGTAAGTAAGGAACGGATAAATGACAATCGAAATTGAATTCTATCTACGATTATAAGTTGTATTTGTTAATCGATTTTACCGAGCTGGAATAAGACTTACTCCGAGATTCGTCTATACAAAGGGTGATGGACAATTTTTTTCTGCAAAAGTTATGTATGCAAAATTGATGGGATTTTTTGTATGAAAAAAAACCTATCAAGAGCCAAGCAAGGCAAGAATGGCAAGCAAGATAAGAAAACCCCATATACATACCATATATATACATACGGCGATCGCCATAGTAAATATACATCATGTGTTGCCAAGATCTATAAACCGGCACATGTTTCATCTCTGTTGGTGGATGGGGACATTTTTGATTCGTAACTCTGCCATACTGGGATGCAATTCTCTTAACACGTTAATGGACAGTACTAACATAGTATATATTATGCGTCAGTACGTGCACAGGCGTCTTACGTCGTACGGCGTACTGTCACATCACAATACCCTTACCATTACTACGTCTTTAGGCGGTTGAAAAATATGAACGTCGAGAGGCGTACTGTCAAATAACTTTTTCAAAGGTCAACGCCTACAGGCGTTCTGTCCATCAACGTGTTAAGCGTATATATTTTCAACTCGATGCAGCTAATAATTAACGGCGAGTTTAAGCAGCTCCGTCAGAGCGTACAGAACACATTCTAGCGCGTGCATTATCATAGGCAGCTTTATACTGCACGCGGCCCTTCAATTTACTGATTAATACTTTGACAACGGATCTAAAAGCATGTAGGTACCTGTAAGATAATAACACTATTTAATTATGTGGTGTTGGTTTTACCCCTACATCCATCGAGTGATTAATCTTACGCTAGATCGCGCTATTCGCGCTAGCAGCAGTGCTAGTGTCAATAGATACCTATCATGCCTGAAATATAGATGGCGCAAGCTTGCTGCAGGTTCAAATTATAACTATGTCACTGGCAGATGGTTCGTGACTGTCATAAAATAAATTACTCATACTATATTAAATTCTAATTTTAAACATTTAAACGACATATCGAATAATCAGTATAAACGTCTTTTGGAATTTAACTTTTTATTGGCAGCTGGTAATAGACAGTTTTTTATTGACGTAATCTAATACGCATATTTACTTGCTTCTGTCAGATGTGTCCTGTCCAATGTCAAAAGATGACAGTTCGTACAGCTGCGAAATGTGACCACACGCAGCGGGGTGATGGACTTTTTAATTTATATTTTTATTTATGCTTGTGAACCTAGTGTTTCTAGTTCAAAATATCAATGTAGCGATTAAACCTTTGTTGAATCGCTATAGGCTTTAGAAATACATGACGGTTAGGTTGGAAGAAGAGATTAGTAGAACTACAATATTCTCAAGTGGCAACCACACATTTATGCAGCAGTTATTAAGCAAAAATTAAACCATAATTTGCAATTATAATCCGACGAGAAGCTAATTTTGTTGGTTTTTTATTTCACTTAGGTACCTTTTACGAATATTTTCGTTCATATTTTAAATGATAGCACCAAATAGGTAGATCACTTCTTGTTATCTTATAAAGTTTAAATTGCGTTGATTTCAAACATTAAGCAATCCAGCACCAAACTTTCTTGATAAGGCAAGTACCTTCTCTTAACCTGATTAAAGTGAAGGGTGATTTGTAAAAATAAATCAAGAAAGGCGGCATAAATTGAATCCAAGTCATAAGCCCGTCAATCAACTTGGCGGCGCCACTTTTTAAACAACGCCAAAGATGAATTCACTAAAATAACCGCATCATGTTTATCTTTTCACCCTTCCATCTCTCGCGGTAAAATATAGAATTACACATCAACAACCATATTTTATCTATGACACAGCACACCCAGCATATCGAAAACCTTGCCACTACGACATAAAGAGCAAAATGGAACTCTTAAATTTAGATATACGTTTCCCGCCAGTAGAATAATATTTGTAGTCTATACTCTGATGTGCCGAAGTGAAAACAAACTGGGTTTGACTGAGCATTATGTATTTTGGCGCCAAAACAAACGTCAGTTTGACAGCGCGGCGGGCGGCGGGAACCCGATATGTCTATGGTATGTTTGTTCCCGTTTACACCGGCCGGATAAGCGGGTCTTCGATTACGTTTTTTTTATCTTGTATTTTCTGTAAATAGCTTGTAATGTAAGATTATTTTACAGCGCCAGATGTATTGATTCGCTTTTAAATAATGCCTTTAATAATATATCTTATCGAATAAACTATTGATAAAGTATGTATAAATCATCACTTACTTAATCTTATGATTTTAAATTCTTCTAATATTTGTTTGTTTTCTTCATATTCGGTCGGAAACGACTAATTAAAGAATACAGGAAATACTTTACCGGTAAACATAATAAATAATCAATTTGATAATTAGTATGTTTCCGTTGTTTACGCGGATCCGTCACTCGATACCGTGGCATAGAGTATAGAGTAAACAACTGTTTCCGCCCGTGTCGTTACTCTTTGGAAGGGTTGGGATTAAAAATATTCGCAGTTCCTTTCCAGGTTTGACCTAACCAAGCGCTGTCTTTGACTTATTTACTTAACTGTATTTACAAGGCAAATTAAAAATAAATAATTTAACGATTACAAGTTCGATGACATCTAAATTTATAAAGATATTAGGTCCATGACGAAACTGTAATCTTAGGAGAGTCAAAATATTAGATTTGGTGGGATCTTCAACCACTATTAACACATTCGGCGCCAATGACCCCCTATTTGGGTTCGTTTTGTATGGAAATCAGAGCGATTGGCGTTAAATGTGTACGGAGGTTCTAATTTGAAAATCGAAGTTTGAATTTATGTTAGCTCCTTCCAGGGATTGTAACCGGTTACAAATAAACCGGTATTTATTTAGGTTAAACCGGTTAATAATTTAGGTTACGTTCGAACGAAATGATTTGGGAACGTTATTTCGAAGCGCTCCCTAACCGGTTACTCTGTGTTTCGATACGGGATGAATGACCGCTGTCGCGCGTCGAGGCGCTGCTGGTGGCTGCGCTATCAATCTAATACCATAGCAAACCAATCCTGTCTCCTTAAACGAGCGGTCATTCACCCCCCACACGGAGGAACCGCTCTCTAACCGGTAAATTGATTTCGTTCCCTGTTTACGCTCCGACATAGAGATACCGGTTAGAGCGGTTCTTGCGAGCGTAACCTTTATTATGGGTTAGGCTCTCAAAGTGCGGCTCTAACCGGTACGGAAAATAAACCGGTTTTCAATCCCTGGCTCCTTCCCTTTCCCTCGATTTAGTCTCGAGTGAAGAGCGACAGGGACTCGGCATGCGAAGTTTCGAATTTAGTGGGTCGTGGTTACTATCCAGACGTTAGACTTATGTTTTTATCGTATCGATTACCGGTTTATTTGATAAAACTTTAACTTAAATTGACTATGAATTGAAACACTTCGCAATTAAAAAGTATTTAAGTACTTCATTAAAGTGTAAAAATGTAAGCAATAGTTTTTAATCGGGCCCATAACCTGTGTAAGGCTTTAAATAAGGCCGGCATTTAGTACTAGAACATTTAGTAGCTAACCAATTAGTTCTCCTTTTTTAAATAAAGAAAGAAGATCTTATGAAATTCTTTAAACACAAAATAAAATAAATAAATTTTACCACGAAATGTTAGTCCACATTTATGTCGTCTTACTTATCCTATAAAATGTCTTACCCAATTAAGGAACAATAAATAAGCACGCTATATGCAATTATGCATTGGCGAATGTACCTAGGGGTTCCAATTATAAACTTTCCTTGCGTATACCCCAGAGGGGGTCGCAAAATCTTATTCAGGGGTCATGATAGCTAGCCGGGTTTAAAAAATCGGTCAAGTTGGAGTCGGACCCGCGCGCACCGAGGGTTCCGTACAGCCGCACAGTGTAGGTATTATTTCTTATCGAATCAGTGCGAGCCCAAATGACACTTGACCTTTTTTTTGATTATTTTTTTCTGGGTTGGTACCTAGTAGGTATACACCTAGGTACCTAACCAAAAATACCAAATTTTACGCTTGTTTGCTTTACCGTTTTTACGATTGTCTTACCACATCGTTTGTCCAAATTTTTATTTGCCCTTAACTAGGTTTCAGCTGAGTCAGGCCACTTTCTAAGTTTTCATATTGTTGCGGTTTGGTTAGGTTAGGGTTTTATTAAAACAAAACTAAAAAGTTTTCAAATTTAAGCAGGAATGTCTTTAGGATAAACGAAAATTCGGACAAACGATGAATTAGGACAAATGACGATTAGGGATTCCATAGGGGAACCCTCAACATTATTATAACCACTTAGTTCTTATTACAGATCTGGGGCGGTCACATATTCTAAAGGAGTTTCCTATTCAAAAAGGTTAACACTGCTATAGATAATAAATACTGGCTGAAAAGTTCACCAGTCATCCAGTAGCTTTAAATAGCGAACACCGTAACTCGAGACACGCGGTCGGGTTACACTAATTGAGAGAGTTATATCTTCAGCTGGGATGTGTGTGAATCTGTTGGGTTAAGTTTGACCCGTCTTCCGTCACTGACAGCCATCAGCTGAAGGGGTTAAAGGTCAAGACAAAAATACGAGAGTTTGATTGTCGTTGTTGGCACTATGATTTTCACAAAGATGGATGATTAACATAACGATCTGCCGTACATAATGCCAACGTGAAAAATAAAAAAGGCCGAGAGGGACGCAGCTAGTAGTTAGTATGAGAAAGTTACGTATGTCCGTTTCTCATTCTAACCAGATAGCTGCGTCCCTCTCAGCCTGTCAGTTAGTTAGTCTTTGGGAGCCTTAAGAGGGATCTATTAGATATTCACTGGACCACTATTTTCTGGCCGGGCCCTTAGGAACCTAACATCGCTTTTAAAGACTCTGGATGCAAAACGATTACAAATACTAAGCTCGTAAGCTCAGCCTGTATCTTGGGAGTATAAATTCTCTCAACAACGACGGTCGGACGGACGAACGAGTGAATGTCCAAGCGGCGAGTTTAAGTAGTCCCGCCAGTGCGAACAACGCATAATAAGGCAGCTTATTTGAAAATGTACGCGCTAAAATGTGTTTTGTTCGCTCTGACGGGACTACTCAAACTCGCCGCTGTGATTTCGCTCGTTCGTCCGATCGTCCGTTGTTTTTGAGAGAATCACTACCCCGAGCGAATGCAGTAAGGATTATATTAGAAGAAACAAAATTATGATCTATGATTTAGTACTAAGGCAGGTATTAAAAGTTGATTTAAATGAGGTACGAAAACTGATGTTTGTGTGCAAAAGTTACAGCAGTAATTTTAAAACTAGGAATTCTCTTTCTGCCAATAACTACAAGACCCTTGATGAGATGATGATGAGTGGGGACGCCCGGCCGGATCAGGCGGGCGGTCGATCAGTCTCCCGGTCATTCCGCCCACTACAAGACCCTTACCTAGTGTAGTCCCGCTTGCAATAAGTCTTCCCATCTCGCACGAAGCAGGTGCAGCTCTCGTCGAGGAACTGCCGGCACTCCTGGCACTTGAGGCAGGCCGCGTGCCACTCCAGGTCCGGAGCCACTCGCAGGATGTACTGGTCGTGGATCTGGCCTCCGCAGCCGACGCAGAGGGATAGCCGGAGCTTCTCTGTGGGAGACACAAGGTAATTGGTTTATGGTGGTTAGGAGACGGCATATACACAGGCCACCTAGTAAGTGGTGACCTGCCATTGAACTTCATAGACATTTGAGAGACAGTTTATTCGTTCCTTTTTCAAACATGTGTATAACGTCATTAAATGATTCTGAGGGCGGTGTTTAAATGTATAGGTACTTAAAACTAATCCCTTTGGATTCCAAAATACGTCGTCAAGTGACTATCTCGACATACCTAGCGTAAAACACAGTCACTCCCCGCCTGTCCCTCTGTATGTATGCTTAGATCTTTCAAACTACGCAACGGATTTTATTGTGGTTTACATCAATAGATAGAGTGATTCAAGAGGAAGGTTTTTATGTGTAAATAAATTCAGTATCTATTATGTACGGGTGTTACAGAAAACTCACATAAACAAAAGCAAAGCGAAAGCTGGTCGTTAGAAATAAATTGTCAATTTTTAAAACTGATTGTTATTATTAGGGCGGCTTATTAAAGATACACTAAAAAAATGAGAGCCAACCAAGAGAGATTTTCTCTTAGTTGATAAACAATTATTATCTACAATAATTATGATATTAGTTACATCAACCAAAGTGGATAGTAACAACAGCTTTGTGTGATTCAACTAACATCTTACGTCTTGTCAGGAATCTTGTTAAAAGCGACCAATTTTTTTTCTTCAATGTGTAATGTATGTATTAAGCATCTGTTTTTGACAAACTAACAATAGATAGCTACACACACAGCTACAGCATCCCGATAAAACATAACACACAATTGAATCAATCTAAAACGACAAACAAAATGATTCAAAAGGATCCCTAAACATAAATCTCCATCGAACAAAGATCCCCTACCTTTAAATACTCAAATTATGCAAAACATTATAAAACATCAATAATAAAAAGAATATGAATAAATTATTTGAAGGATCGATAATTTAGGTGGGCGGGGCGGCCACGCCCACGGCGCAGCGTGCTGTCTCCCTCGCACCCCGCGTCGTGCTATATGAACTATGTTTTAGCTATGATATGAGGATAGCCTACAACCTTTCGTATAGAACGCGGGATCATACAAAACGTTGTGAGTTGAACAAGAGGCAACATTTTGTATGATCCTTGCTTTGTTGCCATGTTTTGTATTTGAATGTGTGAGAGTTGAATAGGCTATTAAAGGCTTAATTGAATAGCTTACCTTTTGCTATTTAAAAACGTACGACAAAGGATATGCAAGGTTGTCTCGATGAGATCGTTTTTTAACAATAGGACCGTCTGACAGTTTTGCACCGATGCCTTAGTTTTGAATTGTACTTATCTGTTTTTGGTGTTATACCTACAATAAAAAATATATTGACTATTAAAATATATATGGGATAATTTGTCATACCTAACAGAGAAATAAGAAAAGTTAATTAATTTACAATAAACTACTTTTCAAAACACGTTTAAGGTCAACACACATCGATTGTAAAAGTAAAATTGAAATGAAATAATTCATTTAAATGTAATGTATGATTTAGTCGCGCATTATGAACACTTGCCATAATGAGATGGGTGTACATCGACGACGTGTATAAAACATAGGGAAAGTCAATCAAAGTAGATAATTAGCTAATTGAAAATAGACACCGACTATCGATTACTGAAACGTTTCTTTTGTGATCGATTTCGTAACACGAATATTGTTTTAGTGGTGAAGATACTGAAGAAAAAAGAGAAACCAATTGGGATTGCCAACCATTTCGAGGAATAGGGTTTTAAAGCCGTTCTGCATTATAAAGTTCTTGAAATATTTATTTACTTTGGACATTTCGGCAAAAGTATATTTAACCTTTGTTTGACTACGGGTTAGGCGAAAACAGCTTAAAATATAATGTTTTAATACACTATTACAATCACTTTTTTTCATTAGATATTATTTAATTGCTGTAATTTATTAGAAAATGCCATCCCAAATTTAAAATAATCATGTCATCCATTATATGGATTCATTATATAGGTATCTGCTAAATAAATAAAGATATTTAAACAAAACTATTGGGTCAAATACAAAATTAATGAAATTGGTCTCTTATAATTTCCTATTCTTTCGAATTAGAAAGTAAAATCCGTGAGTAATTTTTTTGGTCAATCAAAATTAGCCAATAGCTCAAGTTACAAAATATCTCTTGACTTCTTTTTGAATCTTACAGCCCCACTAAAATGCTAAGGTCTCATTAAATTATAAGAACTCAACTTGTCACATTTTAGACCTGACAGAAGCGCGTGGAGCTAACCCCATGTGGGCATTTTCACTGAAACGTGTACCTACCCCAATTAAGGACTGAAATTAAGGAACTTTAACTTTGTCAGTTTTGTGAAGAAAGTTAGCCATACATTGGACCCGTCAATGTATAGCTAAATGTGCTTCTGGAAGCATAATATAACTGCATCCGTCACGTTCTGACACGTAAATAAGTACGAGAGTGACGGATGCTTTATCCACATTTGACACGCGCTAAAGACGCAGCCATAGTGATATCTATGGACTTAACTTTATTCATATATCGCAACCGATTTGATTTGTTTTTCACCATTTAGATAATTTTTCGCAGAAGATTTTTATGTATCTATAATAAATTCTAGTTTATGTACGGGTGTTACAGATTCGTATTTTTTGGCGTGCAATGGAATTTATATTGTAATATGTATTAGGTACATTGATGAATAAATAAACTAAATTTGGGCACCTGTCCCACCGCCGACGATGAGCGGGAAGCGAGTAGAGCTAGCGATTAGCTATTAACATATGTGTCTCTTTTATTGACACGGGATCTAGGTATATCTTTTGTTCATGTCTTGAGCGACAAAATAGTCGATAGCTTATCGCTTTCTCGCCGGCAGTAGGTTGCATTCGACCAAACTGGATTAAGCTCTTATACCTAGCTTAAACGCCAAATTTGTATACCTAGACTAATCTCGGAGTAAGTTTTATTCCAAGTTTGGTGAAATGCGGCCTTAAGCCGAATTAATGCAACCTAAAACTACCAGGCAAAATCTAAGACCAAGAGAGAGAGAGAGAGAGAGTCAACTACCAGATTACTAGCCCTGGCGACAAAATAATTAGGTACTCTCCTAGAGAACTATTAGAAAGACTCATGATTGACCGATTTACGATTAAAATAAAAAAAAGACATCGATACAAACGTCTCCGGATTTAAAACCAGCAAAAAAATTAAATTTGTGAATGTTATGTTATGTATCCTGGTTTCCTGCCTTTTGACCAAATCATCATTTGACAAAGTATATCGTTTTAGAAACTTTCATTTCGCAAAAACTTGATTGTGCTGAAACCATTACATAATTATTACAAAGGTTACATGGGCTTTTTAAATAAAGGTTAGGTTAGGTTAAACTTTTGAATTTTATCCACCAAACGCCATTGGTAGTAGTGCCGCCGTAGTATCTCTAAACAGTCTGTGGTGCCACCATATTGCCATTTTGCATAACAGTCGGATCAATTAATTTTATTGATAAGTTTTCTTATTTATCATTTCTTAAAACCTACTGCTGTGGTGATGAATTACATATATTTCGTAGTTTTACACATTTAAATTGTTGTTAAAACAGTTCTTTACATGTAAATAAAAGAATTCAGTTGTCAGTTGATCGCCAAACACTGACAGTGACATTGTTCATGCGCGTAACCATGGTAATAACAATGCTATAATATTTGTAATAGAACTGTTATTTCCATGGAAACGCTCATTATAGAATTGTTATCACGCTTCGGTTACGCTATAGGTGTTATTCTGATTCTGTTAAAGATATCAATTTTAGTAGCGGCTTAAAGTTCACGAGTAGAAAAAATATATAAAAAATGTGTTTGGTGTAATAAAAAATGCTGCTGAAGCCAGGTTTATTTTTAGCAAGTAAACAATTGGCGAGTGCGGGCTGTTGACCGCGCACAATGTGGTCGAGGATCGCGGCGCAGGAGTTGCAGCGTGACGGGCGCGCGGGCCGGCGAGCGAGACGGAACCATGCAAATTAAATTGCCACATATCACACGTTGAATGCAACAGTGACATGAAATAATTAATAAACAAAAATATATATTCCGCCATTTTGTGGCGGCGGCCATCTTGAACCGATTTTCACCTTTCAAACAAAAAAAACAAAATCAAAATCGCACACAGACACACAGACATTACACGTCAAACTTATAACACCCCGTCATTTTTCCGTTGGGGGTTAAAAAAGGAACTCGTACAAAAGTTACTTATTTTTAAGATTGTGAAGCTAAACATTTCCATACAAAATGCGATAACGTTTGAACCCTTAAACGTAGTCCGATTTTTACGATTTTCGAATATGTTGTAGAAATAATGAAAAACTATGTATGTCTGTACGTTTTTCTTTACACAAAAATATTTCTAAGGACGAAACGAACTTAAAAAAAAAGAAAACAGAAATTTACAGACCTAGTTCTTTATAATAACTACAACATATTAAAAATCGTGGAAATCGGCCTTGATTTAGGGAGTGAGAAACGTTATCGACTGGAGCTAGATATGGTTTCTTTTTGACAGCTACGCGATCTTAGCGATCCTCCACAATCCTCTTAAGGGGCTACCCGGCGTATTTTAGCGATTTTCAAGTCGATTCAAATAAGCCAAAATGTAGTACAAAAATCTGTAAAAAACATATATTTTAGCTTGGCATTTGTTCTTTATTTTTCACGGAAAAATATTTCGCAAATGTTTATATCTTAAGAGTATAATAATTTCCCGTGAACCCTTTTCTCGATCTATAATCCATTATAACTGCCTAATTATGCGATATTTACACATGAGACTTAACTTATAATTGGACAATAATGTGAACTTTAATTTGGCCGGATGTTTTTTTAATTGATTCTGTAGTTTTTGAGGAAAATAAAATATTCATGTTTGCGCGCTAATCCCCACTAGCGGGTCTCTGCGGGGGCGCCGACGGGCGGCATACGCCGCTTGGCCGTCGAACGGGGAACCCGTGCCGCTCGGAGCCACGCGCGACATGGCGACATGGCGACATCTAACGGCAAACCATGTACCACCAACTCGCCAGCGCCAACAGCGTCACAACGTCAGACAGCGGAACTAAACTGTTCTACAACGCGCAAGCGAAATTTCAACAGTCAGTTGATATATGTAGCACTTCCAACTTCATCCCAATGAACTTCCGTCCCCAGGCATAACACCCGCCTGGAGAGAGATCTCTCTATTGCCCTCTCTAACTACATTGGTGACCCTCGACAATGGACAATTACGCAACCTGACGACCTTCCAAGCAAATGACTCAGTCTCACAGCAAGCCGACTTACCCGCACTGTGCACCACTAGCATTCTGTCATATCTCTATGCCTGGTGTCTACAGTGTGCAACACTACTCTCACTCAACAACGCGACTGCTTCCAACTACGAGTACTTTACGAGCAAGGAAGGTACACGACGCACTGTTGTACTCCACTGACGAGTTTGTTATAATTTCTGGTAAATATACAGGGTGTTTGGCAGTCGGGTGTAGGTTTTAAGGGTGATAGTACTGATAGTATAAGGTCATTCCGAACATTTTTGACCACATTTACTATTATGCTAAGTTTCACGGTTTCCGAGATATTGATCATTTTAATAGGTTTTTTTTGTAATTTTTCCTTATGTCCGTGATACGAAAAACCCCTTAATTCAAGTATTAATTTAAATAAAAAACAGTGTTTTCTTGCATGACTTGAATCACTATGAAATAAGGAAGCTACATGCCATTTTTTTTTCCTTACAACTTTTTGAGTAACCTCACAAAATTGGTTTTTCCATACTTGGTGAAAAACAAACGCGGGGTTCTCTTAGTATGGAGAAAGTAACTCTTGCGCGTTTACTCAAAAAGTTGTAAGGAAAAAAAAATGGCATGTAGCTTTAAAACTTCCTTATTTCATAGTGATTCAAGTCATGCAAGAAAACACTGTTTTTTTTTTTAAATTAATACTTGAATTAAGGGGTTTTTTGTATCACGGACATAAGGAAAAATTACAAAAAATCATATTAAAATGATCAATATCTCGGAAACCGTGAAACTTAGCATAATAGTAAATGTGGTCAAAAATTTTCAGAATGACCCTTACTATCATCCCTTAAAACCCCTACACCCGACTGCCAAACACCCTGTATATCCGTAAAGTCATCGTCAAAAGTAACTGATCACTTTAGTACCTTGTCGCTTTACTGTGTCATAAGCAATGCCAACAAGATTGACGAATTTAATGGGATTTAAAGTGCAAAACAAATGTTTTCACGATTTTTTGGTAAGTATTTAATGAATAAAATTTTATGTTCGATTGGGTTGCCAGCTCCTGGCCTAAAAAGTCTCAATACCAACTGCAAGTTATAGTAGTACGCCAACAATCCGTAAGATGTCGTTAGCGGCCTAAAAAGTTGGCCATTATAGTACATTTACTTTATACTAGATGGCGTTACGAAAAAGCGATGGCGCATGTACGTAAACTTGCAGAGGTGAGGAAAGGAAGTGGGGAGGGAAGAAGTTGAAATGCTCGAGGTCATTGAGACGGGGTACGCCCTTAACTCACATAGTTTTTTTCGTAATTAAGTGTCACTCACTGTTGGATAAAAAAACGATATGATAAAGTCGATAGTGTTTCACGATCTGGATCTAGATAACCATAAATAACGCCTATTTGTCTGTTCCTTGGTTTATTTAATTTCTTCATATTACCTTGATACTGTTAATCATAATATTCATAATTATTGGGTTATATAAAACCCCCGATATAACGGTAAACGGCCCGATTGATTTCCATGAAACCTAGCTAAAACTTATCCTGCTTAAAAAAAAAAACCAAATCAGTTCTCCCATTTAAGAGCTACGGTGTCACAGACATACAAACACATACGGGTCACACTTATAACACTCCTCATTTGCATCGGGAGCTAAAAAACCATAGTGCTTTTGATATGTTATCGTATTGTCAACGTTTTGATAGCTCTTATTTACTTGACAGTAATAACGGCCGAGTTAAAAGTAGTAGAATAGAGCCCCAGCTTTACTACTCATATATCGTTGCTTATACAGGGTGTTAACGGGGTCGTGATACAAGTGATCACCTCTGTGTTCTGCCCGCGAATATGAGCAACTTTCCCTATGGAACCAGCTTGGAAATCGGGAAAAAAAAATCAGCTGCTTCATACATTTTGGTCGAGTACCTACCCCTGTTCTTGTTCTATGAAACAGCTGTTTTTTTTTCCCGATTTCCAAGCTGGTTCCATAGGGAAAGTTGCTCATATTCGCTGGCAGAACACAGAGGTGATCACTTGTATCACGACCCCGTTAACACCCTGTATATACTAAAGGGCCACAAATAATAGTATTTTTCGTAATCGTGTTATAATAGAGAGCTTTTTAGTCGAGTACCGTGTTTAGGCCACGAAGCTTGCTGAGTGGCCTAAGTAAGGTACGAGATTAAAAAGCTTAATTATGACACTATTGTGAACAATACTTTTTGTACGAGTTCATTAAAATTAATAATGTAAGTCATTAATACGAGTATATAAGAAAACTAAAAGTAGATTTTTGACAGATGATGCGACGCTGCTACGTTCCGAAACGACACAGATTGGCAATTTTGTATCGGATCGAGGCTCCTTAAACAAGGACACATATATGGAAATCCGAAGTTCTATTTTCAAATTTTTTTCGGTTGTCTAGAGCGTATCGAAATAGTTATTTCGGTTGTCTACAGCGTATCGAAATAGTTATTTCGGTTGTCTAGAGCGTATCGAAATAGTTATTTCGGTTGTTTCGGAAGTAACATCTAGACTATTCAACGATGAAAAGAGTGACGTTACAGTATTCTCTATGAAATCGTAATACACACATTTTAATCGACGAGTACAAAAAAATGTGTTTGTGTTGCATTTAAATTCGGAATGCTATACACGGTGTAACATACGGAAACAGAATAATTTTAACAGCGTATTCCTGAGGTCGTGAGAAGCAAAAAATGTTCTCTGAACCCAGGTCGAAATATGCTTTTTATTTTTTATCGTAACGGTGTTTTGTACTGGAGATTTCATTACAACTGCATGCTGGATAAAACATAAAAAAACATTATTTCGACCTGGGTTCATATAAACTTTTTTGCTTCTTACGACCTCAGGAATAGGTACGCTGTTAAAATTATTCGGTTTCCTCATGTTACACCCGGTATACTTTAAGTTTTAAATCAAACTATATCTGTTTTTGTTTTGTGTCGCTTTTGTATTTAAGCAGCGATATTATGATGAAGGTTTGCTAGTATAAATAAAGAAGGTTCCGTCTCGCGGTAACCCGTCCGTCGTAAACCCGGGCAGCAGTTGCAATAAAATGCTAAAACTCGCTAATTATTATTTTATTAATTAAATTTTATTTGAGAATGTTGCGTGGGCGCATTGTTTTACGGAATAAGCTTTAAAGGATGTAATAAAGCAGCCATCTTTGTTGCTGAGATAAGATATTTCATTTTTTAAATATACAATTTTTTTTTTTATTAAAAATAGTGTAAGTCATAACAATTTTAAACAAAAGCTTGCTGTAAAAAATAAATAGGGTTTTATTTATGTTGCCAAGTTATCCTTATCCATATCTCAAACTTATTTACAGTCTAGCAGCAGTGCTCACATTATTGTGTTCCGGTGTCGGGAACACAAGTGGTGAAATGACTAGCAAAAGCCATGACCTCAAAGTGTGCAGTTTTACGATTGCAGTCTTAAGATTACTCAGTTCTCAGATCCCTTCTCAGAAGCCCATGTGTTTATTTGCCTTCACGTTTTCATATTCGTATTTCTAATTATTTAATTTGAGTTTGTTTTATAGATAAGACATCAACGCGTCCGATCTGCACAAACTTTACTAAACAAAAATGGAGTATTTGCAATGCATACTAAATTTAAAAATTAATAAACCTGTTTTAAAATATTGTTCAACTTTGGTTATTTTTATGGGCTACTCCAATCGTACTAATGTTTACTAAAATAGTATTTGATTTAAAATATTTTTATGTAGTCCATATCTGCTTTGTTATTCGCCGCTGCGATACTTTACCTAGGTAATATAGTTTTATAGCAAAATGTTATGTATTAATGAAACGGCGATAAAAGTTTTAATGGTTCATTAAATTTAATGATTCCAAACGACGAACGGCGGAGGCGGACTTCTGATGTTTTTTGTACTTATTGATTACTTTGTTTTTAATTGTTAATTACTGCTGGTTCTCATTTAATATGTTTTTTGGATAAATCAAAGTACATTAAATTTTAATATAGTTAAAATGTTTTGCTTAACCCTTAATAAGATAAAAATGAAAAAAGTCGTGAATTTAAACCCTATTTGATTTTGAATACGCATAAAAAAAACAACTTTTTTTTTTACAAAAAGTTGGTACATCTCTCGTTGAATACAAAACGGACACATTCCAAAATAATTTGCTCTTGCATTAAAAATCTTATACGAATAGCTTCTTATTTTAAAATGCAACACTGACTCATTTTGGATTGTGTCCGTTTTGTATTTAATTCATTAAATACAAAACGGTTATTGTATTAATATCCATAGCCATGCAAAGAAGGGTCAAACAAGAGAATTACAAGCACTTATTAAAAATATGAACTTTATAATGAATACATACATACCTACATTCACGCCTTCATTTCCAGAGTGGGGTAGGCCGAGCCACCGAATTACCAACAACTCTAAAAACTTGTTGTTAATTCCGTAACCATATTTTGCACAAACAGGCCATGTTTACCAGGGTGTATTAGTGACAGGTTGCAAGCCTTATTAATCAATACATAAAGTTCAAAAAATGTATTTAACATCCTATACCCCATTATTTAATTTCTTATTAACCTTAAAAATAATCATTACGTCACGCACAAGTCCGTCCCCATTGGTTAAAAAAATAACCGAGCCACGTCATTGGTTGATTCGCGTGACGTCAGTCAGACGCTCGTGTAAGGTTTGCGTCTAATTAACAAAATAAACATGGACAAGAAATGTAGTAGAGTTGCCGTTAATTATTAATAATGCTGATATGTCTCCGTATGCGGCGGTAATTATGGTTTTTGTTGCTGATTAACGCATTAGTTTTTGCAAGCATTATTAATTTATGGACTGTTTAATGATGTTAACAAGGTTGGAACTTGATTAGATGATTATTTCAAAGTGTATACTAAGTAGACGTCACGTCATGTCTGTGAGAAAAAACCGTATGTTTACTTTTGAGACAGTAATTTTCAATTATTTTTCAATGTTTTATTTACCAGGGGCCTTCTACTTTTTGTCGTCGTCGTATTGTTTTTTACTCGGCGGCTATTACTGTCTTGTTAACAAGGGCAAACATAAAGTTTAGATTTTGACAATATTATAACAATAGGTACAGTCAAGGACTTTAATTGCTAAGCCACTATGGAACCCTGTCATAATGACAGCGTCAAACCATGTGAAAGAAATTACGCTAAAATGAATGATCAACGTTATGCGACAGGATTCCATTAAGGCTTAACAATTAAAGTCCTTGACTGTACTTAGATACCTAAGTAATACAAGTAGAATAAAGACCCAGATCCACGTAGATTAAATTAGGTACAGGCTACAGAATTCCGTGATCTGACACTGGCGATAGAGGGAGTGGACGTATAAGGCTGCCAAATCGAGAACACACGCGCAAGAAACGTTTTGTTCGCTTTGACGGGACTACTTAATCTCGCCGCTTGGACATCACTCGTTCTTTCGTTCACCTTTGCTTCTTTAGAGAATCACACCCCAAGGCCGGTATTCCAGGCGCTAAAAACCATATCGTCTTTGATTTGTTATCGTATTGTCAACGTTTAGCTCTTATTTACTAGACAGTAATGGCGGCTAACGTCAAAACAATACCGTAACGGGGTAGTGATTCTGTAAATAACGCCGGTCGTGCGGACTACGACCGGCGTTGTTTACAGAATCACTACCCTGGTCAAACACGATATGGTTTTTACCGCCGGGAATGAGGCCTGTCAGTGCAACGACTGAAATTAATGAAAATTGTAGATTTATTAAAATCTGTTTCAAGCATATCCAAAGCTTTTATTAAACTTGAGTCATCTCTCAGTAGTTTACTTCAAATTTTTTAAGTGAATTTTGAACAATCTCCAGTTAATCATAATTTCTCTATAAATCTCTATTTCACGGTTATGTATTTAAAAAACATAAAGCAGAATTAGACCTAACCTACTTTGAATTTTTCGCTTATAATTTAAATTTAGAAAATCTAAAAGCGTGTTATGCTTGCTTATTAGCCTATAATTAATTAAAACACATCTGAATATTCGTAGCTCTGTCCCACTCACGCGCATCGTAATTGGGTAGATCCATTTAAAATAAAGTTCTATTTTCGAATTTGAATTTGTAATTAGTTCTAAAGAATTTTTATTTTATGTTGTATTTTTATCTGAGTATAGTTATAGGCATGTCAGATGTGGAGATAAGCCCAAAAGATAAATAATAGGTGTCTCGAGTAATAAGGATAATTGCTCGCTTGTTTGTTTATTTTTTACTCAATATGCCGAACTAGAAAAAAGGTAATTCATTCGGAAAAGACGTCAGCTGATACAAATTTATTTGCGAGTTGTATATTTAGACAAAAGCGATGTTAATAAACAGGGGACGTTCACACACCAACTTACATTGTTCCAAACTAATTTATAGGCTTGTGCTATGGCAGTCGAGTTCATAAAGATTCCCACCACATTTAATCGAATGTATCAGATTTAATTAACCTCTGTATTCTCAGGAAACTCAAGCACCCATTGCACCTACAACTTGACAAGATAAGCTTGATATCATACTCGCAAAACACGGTTTTTGCACAACATGACATTTGCAAATAGTCGGGTTTTGTTATAAAATCGTGGGTTGGTTTAGGTTATGTTAGATTTATAGTAGGCCCGGAGGTCCAAACCACCTAGAATTAGGAGCTCCGCGGTAGCGCAGCTCCGACACTGTCTAATTCATGACCTAATAATAGTTATGTTTTGATAATGTCATGTTTTGCTATTATGATGATTTGCGAATGTCATGTTTTGCGAATATGATATTTTGCTTTTATTATATTTTTCAGAATATCATGTTTTGCGAACTAGTATAGAGGCATTCCATCCTGGTCCACATGGTTGGCAACGCATTTGCGGTCTTAGGATTGCAGTCTTAAGATTGTAGTCTCAAGAATTCAAATGTCTATGAGTCACAGATCCCGCTTGCCGTCAGTTGGCCAACGTGCCTGCTCAAAGTTATAAAAAAAAACAATTTATTAAGAACTAGCTGTTGCCCGCGACTCCGTCCGCGTAGAAAAATAAAACATAGCCTATGTCAGGCTGTGTCACTTAGGGATAATGTAGGATTCTAATAGAGAAAGATTTTTTCAAATCGGTATCATCATCATAGCTTCACGCATTCATTCCCAGAGTGGGGTAGGCAGAGCTACAGAATTACCAACAACTCTAAAAACTTGCTGTTAATTCTCTAACCACATTTTGCATAAACAAGCTAAGATGTTTACCAGTGTATTAGTGACAGGTTGCAAGCCCATCGCCTAACAATACTACAAGCCTTTATTCCCTTACGACTTTCACGGGAAGACATGGAGTGGTAGTATTCTAAGCCGGCAACCACAAAGCAAAGGCCTATTCAATGCAAACAATCAAATGTTTCCTCTTTATAATATTAGTGTAGATATCTAATAAGAATGTGTGTGTCATTTGTCTATGGGTCTCAGATCCCACTTACAATAAGGTGGCCTGTGTGCTCATCTGCCTTCTCTATACCATGAAAAAATATATTTAAAATTTCGAATTTAGAAACACATTGTACCAATACCAACTCCGATGTTCCCTTGTCTCTTTCGCTGGCTATAGCGCGCAAAAGGGACATGTGCGCTTCCTATTGATCTATAGATCCGTGCGCGCGCGGCAGTGTACGCGCGTTAGAATTTATTGTGTCAATAACGACCGGACCGCCGCCGCTGCGGCGGGACCTAGGGCTGTCGATGTAAGGTTTTAGATATAGTATCATAAACTTTCAAGCTTACGATTTTGTCAGCGTAGAACTGGTTTTTTATGAACCGTGCTCACATCACTCTAATAATTTATATGATCAAATGAATATCTGGTTATCTCAGAATTGTCGTCTCATCCTCAATATGTAATATTGTGTCATTATGGCCGAGTGCCTGTCATTTAAAGCTTTTCAGTACGGCACCAGTCCTAGGCCGGTATTCTTTTTTTTTTTTTTTTTATGGCGTAGAGAAGACAAACGAGCACACAGGCCGCCTGATGGTAAGTGGAAACTGTGACCCATAGACATTCACATTCACAAGACTGCAATGCAATCCTAAGACTGCAAATGCGTTGCCAACCCTGAGGACTAAGATGGAATGCCTCTATGCCAGTCATTTCACCGGCTGTCTTATCCCCAAACCGGAACACAACAATGCGAACACTGCTGTTTGGCGGTAGGTTAATGGATAAGACGGTGGTAGCGATCCGGGCGGACCCTGCACAAGGTGCTACCACCCTATATTCTAGGCGGTAAAAACCATATCGTGATATCGTCTTTAGCCTGTTGCTGTTGATCCTACTAATATAATAATTGCGAAAGTTGGTATGTGTGTTACTTTGTTACTCCTTCACGCTGTAACGGCTGGACGGATTTGGACGAAATTTGAAATGGAGATAGCTTATACCCTGGATTAAACCACATAGGCAACATTTTAACCCGGAAAATCTAAAAGTATCGGGAATAACGATGATCGAAATATATGCGGACGAAGTCGAGCCCTTTTTTCTTGTTTGTTTCTTGTACCAGTGGCAACGCTAGCAGCCCTAGCTCCAATGATCGGATCGGAGGCGGCTTCTCAAAGAGGCCGCTATCGGCTTATCTTCACGACCATTACCAGTCGGAGGCGGGCACAGGTGAAATGCAATTATTCAAGACGTGAGGAACATACATACAGTCAACCAATTTGATTTCTAGGCCACTTTAGACTATGTTAAAGTGACGTTGTCAACCAAAACGTAAGAGACTCCCTATGATTTGGTTAACAACGTCACGTTGACAAAGTCCATAGTGGCCTAGGAATCAAATTGGTTGACTGTATATACATACATTAGGTAAATCACGCCTGTTTCCCGGAGGGGTAGGCAGAGACCACTTCTTTCCACTTGCTACGATCTTGACAAATTTCTTTCGCTTCTTCCACATTCATACATCGAGTCATGCTCGCATCATACATCATTCCCTAATTTTAGCAGCTCAAAAACGAGGCCTACCTCGACTACAACTAAGTACAATTGCTACAAAGACAAAGTAAAGACCATGACTCTGTTCTGTACGGGAATTCCATATCGTTTATTATCGTGTTTATTATCAATGTAATGATAGCTCTTGTTTACTTGAATTCAAAACAATACAATATCATGTCAAAACCGATATGGTAGAGTAGAATAGAGCCTCTGGTTTCGGTTTACTATTATAAATTTGGGACCCACTTTAGGTCCAAAGTCAATCTGACACCCTAAAACAATTAGGTTGAGTTTCCTATAAGTTACAAATACCTAAGCATCAGTAATGACATTGACGACTTCAAGCATATTACTTTGGGATGTGTCACAAATTAACATTCGTGGCCGTACATATACATCTACATATGTTTATGAAAATTAACTGAAAAATAAGGATGCGCCAGTTTCTTCTAATCTCTAAAATAAGATCGCTCCCAAGTAGGGCCTGTATTCTACTGGCTAAACCAATATTGCTTTTGACTTGTCATCGTATTGTCAACGTTACGATACTCGTAGCTACCGCCATTGCGGCGGAGTTAAAAGCAAACCCGTAACATGTCAAATGCAATATGTTTTCACCCAGTAGAATAGAGATCCGGACCCATTTTAACGCCTCTAAAATTATGTGTTTGAGTATTGTCATTCCAAAATTGGCAACGACTATCTCAGGAGTCAAATGTAAACACACCCGAAGGTATTTTTTCGTGGCTTCTTTATATACCACGCCGCCAAAGCGCGCCGCGTGTGTGCCTACCACCTTTGGACGAAAAAAGACCTCTCCTTTTTTGTTTTTAAAAGGTTCTTTAATGGGCAAAGATCGGGACGTGACACGGAGCTACTCTGGATGGGTCATTTATGGTCGGAATTACGAGACAAACAGGGGCTTGTCAATATCCGGCAATGCTAAGTAGCGCTCGATCGAAGAGTTTGCTGGGAGGTTTAACACAAGCCTGGCTTCTTCTTATGGAGGCGATGTTAGCTTTAACGCTAAATAAGTATGCGTTTCGACTAAACAGAAATACAACGGGATTTAAAATGACATCTCTAATCTCTAATTAGAGTATAATAAAGTATCAACTCGCTTCTGCCGGTCGGTTTGGCCGCTTACGCTTACTTCTTCGAAACTATCATTAGTATTATACCTACGAGTATCATAGATCATAGAGAATATCTTTGGCAAGTTTGGGAAAAGGTGGAGGGTCGCTAGTTAAATCATAATTTTACAGTGATGTCAAGATCTTTGGGGGAGGTCTATGTACAGTAATCCCAGCGAAAATGTTAACTTTAGTTCGATGTCATATTAAAGTTTAAAAACTGAACATCAAATCACAAGTATGACAGGAAAAACCAGAATGGAAAATAAGCTATTGGTAAAAAATATAACTGGGGGAAAATAAGACTGGAGAAATAATATAGGGGATACAAGGAATGGAAATTAAAATACTAGAGTAAATTAATTTCGGGGGATTAACCGCATAACATAGTAAAATTTCAACACAAACTGACAAAGGTGATTATACTTTCTCTTACGATCAGCTAAAACTAGTAGAAAGTCAAAACAATATAAGCTTACTTCTAAACTATCATTACAACTTGGAGTGCAACTAAACGTGGTCACTTCACGAACAAATTTCTAGAAACCGTGACCAGTTTTCACTACTTTCTAGGTTGTTTCGCTATTCATAATATCAGAACAGTGCACAATAGGCTATCGAAAGCTGTGTTTAAACAACCGACATAGTCGTAAGGTTTGTCTCAAAACAAGCACGCGTGTTGCAGGGAAAGTACTCTAGTTCAATTCTAGATTCCTCCCGAACAGCCTCATTTACCTACCTTTGTTTAATACTGTCTAAGCTAGATTGTTAAAGATCTAGGTTGTATCGGTTATGTTGCCTATTTTCGTTCATACCTTTAAAAAAAGTAATAAGACAAAATATAGTAATAGATAAGTCTGGTCTGTACATAAATTGATATGATTCATCTAACAGTTTCGTGTCGTTGTTCCGTTTTGACTTTGGCATTTTGAATTAATTTATAAGTGAGCTTCGTATTCAAGAGCTCTATGTGTAAAAGATAAAAACAAACTAAGTTTTTAATTTTTACTATGAAATCTAATCACTTATTTGTACTTTTGTAGCTAGGATGCAACGACGTAAGGATATTTTTAGCATTTAAGACAGAAACACACGACTAAAAATATTTTAAAAGATACGCCAACGAGGTTATTAAAAAGTATGAACAAAATAGGACTCTACATTAAACCATATAAGGTTAATATTCACATACATTTACACGCTGACTTTATACGTATTAAATGACAAATCAATCGATAGCTTATATCTTCGATCTGTGACACAATGACGCCATCTGCTGGATATGTGGATACAGACGTCATGCGCCGGAGTTGACGTTTATCTGATCTTTGGCCGTGGAGCCACAAAAAACGCGTGGTTGGGGAGAGTAATTTGAAATTTGGTGAGGAGCAGGTTTTACGTAAGATATTACGTTTCTTTTTCAGCTGTTGCTTGCTACTTATCTACGATGAAAATGTAAAGGTACTTACCTATTTTTATGGCCTCAAATCCTACTTACCATCAGGTGGCCTGCGACCCTGTGAGCTCGTTTGACTTCTTTTAGGGTTTTTTTTTACAGAGACGCCAAAATAACTTGTCGAACTAACATCTTTATTATGGTACTAAATGGAGCGTCTCGTCTACTTAACCGCCGACAGTTGTTGTTAGCTCAATTTGCACTCTGCACCAAGCAATGAGAGCGCTAAGTTTGCTTAAATTAACAGTTTAATTAGGAATGTAAGTAGTGCAGTATTTTAAAAATTGCATCGCAATATGCATAATGTTAATATGCGCTGTTGTAGGTCATATGAATTATTTTGTATTTTGTAAGATAAATGCGCGGTAATGTAATACAACAAATCGATTTGTTAGTTATAAAAATATGTAAAAGTAGACTTCGTCCGCAGGAAACTCTTATATTCTTTTCTTTTCCTTATAGTGGTAACAAACAGACAGAAACCAATATAAACTCCCTCTCAAATTTATAAAGGATATAAACTTCCTGTCAAATCAAAAGCTTATTACTTAATACTTGGAAAATTCTGTTACTCCCGATTTCTTAAACGAGGAGTGAAATGACATTCGAATTTTCGATTTTCGTAGTGGTTACTACCAAAATTCATCGTAGAATATAAAACGTTATCTGCCGATGAGAAATCGCTGTTTTCGTGGCCCCAGAATGCACGGTAGCTACACCGATACTAATTTATTGATGAATTGATAACATTTCAGAATGACACGTAAAAATAAGTTCTCACGCGTCTAATCCGCTCTTAGCTTGTACAGTCACCTTTAATGACTTGATATGGATCGGCATTTAGACATTGTACTCGTAGAGGTGTTTGGCTGACTGTACAAAGTTCAGCGATAGTTTTTTATAAAACACATTTTCGGACAACAAAACAGATGGAAAACAAAAGTTCAGACTTGCGACGTTACCTGTCAATTAGATAAGTGTTCGTTATAAACTTATAATTCGGTGTGTAACGTTAACGATAACGTCCTCCGGCGAGGGCGATCAGCGACGCCGGGCAACCTGTTAACCGGGGCAAACACAACTCCACAATAAGCTATTTTCGTCCGGCCTCTATTTATCCTGGATATTTACCCTTCCTATTACCGCCCAAGGGCCTTTACTCCATACCGCGGTAGGACCTGCTAATTTTTAACCTCCATCCTTTTCAAATATGTTTAAACCAACAACCAACCCCACACGGGTCAAAATCCCAACAAACTTTAACTCAAAATCAGTGTAAATTGCACGCGTAATTTGTTAAAGTTGTAAGCGATTTTGGTTCTTATTGACAGTGTTAAGTCGTCGTTATTTGTTTACCGAGCGGTTAGAGCGCGGTTTGTTTTGTTTCGCATTTACCTACAGGGAGGATAGAGATAGTAGATGGAAGTAATTGATTGAGTCTAACAAGTGACTAATTTAATGTGTCTAGGTTTTATGAAGTAATAAAACGTCTGGATGAAACAATACAATAGTTAGATTTTCCGTGTAATTATTTGGCTTTAGAGAACTTAAATAAATAACTGGGGATAATCTCACATAGGTACATTAGCCTATTGTCAAAATAAGCTTTAGGTTTCTATGCCTGGACATACTAGACAACGATAAACACACTTTTATACAGAAATGCATAGGTACTTGTACTAATAAAACAAATATTTGCCCTTACCGGAAATCGAATCCCGGACCGCTTGCTTCGTAGGCAGGGTTACTCACTACCAACTAGGCCAACTTTGCCTTGCTCTGGCCAAAAAAAAAACTTTTGTAGTAATTATACAATATCAGCTGATTCTAGACATTCAACTATCTCACGCATGAAATCACGCAAACCATTGCCTCCGTTTTGATGTGAAAGATAAACAAACAAAGAAACATACTTTCACATTAATCAAAGTAAGGCTTAGTCTAAACAAGTCTCTAGTAAAGAGGGAAAAATTCTCATAATCAATAATTCTCAATCATTCTCACCGAACGGATACTAACGCCGGTTTTCAAACGTTCCCAAAAACCAAAAGTCGAACTGATACACCGGGAGGGACGCTATTTCCTTCAGTGAGGTAGTTAAATACGTCACTCATTATGACAGATAGTTGTGTTCCTCTCAGCCTGTCAGTCCGAAGTCAATGTCAGTGTAAAGTTACCGGTATAAAATATAAATATTAAAAAAACACTTTAAAGAAAACCTACACGAAAGTAACAATACGCACGAAATTACGTTACTAATTTTCAATTTGCGATTACTCAATAAAGTTACAGATGTAGTGAATAATCCTTTCCCATCGTTTTTTGGTCGGATAACTTCGTATTTATCTTACTTTCTCAGTTTGCTTATGGGTACTGAAGCTAATTGAGAAAGCTAGATAAATACGAACTAATCCGACAAAAAACGACGGGAAAGGATTATTCACTACATCTGTATTAAGGTGACTGGGGCTGTAGCTATCATTAAAAATGTATGTGTATAGGACAGTTGAGCACGTGGTTTACCGTAACGTACGAGAATGTCATCCATAACATTAGTGATAGAAAGGAAAAACGTTAGTCAGCGTTTGCATGTTGGCTACGGCTTATGGACATTTTCATCTGTACTCTATGGAGACGAATAGATGAAGAGAAACTACACTAAGCTTTGTTCACACAGCAATACACTACAAAATTTTCATACTAATTGTGCCTTACGCCCACTGAACCCGGTAAGATTAGTATGAAAAACCTGCAGCGTAGGTAGGTATTAGGTGAACGGACATTATGACTAAGGAAGATGAAGTTTTAGAACACGTATGTGGAGGAAAAATATAGAATAATTATTTCTCAATTCGTCAATTATTTAAGATGGACATTGACCGCAGATTTTAAGCTAGACATAAGGAAAACAACAGTTAGTCGTCGTACTATAATATTATTAATTTAAAAGGAGGATCCGGTGTATGTACGTCAGAACTTTACTATCTAAAAAAAATCTCCGCAACAAAATCGGAATCAAGCGAAACTTGAAGCCACAAATGGAAGCAAGTAGACGTCAAGGCGTAATCTTCTCGTACCTATGAGACAGTACTACACAAAATGTCGTACAGGGCGCCTAATATGGCTGCGTTTATCACGTGACAAAATGTGGATAAAACATCCGTCACTTTCCGACACGTTGACATGTATATATGTCCGTATGTTCTGCACGTGGACTAGGTTTCTACGTGTTATTACTCTAACCCCGGTATCCGTTAACGCAAACTATTTTAGCTAGCTAAAGTGTGCTTTAACTAAAATGGGTTTATAGTATGTTAATGATCAGACTCCATATCTTCCCGTGGATGTCGTAAGAGACGGCTAAGGGAATAAAGGCGTATAGTACTGTTAGGCGATGGGCTTGCAACCTGTCACTAATACACTGGTAAACATCTTAGCCTAAAAGTGCAAAATGTGGTTACAGAATTATTAACAAGTTTTTAGAGTTGTTGGTAATTTTGTAGCTCTGCCTACCCTACTCTGGGAATAAAGGCGTGAGTTTATGTATGTATGTATGTAATGATCAGAGGGTTAGTACGAGTATTTAGAGACTTCTCAAGGAATTACGATATTTGAGTTCGAATTGGAAGTCGCCGCAAAAAGCAAAAAAGTTGACGCAATATAAATGATGAATCAAGTGTCAAAACACGTCGATGCTGCGCGTCGACTTAGCGGCAAGCCCGGTAGGAGCTGTCGGATTAGCGGGGTAAGCCGGGCCGGGGCACACCGGCACCGGCACTTACACATCCTTAACATGTTTACACTTACAAGCAATGGAGGTGGTTGCAGTGCATGATACAACTTAATTCTTACTGAGGTTCTATTCCCAGTCAGCTAAAATTTTTGTCAAGTGTGATGGGCGAGTGCTAGTAAGTACTTTTTGGGTTTTTTGAGTCTTAGACATTTTAATATACTTTTCTTTTTTTTTTTTTTTATGGCATCGAGTAGACAAACTTGCACACAGGCCACCTGATGGTAAGTGGAAACTGTGACCCATAGACATTCGCAATCACAAGACTGCAATGCAATCCTAAGACTGCAAATGCGTTGCCAACCCTGAGGCTAAGATGGAATGCCTCTATGCTAGTCATTTCACCGGCTGTCTTATCCCCAAACCGTAACACAACAATGCGAACACTGCTGTTTGGCGGTAGGTTAATGGATATTTTATTTCTCTAAGTATGTATACCTTTGCCTAGTACTCACTCATAGAACTAGCCTTAGCTTAGTTAGTGACTAGGTCAAAGTGTATCATTAAAAACATGGTTGCCAGGTTCATAATACTAGCAACTAGGTCATACTTGTATAATGACATGCAAAAAGAAAACTATCCAGCCGGAGCACAAGTACGTATAGATGAATTAGCGAGAGCGTGGAATTGCATATGTAGTGGTATTGTGTATTGTGATAAGATCAAGAGAGAGAGAAATAGTTCATTATTACTCTCTCTCTTTCTCTTGCCTATACACACACGATACCACTACATACCTATGCAATTCCACGCTCTCGCTAATTCATCTATACTTAATAATGATTTAATTTAAACTTTAAATAGTCTATCATTGAATAACCTCTTCTACCATCAGATTTGCATCATGCTTCATTATTACCTACTGCAAAAGAGTGGAATGCTCTTCTGTATTTCCGAGTGTATACATATAAATTAAACCTATTTGAAGCTGGGATGAATAGGCAGGTTGAGCTCGCATCATCGTCGACAAAATCTTCGTCCTCAAAAAGCCAAAAAAATATGTCAAAACCTCTTTGCTAAATACACATCGATCCGATGTTGAGTACCTTGTTCTATGTTATCAGAACGTTACACTTTTGCATTTGTAACGAGAGTAAAGAATAAAATCAAATCATTTTAAGGGGATTCTGTCCTTGATTTCCTTATGCCCTGTGCACCCCCTGCTCTGGAAGAAACTAAAAAAAAAACCCGTCCGGTAGCCGGCCGGTTTACGACGGCGAGTGACGGACACGTTGATCCGAGGCTTTACGAATCAATAAACTTTATGGTTACCATTAAAATATTAAATAACTAGGCTCAGTTTTTTTATATAACGAACTACGCCATACGTGAAACAAATGAGCATCACGTTCCATGGGTAGTAGGTAATTTATAGTTAAAAAACCGGTCAAGTGTGAGTCAGATTCGCGCACCGAGGGTTAGGTACCGCCACACACATTATTACAGGTCGATTCACAAGAGTTGGCATGAATGGATTGAATGAGTGAATGAAAGTATACTAGTGCATAAAATAGTAACAGGTTTTCGGCTTGAAATTCGAACATCGGTTCAAAGGAAGGCACTCACACAATGATAGGTGACATTACTTTGTACATTCCAATATGAATCCGATTACTTAACTTAGAACCAAGTTTTTCCACAGACAATCTGCACCATAGACCACATTCACTATAGGCACGCAGTTGCTTAATCTCATTATCTATGCCATCTGTGAAAGTTGATCTGAACTAATAATTGCACCCAGCTCTGTCCAAACTTGGAACGTTAATTGAATATTTGGAACAATATTTGCTGTTTACTCCAATACAAATTCCTTCACACTTGGAACGTGAACGTGACAGACCGACTGACAAACGTTCTCACGATTAGCAAATAATCTTATCGAATGACGGTTTTTTTAATTGATTTGAGAAGTTTAGTGTGAGAAATGTGGGCACTTGTGGAAAACTAATGAATACCAAAATGGAACCATTAATTTCTTATAGGCAATGAGATTCACTAACAAGAGGAAAAATAGGCTCGAGAAAAATGAATACAGATGGGAGGATTGCTTAAAAATCACGCCCCTATCCTAGGTATTCATGAAATTGCACTGTTCCGTCTCTAGGTACGGTCACGAGCGTTAATTTGGGACCCATTTCAAGAAAAATATGCTTGAAGTCGGCAATGTCATTAGAGATGTCAAGTCATTTGTTACTTTTAGGAAAGCCTTATTGTTGTAGAATGTCAGATTGACTTTGGACCTAAGGTGGGTACGAAATATAATCTCGTGACTGTACCTAGTAGATACTCGTAAAGAACCTAGGTAGATGGCTACTATGAATGCTAATTTAACTATAAAAATAGGTACGTTACGTAATAGTACATTGTGTATTAAGGGTGGTAAAGAAATAATTACAAACGAGAGTCTGTTAGAAGCCCGAAGCCGAAGGCTGAGGGCTTTAATGACTCGAGCTTTGTATTTCCTTTACCACCCGTGTAACATACAATGTTTTTCATCACTATTGCGAGGAAATGAAATAAAATCAGACAAAAGATCATATTTTTAACTTATTAGCGGCAGACTACATCATTGTCTGTGACTCACAGATAATGTCAAACGTGTTCAGAGTCCGATTCTAGTGACATATGCGATCAATAGTTTATTATGCGAGATTTTTAGGAAATAGTATCCAACTGACATTTCATCTCGAATGAAACTTCATATCGAATGGCACAAGAATTGGGGTCCTGACGTATTGTGATAGTTTGAGTCCACGTATAATATTTAAAAAAAAGCTATTACGCACTTTAGTTACGTAATGGTAAAAAAAGGCCCGCGGGTATTATTTTGGATTTACGGTCGATTTTTCTAGCATGTTAGGACACTATTTACGAGCAAGTGTGATGAAAATATAATAATGGTATTAACATGTAACCTAACCTTATATCTAAAGGGTGTTTGGAATAAAAATATCCAGTTGTGTAATATACTTACCACGTAAAAAAAAACAAAGACGCAATCTCAGACGACAACCTTTTCATGCCCAAAATACTCAAATCGAATTTCAAAAATCGAAACCTGGTCCGACCAACTTTAGAAATCGAAAGGCGTTCACTCATTCCCGTCTAAACCAAACGGGTTATAACAATATAAACCGTCTTATCTCGCGCGTAAATTCTGTCAATTACCAACCCAACGCGACGGGATTTTTGCTTCAAAAAAAAGTTTGAAAAAACGCCGCCTCGCTACCACTGGCGCCGGCCACAGATAACGTTTCAAACATTTCTTTTGTTTTTTTTTCAAGGAGACATTATAGGTCTTTTATGGGGGACAGTCGATAACGTGTCCGAGGATTCGAGACTTTGAGATTAGTGGTCGTTGTGGGATAATGGGTCTTAGGGTACAGGAGTAAGGTTGGTTGTTAGGTTTTTGGATTTGTCAACGGTACGTGCAAACCCGTTCGGTGATATTTTCAAACGGACTTTTTTTATTTAGACTATATCGGTTTTATCATAGGCTTAAATAACTAGTATTTTTACTTGAGATTTTGTTTAAGTTATACAAAGTACTTATGTACTTACTTTTACATTGTTCTATGATCAGTCGATACATTTGTAAGCGTACTCGGTTTTTTTAATTATTAATGGTAGATGTTAATCATTTAATCATGTCAGTCCTATAATAACTATGAGTAGGTACCCACCTACGACTTCTAAAACACATTTCCTTAAGAAAATAAACTTATTCAACGTTTTACAGTAAAGGTAGCAATTAATAACTACAGTATGATTACAGAATACAACAAAACGCCTTCATAACCGCAGCGATTAAAAAGAACACCCGAAACAATTTACAAATCCCGCCCATTTTGACAGCTGTCAAATTAACCTGACAGCTTCATAACTTTTTCTAGGGACCCGGGCGATGACAATCTATTTTTTTCAGTCAGTTGCAAAATATTTTGTGTGGAGGTGACGTGGCGTTCGCTATTATGTTGGCATTGTGTTTCGGCTGATAAGAGTGGCGCCTTGGTCCTTTGCACGTGCCATACTTGTGCGTCAACTCTACCTGCTAATTTGTCTTTAGTTTCGATGAGGAATTTATTAAGGCTTTAGTTTTGTTGAGTTATTTATGACTATCGGAATGTTATAGGAATTCCAAATTTAAAATCTTTTAAGGCGAAGTTATATTAGCCTATCGTTATATATTTTAATTGTAACTAAATTACTAAGTAGAGTCGTAAGTGTGTTTTAGAGTTATACCACTAAATAAAGCAAAAATACACCTTAACATATCAAATGCATGTTACTCATAAGTAGGTAGGGGAGACCAGGGATGAACGTAACAATTTTCGATTTAAACGTAATATCTGACAAATTTTTTTAAATATTTAAATTCTAAGCAGTTCACATGATAGGTTGGTATTTCAGCTATCTTTTAACATCAGCTTAAATGCAATATATAGTAAAGATTATAAGAAAAAACTACCAAATTCATAAAGTGGAATTTGTTACAACCATCCCTACCCCTAGGGTTGGTTGTAACAGTGTAAGGGGATGGTTGTAACATGGTAAATAAAATCAATTTTTCTTTCATAACGAACATTATTCATCTTTAATTAGCCTTTTAGGTTGTACATTTGAATCACAATTATCATTATAATAAAAAACTAGGAAACATAACAATCTTCTAAAATAATCAATAATATTTAAAGATGAGATCTCACTCAGACAAACAATTATGGCAAACATAACTTAATTCGTTCTTAGTGCAGTCTACATGACCCCACAGCTGACACTCTAAGCATTGAACCCATTTTTCATTGGACCTGTTTGATAGGATTCCATACAAGCTAAACAGAAACAATCTTCGTTGTCTGAATTAAATATCACTATCCTTAGTTGCTTTAGCATATTTTTTCTTGTTTAGCGTTTTATTTCCTTTTTTTTAATGGTTTTCTTGGTGAAGCTAACGAAGCCGGTGAATCTACCAATGGTGGTATTTCTAATGGTGCTTGTGAGCGTAACTCAGACTGTAGGGGCAGCAAATCATCAGTCGAAATTACTAGCACACTTGATGATGATGAAGAGAGCATTATTTCTGCAGAAATTAAACCTCTACTGATCGTTCGTTTGTGTATATTAGGCATTCTGAAATAAAATAATAAATATGTAGTACTTAGAAATATAAAAAAACACAATAAAACGTACCTACTTTGAGATATCACGATCATAATCGGGATGAAAGTAACAACTTGTTACTTTCATCCCTAACTTGAAATTTTGCCGAATACGACAAACACATCACCTATAACCCAAAAAACCGTTAGAAAGAAGCCGTTTCGACCACCAAAATAGAAAGACGAATAGTAATGCTAATTTACTGACACAAGACACGCAAGCTTAAGCATACCATAATAAAAACAAACACAGATGATAAAAACGGCCAAAACTTACTTTTGAGGTGTTTTCGCGGCACTAACTCGCTACACCCACAACCTGACGTCACAGCGCTGTGAGCGTAATTGAGGTCCGGGGGGGTTCAAAATGGAGCATATCGGCGATACAGCCATCGGTGCAGCCAACATAATTCATTCAAAAACTAATTTGTTACGTTCATCCCGTGTTACTTTCATACCTGGTCTCCCCTATGGTTGTTTATTAAATTCGCTATTCCTACTTTTGAATGATATAATACAAACTTCTACACTAACTACCTTTACTCTTTAAACTTTTAAGACTAAGACGTTTCAATGGCCCTATATTTATAAAAGGTTATTTATGTACGAAGGAAAATTGATCGTTTAGTAAAATCGAATGAGTGTGTCACTCGTATTCGAATTTATTAATAATGTACATACATACACATACATAAACTCACGCTTTTATTCCCAGAGTGGGGTAGGCAGAGCTACAGAATTTCCAACAACTCTAAAAACTCAATCATTCTGTTACCACATTTTGCACACTTAGGCTAAGATGTTTACCAGCATATTAGTGACAGGTTGCAAGCCCATCGCCTAACAGTAGGTACTACACGCCTTTTTTCATTACTTCATTAGTCGGCTTTTACGATTAATTATATAAACGATATAAAAGCCTATATTGCACTTTTTACAAAATTGAATCAGAAAAAGAAATTAGCGAATAACGCCTAAATTTCGAATAAGTTATTATTGTGCGCTTCTATTAGTCTACAAAATAATACTAAAAGTAATAAAAGATTTACAACTCTACCATTGAATTCATAAATAAGTATTTACCTTAGAATTTAAATACTTCAGTATTTGGTCCATTGGTTGACTTGTAAGGAGTGTTAAATAATTAAGTATACTTTTATACCAGAAATATTGGGCGGTGGGTAAAAGGTTAAGATGGTGGTAGTGATCCGGACGGACCCTGCACAAGGTCCTACCAGCACTAAATATAAATTCAAACGTTTCAGACATTTTATTCCCCTAGCTGAGTATTGGCAGTGTCGTAATGACTGAAGTGTAAGTAGCACAGACAGGACTCACAGGACGATCTTTGGGAGAGGGGGGGCAGTATTTTCATACATTATGATAGAGTATGCATCGTATACGTAAGAATAACTCCTCCCTATTGATAAAACCTTATTATAATATAAATAAGATAAAAAATAGGTTGCCAACTAAAACAATGGTCGAAAGTGATGTCATTGTCAATTGAAATTCGATTCTTTTTAGGCCACAGGGATTACGCAAGCATCAATCACTACTCAACCTTATCACGAGGAATCAGGGTGTTATTTCCCTTAATTGTTTTAAGAAAAAAAATGGAGGCGCCATCATTTTGTCGCCAACGCTGGCGCGTCGAACATCCGGAGTTTTTTTAAATCTTGGGTCAGCGACCATGGCGTTAAAATATTGTGCGTGTGTAGTTGCCCTAATGATTTATTGTGTACTTGTCTCGGCTGACGCTTTAGTTTTTTTTAAGGTAGCAAACAGAACTTGGCTATTTCTACCTACTTTAGGAAGTGGGCCACTTATAAACCGCACTTGAATCGACGGAGCAAAAAACTACAAAATAAATAATATAATCCCAACTTTCAAATGACTTGACTAAATTTGCATATTTTTTGGAAGTCAATCTTTAGCTCTTCGTTTGTTTTTGCATGTTTTCTCTTAATTATCATTTGTTGGCATCTACTTACCTTACCATCGTCTATTTTCGGAAAGCGCATGGTTTGAAATATGACAAAGTTAATCCATTGTTTGTGTCGTTGAATAAGTCATTCAAAGTATTAATCTACAGCGTTCTTTTCTGGGGTGTTATTCTCTCAAAAACAACGGATGGACGGACAAACGAGGGAAATAGCAGCGGCGAGTTTAAGTAGTCCCGTCAGAGCGAACAAAACTAATTTAAGCGCGTGCATTTTCAATTAAGCAGCTTTATACGCTCGATCCATCGGCAGAAACCATGCTGCCAAATCGGTCGGACTGACCGTCGTTGTTGAGAGAATCACTACCCAGTTCTCCCTTAATATTAGGCCACTATAATAATGCGCCTACGCCAAAGGATCCTCCTAATTAACACGAAAAGATTTAAAAATTAACTAAATTGAAACAAACCTAATCAAAGATCGGAGATGCTATCGGTGACAATTTGACTCCATAAAAGACCTTAATTTTCCGGTCGAAATTCAAAAATGTCCCGAGCGTGTGGCTCATTAAAAAAATACTTGGCGCCTTTGCCGACCGAAAAAAATAAAAAAGTTTAAAGCAATATGGACGATATGTGTTGGGTTCCGTATTTTGTACTATTTTATGACCAGTTTTGAACTAAATCTGCAGATTTTTGGAGGTTTGCCAATGTTGTAGCTTTAACAGGAAAGTTTGGATCTAAAGACTTTATATAAAAAAAGATAAAGATAAAAGATAGTTATTCAGTAAGTAGGCCGCACGGGCACTTTTACGCGACAAAAATCGACCAGTCCTTTCCAAGAGTAGGCCACTGCTGAGAGGAAACGCCCGGAAGAAACTCAGCAGTCATTTTTTTTATAATATATAGGTACCTACCTATTTCATATTACAATGATACCGCGTAGTCTAGCATTATATAAAGCTATAAATTCAACAACAACTCAATTTTTGCTTTCTATGTAAGTACTCGTATTTAAGTATAGGTATATTTCTCTATATGAATGTTTATATCGTTGTCTAGTACCCATAGCATAAGCCTAGAGCTTAGTTTGGGACTAGGTCAATTGGTGTGATATTGCCCCCTAATATTTATTATTGTTTATTTGTTTATTTATTGTTCTACGGTTAAATTTTTTAGGACTAGATAGGTAAGTATATTTTATATGAACACGAATAATTAAATGACTTCTGTTCGACTTATTTCTATAAAAATATTTAACAAGGTAATGTTATAACATACTATGTTGTTATATTATAACATTGATTACTATAAAACTACAATCCTTTGTTAGTCTCTCCTCCGGACTGAATACAAGGTCTTTTGTTGCATTACTTATGGCCATAACAAAATAACTTAAATGTTATTAAGTCATTTTACCACGGCCTCACTTAAAACCTAGAAGGAAACTTAGTCAGCCATATTCAATTATATTTTTTTAACTCTCGCAGCATCCCAAAAGCCTCACGGAAGTCAGATGTTAAGATAAATCTCGGCGGAATCAAAGAGTTGCGCTTGAGCACATCCGACCTCATTTGAATACCGATACGCGCTAGTGAATAATTCAACCTGTTTTATTCGACCATAAGAAAAGAACATACCGATAAATAAACAACACGGTTTTACTGCTATTTTCAGTACTTATAAGACATTTTTAATTCTAAAGAGACACAAAATGCCTAGGTCTACTTTACTTAACATACGTTTTCATAAATTCCTGACCCATCATAGGCTTTTGCCGTGATGACTAACGTAAAGTATAATCTAGTAAAAAGAACATACTTACGCAAAATTAGTCGAAAATTAATGACATTTTACATTTTAAGTTAGTAATCTGGTGAAACAATGTACGCATAGTAGAGTTACCAGAGCCTCTGTTCCCGGCGGTAAAAACCATATCGTATTTGACCTGTTAAATAAGAGCTGTCAAAACGTTTACAATACGATAGCAGATCAAAGACGATATGGTTTTTACCGCCTAGCTAGAATACCGGCCCTGGGTAGTGATTCTCTCAACAACGACGGTCGGACGGACGGACGAGTGAACGTCCAAGCGGCGAGTTTAAGTAGGTAGTACCGTCAGTGCGGACAAAACATATTTTAGCGCGTGCATTTTCAATTTAGCAGCATGGTTTCTGCCGATGGATCGAACGTATAAGGCTGCTTAATTGAAAATGCGCGCGCTAAAATGTGTTTTGTTCGCTCTGTCGGGACTACCTAAACTCGCCGCTGCGATTTCGCTCGTTCGTCCGCCGGTCCGTTGTTTTTGAGAGAATAACACCCCGTATCGTGTAATAGACCGTATGTGTTCTGCCACCCTAAGGGTTATTTACTTTAAAGATCTATAATATTCGTTTCTCAATAAAAAAATATTGAAAAATTACATAAAGCAATACAATTACCATAACACAATAAGTAACTGAAAATTAAATAAGACTAACTCTAGAAATTATTATAGCAATATTATATTAATAAATAAACCCGATTTAAATGATATTTTCATTTCATAATCCACTCGAAATTTTCTCTGTCGTTTCTTTATACAAATAATTGATTATTGACAGTTTTTTTTACAATGTCACTTTTACATTTAACAATTACCTAATTGGCTACTAAAAATAATAAAGCCTGACTTTGACTACCAGCCAATAATGTTTTAATTTGTCACCTTATAATCTTAATATACATATTAAGATGACAAATTAAAATATAATATACTAGGTAGTTTATTAATTTTATGACCTCCTAGACCCACATCACGTTACTAGTGTTAAATCGCAGTTTTAAAACCTTTAACCAACTAAGGAGTTATTATAACTGCCTTTAATTCATTATACGACTAAAACCTCTGCTATAAAACGCCTCAACGACGTTTAATACTGTGTTTATGCCGTTTTTAAGCATGGAACGAATAAAGAACAACCTGTATTTACCGTTAGTTTTGAAACGCATATGTAAATGTGCATGCGAAGTGCATTATTATTGTAATTTTCTTTTAAATTTATATATATTTATTTGTTTCGCTCGAGACTTTAGTTTTTTTTATTTTGGCATAATTTAATAAGTAGGCAACTTATATTAAAATAAATAATTTAAAAGAAAGTATTGTTGGAATAAATAAAAGTAAGAATTTACCTTCTTTACTTAATAATATGTAAACAACTATAATCATATCTAAAAATATGGGACACGTTATAAAAACTTGAAAAAATAAACTTTTGAATAAAAAAATAAACCAGTAGGTAAGCAAATTTAAATTCAATATTACATAAAAATATTTAAGTACCTTTTATTTCCTTCTTCTTTTTATTTCTATGTAAAAATTGAGTAAAACTATGACCATCCACTTTCGTACCCAGTCTCTATTCCACTTTGTTTTGAGTATTATGACAGCTTTTTTTTTCTAATACAATAACGTGAATTACGAAACTAAAGCAATATGGGTCCAGCCCATATTTTTATTTTACCTTGAGACAGTCCAAACTATTATAAATTTGAAAAGGCGGATATATTTATTTATCATCCTTCACCAATAGTTATATGGATTGTACACACACATCATACTTACTCTAGAGTTACATATAATAAGACCCCCGAAAGAAAAAAAACGTTACTAATAGACTCTAGCTAGGTACCTACTCTACTCTTGATTGATTTATTTATTTAATTTTTAATGCACTTAAATACAAATTTGAGTACAAAAGGTGATCTTAATGCCTAATGGCATTCTCTACCAGTTGATCTTAGGGCAAATCAGAAAATTGTTGTGGTCGGTGAAATATTCAGTCCTCTGAAATAAAATAAAAACTCTACATGTAAGTGGAATACGTTAATAGATTAAACTGCTATAATTTTATTAGTTAGTAACTATAAAAAAACGTAATATCTCTTGTAAGAGAAACGATAGCATTAAACACCATGCTGTAGCGATAACGCTATCGTCTACCGTCGTTTTCCAGATAATGCTAATTCCGGAACATATGTTCCTATTTTATTTTACGACCCTCATTACATTGCGACCACATTTATGCCACGTCAGCTGTTAATTTTAACAAAACATGTTTAATTTGGTACCGTGTGGTTGCCGGGTTAGAATAGTGCCATGTCTTCCCGTGGATGTCGTAAGAGGCGACTAAGGGAATAAAGGCTTGTAGTACTGTTAGGCGATGGGCTTGCAACCTGTCACTAATACACTGGTAAACATCTTAACCTAATTGTGCAAAATGTGGTTACAGAATTATCAACTAGTTTTTACAGTTGTAGGTAATTCTGCCTACCCTACACTGGGATTACAGGCGTCAAGGCATATGTAATTTCAACAAAACATGTTTAATTTTATTAAAACCTGCTAAATGTAGGTAGGTACCTATTCCGAGAACAAGTCAGGATAAAATAATACTCGTAATATTATGCTCTTTCTTGACCTTTGATTTTCAAGTTCTGTTGTTGAAGACATGGAGAGGTATGGCCTTTCTAAAATGTTTTAAATGATTTGTTAGTTTCATAAAGATATCAAGAATAGACTTACTACTAAGTTTTAAGTTTCCTCTTGGGTTTCGTACCCAAATGGAACCCTATTACTAAGCCTGGGTGTCCATCTGTCCGTCAGCGGGCTGTATCTCATAAACTGTAATATAACAGTTGAATTTTTCACAATATGTACTTATAGGTAACGTAATAATGGCCACTGTAGTATCCAATAATAGAGATAAAAAAAAGTAAAAAATAAAAAGGGGTTAAAGGGGTAAAACATGCGGTGTTAATTTTCGGCGTGGTACTGAACTCTTTGTGGGCAAGTCCGACTCGTACTTGACCAGTTTTTGTATGACTGGATTTGTTGAATATAAGTACATAATCATGTTCTATTCGATTCTTCATGCGACGTTACTTATATAAATAAATAATGTATGACACTTAACTGTAAAAGTTAGAGCTCAAGTAAAAAATACAATAAAATGATAGAAAATATACATTTGACGACGCGCTGGCCTAGTTGGTAGTGACCCTGCCTACGGAGCTAGCGGTCCTAGGTTCAAATCCCAGTCAGGGCAGATATTAGTGTGATGAGCGCGAATATTTGTTCCTGAGTCATGGATGTTTTCTATATATTTAAGTATATATTTCTCTATATAAGTATTTATATCGTTGTCTAGTACTCATAATACAAGCCTTGAGCTTAGTTTGGGACTAGGTCAATTGATGTGACATTGTCCCCTGATATTTATTTTTTATTTATTTATTAAAAATAACTGAAAACAAACTTAAATTTGCAAAATATCCCAAATTTTAAGTATCCATCTCTATGAACCTAGGGAAGGCTTAGATGCCCGGGATCTTCCACAACCACTCGACGATCGAGTCGGTACCTCGTTGCTCAACAACGTGAGGCGACGCCGCGGGGGCGTGCTTGCTAACAGAAAGCCTCTTCCGGCAATAAAGGCTCGTAATACGCCGATCATAGGCGCCGACACGTCCGCCGGCCGCCGGGGAAGGGTTGACACACGGGTCCGGTAGGAGTAGCTAGTGGTCAAAGTTTTAAAAATGTTCAATTGACTTAGTATTTCGCTTGCCGTTCCACATTAGTGTTATTTTATGACATTTTTTTAGGGTTTAGTTTAAGTTGTCTTTATAACGAATTTTATTTAAGTCCAGCCGTTTTAGCGTGATGGAGTAAAAAACATACTAACACACTTACTTTCGTGTCTATGTAGTGTTATTAGTGTGATGTGATATGAAGTGTGATAGCATAAGTATAGTATATATTATAAGAAAGTTGACACATGCCAGTACAGTCCAGAAAAAATGTGACAAGTCTCAAAAATACGTTAAAATGACCATACAGTTTGACTTTTAAAGGTAGGGAGACTTTTTAAACTATGTAGGTAATAATAATACCTAATCAGATGATTCTTTCTGGTTTCTAAACTATTGACTGGTTTTAATAAAATATGAGTAAGTAATTAGTGTCATAGATTACAAAAAATATATAAGGGTGCGTCATACTAGTCACCAGGCGGGTTCAGGTTTTGATTTCTAAATAAACTTTTTTAAACTTTTTTTTGATAGGTAGTTTAACTCCACAACATAACTAAATCTGTAATAAAATACTAGCACAAAATATACGTTTTTTAAATATTTGATCTCAGGACGGCGTTTGCCACAGCCCTCAGAATGTTGGCAGTGATATGGTAAACCCTATGGGCGATTAGTCGGAAGGTGCGAGCTACCGTTCGCACCCCCATAAACCGGGCGGTGGTCTTTACCTGCCCACTGTGCAGTGACCCAGTGGTACTGTACCGTAGCCAGGTTCGAGTCCCGCTACGGGCTTTGTTTGATAACGTAGATGTTTGTATCAGGCTCAAGGCTGTTCATGAGTGGGTATACTGCATAATTCCGGGGATTCATAAGATTAAAGAAGGATAATAGTTATTAAAAACGAGTTATAATATTTGAAAAAAGAACTTTAATACCCTGTGAGACCTACTTATTTGTTAAAATTAATATTGTTTTTTCTGGTTCAAGCTTAGGTTTTCAACCCTGACCTAACAAGAGACGTTTTATAATTGATCCTTTTCTCTGTCTGTGTTGTCTGTTTGTCGCATCGAATTGCCGGTTTTATTTAAAATATTATTGTCAAGGTGGCTCTTAGCCAGATTTAGAAATAGGTTGGAACGTTCAAATGTTATGAGCTCTGAAACCTTTCTCGAGCGTCCAAAGCATTACGTACTTTACATCAAGGGTTCTTAAATTCTAAAGTACTTATTAACAGATTCAGTGCCTTAAGTCATTATTTCCACGCAAAATGAGCCTGTTACTCAGTTTCTTGTGTTGTCTTAAAGGCTGGGCTATTTTCCTGTTGTGCAAATCGAAGGTTCCAACCGGCCAGTATTTGCGCAGGCGGTTAGCGCCGCAATAACCCTGCGCCGGAGTCGGCAAACAACCTGCATGTAAGTGCAATAGCCAGAAGGACTATAATCTCCAAATTCATTGCATAAGACAGATTAAACTTAGACATATTAGTTCTAAGGTTGGTAATACTGTAGATATGCGAGGGAAAAAAATATAGCTATAATAGCAATGGAGCTCCTTGCCTGAAACGTAATATAATATTTTATTTTAAATTTATATTTTTGCTTACGACTAAAGCTGCATTTGAACCTTAAAAATAACATTTTAATTTACCCATTAATAAATTAAGTGGTTTGTAACGGTTCCAGTTAATACATTTAATAACTCCTTCTAAAAATGTTCTTTGTTTCAGTAATAATAAGGCATATGCAATGAGTTATTTTTGAAAGAAATATGTTTATGAGAATCTTTTAATCGATGAACAGTGAAATGTGACAGTTTGTATGTATGTAATAATATTAATGAAAATAACTGGTAATTATTTATTACCCGGATATATTATAGAATAAATCATTTTTAAACCGTATGATGGGCAATTCTTATAAGGTGTTCACAAAATCTATTAAGAAATAGAAAATAAATCTTAAACAAAACAATCTAACTTAACTCTGAGGCTATAAATCCGCCACTAACCCTAATGCCTGCATGAGCAAAAATAATGCCCCCTTTCTTTATATCAATCATTCTCCCCCTTCCGTATTTTTATTTATTGGAGTGTTCCCTTAGTGTTCCGGATTAGATGGATTTTGGTTTAGTAATTCAGGTATATTTACTATTAATCTTTGCCGAGATGCTTATAATTATTTTATAGCCCTTTGCGGGTGGTAGGACCTTGTGCAGGGTCCGTCCGGATCGCTACCACCATCTTATCCATTAACCTACCGCCAAACAGCAGTGTTCGCATTGTTGTGTTCCGGCTTGGGGATAAGACAGCCGGTGAAATGACTAGCATTCCATCTTAGCCTCAGGGTTGGCAACGCATTTGCAGTCTTAGGATTGCATTGCAGTCTTGTGATTGCGAATGTCTATGGGTCACAGTTTCCACTTACCATCAGGTGGCCTGTGTGCTCGTTTGTCTACTCGATGCCATAAATATATATATATATAGATAACTTGCTTTCCCCGTGCTCACTTCGTTAGCCAATTTTTTTTTTTGGTTAATAGCATATGACATTCACAAATAACGTGGCTTTCTATTAGTGAAAGAATTATCAAAATCGGTTCAGTAGAACCATAGATGACGCCTCTATAACGTCACAAACTTTACCCCTTTATAATATTACTAGCTGTTGCACGCGACTCCGTCCATGCAGAAAAATAAAACATAGCCTATGTCACTCAGGCTGAATGTAGCTTTCCAATGGTGAAAGAATTTTTGAAATCGGCACAGTAGTTTTTGAGTTTATTTATTACAAACACACACACACACACAAATACAAATATTTCCTCTTTATAATATTAGTGTAGATAGTATAGATAAACAGAGACAAACGGACACACTTTCTTATTTTTAATAAAATAAAATAAATAAATATAAATATAAGGGGACAATCTCACACCAATTTACCTAGTCCCAAACTAAGCTCTAGGCTTGTACTATGGGTACTAGACAACGATATAAATACTTATATAGAGAAATATATACTTAAATACATAGAAAACATCCATGACTCAGGAGCAAATATTCGCGCTCATCACAATAATAATAATTAACTAATGTTAGGATTGTAGTTTACCTCAAAGAAATCTGATTGGAACATTCGATTGTGATCGAAATTTATCTGTTAAATTATGTCATTTAATTGGTTTTAGACGCACTGTGGTCTGAAAAATTATTAGATTTGGAAAAAAACTTTTTATTTAGATCGTTCTTTTTCATAATTTTTTTTTTCAAATATAAATTTTAAATCACATTATTTCTAGGGTAGGTCAAAATGTTAAAAAGTGTTGATACCGAAACTAATATATTTATATACATTAAATTGGGAAGAAACTGTATGCTGTGAAGTGGCTGTCAAGAAATAATTTTTTACACTAATTTGATATCAACTGACTGACTGATAACCTAGGTCAATCAAAAAGTTAATTCCATAAACAATGATTTTCAATATTAAATTTAATCTTAAAGGTGGCATAGTTATGTCTAGTGTGTCAAGTCATAAACGCATTGCATTGATGATACGCTTGATAATATTTATTAAGTCTGATCACTTGGTCACCACATTGTTACAATACGAGTATTTTTTTATTGGTTTGATAGCCTGATGAAGGTCTAGAAAATCCAGGGACATTTTGGGCGATATATCTATGAGTAAAGTCTCCAATGTGCATTGTTTCTATGTGTGCCCAATCTCTTTCATCATGACAGGCAGGGCCTATCCTCAAAGGGTGGAATGTAGGTATAGATTTATGTATGTTCTATTCGTGATGTTCAGAATGGTACTCACTGGGCATCATCTCGACGTGCGAGGAGGTGTCCATGATGTGGTGATGCAGCATGTCGGGCGGGGACTGCACCAGCCCGCCTCCACCGCTAGCCATCACCATCCCGGCTTGCTCGCTCGCTGACTCGACCCGACAACGTTTTACCTTCTTCTTAGCAATCTTGAGGCCTTTCAACTAGCCGATATTATTGTCAGTAAAGAGCACTATTGAATACACTAAAGTATCTACACAAACTTATTACACCAAAAGGATTTCACTTGTTTCATTAAAGAGGCACTTCGACATTTTTTGTGAAAAAAAATAGTTTGTACACGGACATGCGCGTGCTCTCGCGGCAGCGGCCAAGCCCACACTGCCGTGCTATATCTATAATTCTGTGGATCGACGCCAGAGCGCATGAGTGGATCGACCTTTTCCCCCATTGGTCGGATATTAGAACGCCTTTTGAAACAGAGCGCTGTTATTGGCCGTCACCTTCCCATTTTCCCGCCCTAATCGAAGGTACCCTCACAAAATGGCGCTTCCCTATAGCCTTTTGATGCTTTTTTGAACATTTCCTTCGGTAAAAAATAATCCGGTTCGAATATAATGAGCATGATTTATGGTTTTGATCCGTGGGCTCCTTTTTCTGACTTTATTTTTTAATCTGGTCATGTTAATCTTTCATGTTTTAGGTGGTTTGTTTTTATTAATCGCGACTCGATTTTTGCTTGTTCCCTCGGCATTGTTTTTCTTTATTTTGACGTACATTTTGTTGTTCGAAGTTGAGTTTACAGAAGTGAAATAAATCACGCTGATATTTGGTTCAGGGATGACGTTGATAAAACCGTTTTTATAGTAAGTACAGGTACCTACATATTTGCTAAACATTGAAAGCTGATGTTATAATAGGTAGGTAAATTTACCTTTGAAGAAAACAGAAAATAAGAAATGTTTAAAGAACGCTTATTTTTTATATTATTACAAACCCTTATTAAATTTGTATCCTACCTACTAAAGAATATAGCTTGGTAAGGAATATTTCATTACTATTATATGTCTGTTAAAAAATCAAATACATGTGCTCAGTAAATTAGGTATATCTACCTACTTCATCAGAATAGAAAGAAGAGACTAGTATAACATTTATACCATTTTTACTTGCCATCTTAGAGTTTTTTTAAATGCAGAAATAGAAAAACTGTCCCTGCGATTATTTCTTAACTTTTTCATAAAAAAACTCTAAACAACATCGCAAATGCTTTTTCACCCCAAAAAAACTAAAAAAGGTGATCATCAATTCCCTTCTAATTACTTTGTCAACGTGTGAGGGCAGAAAAAAATGGCGCCAAATGTTAGCGCCAAATGTCATTAGGGACCATAGATAAGATAGACAATCTTAAGGATGCGCAGATGAGTTGATAATATTCTTTAACTTTCTACCCTGTTAATAAAAAAACCTCACCTAGTAGAATACGAAATGATAATGAAGAGTTAAAAATAAAATTTTATTTTACTAAATTCTATTTGTTACAAAACTTGGTTTGGTCGTCTTATTTTTTTTTTAAATTTGTTATTACGATAATAATTAAGTATATTTTCCTTGTTTTTGTAGAAATCTCTTCAACTTCCACCCCTTTGTGCACAATTATCTAAAGTAGTCGGTTTACGACATCACGGCGCCGGTCCTTGGTTTTTGCTCGTAAAGCGTGGCATTCCGACCAGGTGACGTCGCGACATTCCCCTATATTGGGAGGACATCACTATTATCATACACGTAGGTAGTAAACGTATTGCGTACAATAGTGTTTTTGGGTTTAATAATGTTCTACCAAAAACATCAGTTTTGGGACAAGCTTTTGTAGCTGACTCTACTTTTTTTGCAATATCATTATCTGCTTATCATGACCAAACTAATGAGTCCCAACACGTTTGGTCTGTGTTAAGTTTAGCGGAGATCCTGTCGCCACCTTCCGACTCCATCATCAGATCAGCTCTTTGATAACATAATATTGCATTGTCATCGAGTTTACATACGTGGTCCGAATTACAGCCCTTTCCATTACCGGGAACTGGTTCAAAATAGACTTGCAATTTTTGACCGACAACTTACAAACATTCATATGATATTTTTATTAGGTATTAGTTTTGTTAGAAAAAGAAAACTATCAGACTGACACAGTCCTTCAATAATAGAAAAAATAAATAGGATTTTGTACAATCAATAAGCAGCTTGACCCACTGGGGTGCTTGAATAAAATATTACTTTGTAAGGTAATAAATAGTAAAATCAACAACTTTGTGCACCATTTATTATTATTTACATTTTATTTAAATAAAATTATTACATGTGGAAAAATAAATAAACTTAAAAATTGATATACTTATATAAATTATTAGTAATTTACTGGCCTTCAATTTGTTTTTTCACTTCAACACAAAATAATAATTCACATAGGATGACGATGATGATGGAGCTGGGGCTCTATTTTACTCGGTAAAACCATATTGCTTTTGCCATTTTATTGTAAAGCCCTATTAGTGGAAAAACATCGTTAGCAATATTCGTAGCTACATGCTACGCTCGTAGCACGTAGCGTAGTTCGACATAGAAAGTGCACGTGCTAATTTAAATATGATATAATAATAATAAATATCTATTTAATAAGTAGAAAGGTACATTATTCCGGATCACACAGTCTATTTTTTTAACCCGAGCGAAGCGAGGGCTATGAAGTGAAAAATATATTAATAAACTATGTAATCGAAATATCACCACATACAATTGAATTTGCCAAAGATTTAAACAAATTAGTGCTGTTTGACACATAACCTCAAATATACATAATACGTGATTTTATTTAAAATTAGCTACCTACAATTAATACTTATTTAATCTTAAACTTAATGTGAAAGTAAAGATAAATCATTGCTAAAACCTCACTTGATATTTTAAAGTGTATGATTATCGAGTAGTAATGTTAAATTGGTTCGTTTGGTTGTGTTTACATCTTTGCCCATATCAATTGGCACAGACTATACCTACAACCATTGGCCATTACCAGCATAAATACCAATTTATGTAAGACTTTACATCTATAGGTACATTTACCCTATTACAGGAAAAAGCCCAATGACTACTTACTTTAATAGCTGAGACGTACCTACTCTAAAGCATCTGCCTCTTTCTCCCATTAAACAGACCCATTTATTGGCAGCCATCAGAAGACAATACAGATCAAGATTCCCTGCCGGAAGCAGGGCTCGACAGGAAGCGGAAACGGCCGGAAGCCGCTGACCGGAAGTGACGTCCGCCATCTTATTGATTGCGGCTAATTCATTTCGCTTCCGTGCCTCGCAATTGACTCGTGGGTTTAGGGAATTAATTCTCTGCATTATTTGTATGAAAGGACATGTTGGATTATTTTGGTACGCAATATTCAACTGAATCTGTGTTGACTTAAGAATGAAGTTCTGGTTGATATAAAATCGAAAGTTATGTATATTCTATCGAGTCTTAGGTTTTTTTAATGTTTGTGTACTCGATAATATAAAGGGTCTTAAGTCGGAACTGGAATTGCTATACCAAATGAAACATTTAGATATTGTAGAGGAAATTAAAATAATTAAATAATTACATAAGTTAATTAAAGTATTCTTCATTTTAATTGTTGTAAAATTTTGTGTAATACTAGGGTTACCTTTACCGATACCTAAAAGGTGTTTGAGAAAAACCAATTCTCGAAATACAAATCCTCACTGGATACATATTTTAAATAGAATAAATTCCTAAGACCAAATTTGAATGTAGCACATCTTAATAACCGTATTCCGTGTGATTCCACAAGTCGGAACGTATTGAGGCATGTCTAAACAAAGGAAAACAAACAGACAGTGTTAATTTAAGACCCTCGAGGCGCATGACGACTGTATTACCGTGGGCCATGTAGACTTTAAAGACACGGGGATTTTCCATACAAACCTGAATTAGGTTGACTTGATAGTGCAGTAGTATACAGGGTGTCCCAGAAACCGACGTCAACCCGCCTACCTAGGGCTGATAGAGCAGCTCATAAGCTATCGATTTAATACCCATGTATGTTCAGCAATTGTAATTAGTTTCCGAGATTATTGATCATTTTAATCGGAATTTTTGTAATTTTCCTTATGCCCGTGATACGAAAAACCCCTAAATTCATGTCAAAAATCTTTTTTTTTTCATTGTTTTCTTGCATGATACATACGTGCAATTTTTTTTTTCATTACAACTTTTTGAATGAGACCCTCCACAAGGTCCTATCACCCGCAATCTGACGTGGGGTTCGGCTATGATCGCACTAATATCATATGGATTTTTTGCAGTGGCTATTAAACTACCTCTAAAGATGTTTCATATTGTATAAATATTAAGTATATATTACAAGTATCAGAATTTTCGTTCGCGCGTCTCATAGCGCGTTCATTGTTTTTTCATCGGGAACTATAAACCCGGTAACCCGGTAATTTCGGATTAAAGGAATCCATGTCAATCCATGGAATTATTGCAATGTGCAAGTTACAGAACATAGCCAATTATTTTGAAATTTTGAGTGCATTGAGAAAGTTCTCTTCCAATATAAAAAATATATTCTTAGATGTTTTCGAGAATGTCTCAGAGGATTTGTTTTGTTGGTGTAAGCTATACCAGTGTATTTAAATGCTTTAAACCTTAGGTCCAAAGTCAATCTGACATTCTACAACACTAGGTTGAGTTTCCTAAAAGTTACAAATTACTTGACATCTCTAATGACATTGACGACTTCAAGCATATTTTTCTTGAAATGGGTCCCAAATTGACGCTCGTGACCGTACAGTCACGGAATTTAATTCCTAGGCCACTTTGGACTATGTCAAGTTGACACTAAATAAAATCATAACAGTGTTTTACGTTTTGATTGATTACGTCACTTTGACATAGTCCAAAGTGGTCTAGAAATTGGTTGACTGTCCTTACTTGTACCGTGCTTTGTACGAGTAACTCTAAAAGTCCTTCTAAATATGTCAAATTTGGGTACAATCAAAGCCACACTCTTTCAGATTACAAAAACACGTAAAATATTCATAATACCCGAATTAAAGTCTCGAGTTGCTACCAACCTACGGACAAAGGCTTGGATAAGAGGATCGATATAATCTTCTTAAAGCCTCGCGCTCCGCCGGGCGGCCTGACAGGTTTGACAACTGCCTGACGTATTGGTTACTTCAGGATCAAGGTGAAGTTCACAATTTGCAGTCCTAGATTTGATGCTTTAACTTTAAGCCTTGCTAGTTGCTATCTATTATGAAACTGTAACAGCCTCTACAGGGTGAAATCTAAATCGTGAATCAAATGATCACCTCTGTGTTCTACCCATGAGTATTAACAACTTTCACTATGGGACCAACTATGAAATCACGAAAAAAAAATAAGCTGCTTCATACATTTTGGTCGAGTACGTATTGAACTTTTCTATGAAAAAGCTGATTTTTATTTCGTGATTTCAGACTTGGTCCCGTAGTGAATGTTGTCCATATTCGTGGGTGGAACACAGAGGTAAACATTTGATTCACGACTTAGATTACACTACGGCTCCTGGTCGTGTCCGTGTTTCGTGTACCCGTAGCCGAATCTCCGTTACCGAGTAACACGGCAACGGAGATCCGGCCCGTTCGACACGTGAAATTCGGCTACGTGTAATTAAGATACCTACGTAGCTCCGTGTTACACGGAGATACGTTTCTTATTTACACGTAGATCCGATCCGCCTGTGACCGTGACGCACATAAAATCTTCATTAAAGATTTTATGTGTGTCTTTAAGACCTCCGAATGTAATGCGATAGTCGTGTTTTTGATTTCAGTTTCTTTGCTTTTGCATTTAAAATTGGTTTAATGAGTCATTATATAAATATAAATATAAAATGAACTAGAACACAGTCATACTTATCACATATCTAATAAGGCTCCGTTCGACAAGCTTTCATTCAATAACCGTGCGGAGCGGAGCCGGAGCCGAGATCCGCAGATACGTAGCCGAACGCAGACACGGATACGTATCTTGGCGTGACCGTGTAGTTCGGGAACTTAGCACCGCCGGTGCTAAGATCACGGAGCTACGGTTCCGCGTGTAACACGGATATCAGGAGCCCTAGATTACACCCTGTATTACACATAGTTATGATTACTCACAGGGTAGCATTCGCCTGTAATCTATCATTTAGTATTCTATTTTGAGCCTTGAGGAACTTCACGGAAGCACGTGGAACTAATTTAAATATGGATTTTGAGGTCCGGAATAAATAATTTTTATTTATTTATTTATTTAATGCCATGCGTAGTCCACAAGATAAAGTACTTTTTATCGATCAATTATTTGACGACGCCTAGGCCTTGTTGGTAGTGACCCTGCCTACGAAGCTAGCGGTTCCAGGTTCGATTCCCGGTATGTAAATATTTGTGTGACGAGCGCGAGTATTTGTTTCTGGGTTGGGTGGTTTCTATGTATATAAGTATTTATTACTCTATATTTGTATATATATCGTTGTCTAGTACAGTACAGTTTGGGACTAGGACAATTTAGCAGATAAAGAAATTGCAAAAAGTACAGTCAGCTACAAAATTGTCCCATTTTTGATAGGTTTGCCTTCAGGTACGTGACATAGGTACTATGTAACTTACCAAATAAACATACAAAACTGTATTACATTTATTGAGTCCACCCAATTAAAGGGAAACTCCTCATGCATAGAAATTAAACACAAACGAGTTTTATCTAGAAGATATATATTCTAGTAAGTACTTATCATCTATTGTACAGTCACAAGATTTAATTTGGTATCCACCTTAGGTCCAAAGTCAATCTGACATTCTACAACAATAAGGTTGAGTTTCCTAACAGTTACATAATGGTTTGAAATCTCTAATGACATTGACGACTTCAAGCATATTTTTCCTGAAATGGCTCCCAAATTAACGCTCGTGACCGTACATAATGTAGGGTCTAGTGAACTAGTAACATAAATTCAAAATACAATATAAAAAAATGACGCAAATAATAATACTTCTGACGCTATTCAAAACACTTCCTATTCATCTGGTCAATGTTTCTTTAAAGCTTTCAAAATCTGAACGCAACTGTCCACAATTGAAACCATTAGAAACCTACTTACGTAATATTTTTTTATAAAATGCCTTACACGACGCAATACTCGCATCATCGGTTTAACACGATTTCAATAAGCTACCGGACAAAAACTGAAAAGAGCAAGTGACAAAAAGACCAACTTATTTACACGATCACAAAAAAATTGATAGAAGCATATTATGGAGCCGACAAAGCGGCTGACAATACCTTTGTCTACAAACTGGTGCTGCGAGAAGCGTTAGGAACGGGGGAAAGGGTTCCGTGGAAACTTTATTTAATTTGTTTGTGACGTGCTGGACGATTTGAAAGTGTCTTTATTTTTAGGATTTGGATGTGTAATGCAAACTTAACTGCGTTGGTATTATAAGCGAAGTCTTTCTAACAAACCAAGTCATAGAATCACGTACCTTATCGTTGTATCTTGTGTGGAAAACATTTTAAAATTAATTTGTGATTGTATTGCACCAACATCTCGTATTTGTTGGTATATTTCTGTGTTTATTTTCTCTTGATCGTGTTGTATTCTGACACGTTTTTCCTGCAAAATGTGTAGGTCACGCGTGACAATTAAAATTGATTGTTTACTTTTATGCTAGATTCCCTAAGTATTATTATTGTAATAAGTAGTGTCTAAAAAAATACATGGTGCTTCTTATAAGCAGTGGTCTCCTCTAGAAGTGCTGGTAGATTTCTACGAGTGTAAGTCCCCGTTCTGAATCGACACCTTTACTTATAAAAAGTTAATTCAAAATAGTATCATACACTAACTCCCGTACCTATTAATAATCTCATCTTGGCTGAGATGCGCGTCACAAGATACGTCAAAGTAAACGTCAAACCATAGAACACTAATTTTTGAGGCATCTCAAGATGAGCATTAGAGTTGAAATTAATTAATACGGTCCTAAGTAATGGCTAACAGTAAGCCGTAAATACGATTTCGATGATCATGCAGACGTCACTGCTATGTAATCATCACCCGCGTGCCGATATATTTAGTTGTCGAAGTATTACCGCCATCTTATCCTTTAACCACGCATGTTTGTGCTTCGATTTAGGGCTTATGCGGATAAGAAAACCGTTCAAATTACAAGCATAGATAGAGGCAACCTTTGTTCCCAGGGTTGGCAACGCATTAGGAATGTTAGGATAATTGCAGTCTTGAGAGCGAAGTAGAATTCAAATGTCTATGTGTCATAAACCCCACTTTACCATCAGGTGGCCTGTGAGCTTATTGGCCGTCTTCCAATAATAATATGAACCTCAGATTATTTTGCACGTGGAACCCTAAAACACGTAAGCAGATTATAAACCTTTATGTACCCGACGCTTCGGTAGGCGCCGCGGTTATCTCTGGACCAGATCGGACGCCGAGGCATTCGGGGGGTTAATCTCTTCATTCCTCATTGAGAGCAAACGGTCGTCGGGGGCATTTGATAGGCGAGAGGTTTGTAAAAAGTGGGATAGTTAAAAAAAGCGAAGAAAGTGAGTTTTAATGATTTATGATTTTTGCAGAGGCTCTATTGCTACGCGATAATTTTTGATAACATATGGTGTTATAAATCCGTTACTCTACAGAATATCACATTAGCAAAAGATCATACTAGCAAAATATCATATACGCATAACATCATACTAGCAAAACACGATATTCGCAAAACATGATATTTACAAATAGTCGGGTTTTGTTATAAAATCGTAGGTAGGTTTAGGTTATGTTAGATTTATAGCAGGCCCGGAGGGCCAAACTACACAGAAATAGGAGCTCCGCAGTAGCGGAGCTCCGTCGACACTGTCTAATTCATGTCTTAATAACAGTTAAGTTTTGCTAATGTGATGTTTTGCTACTATGATGATTTGCAAATGTCATGTTTTGCGAATATCATGTTTTGCAAATATGATACCCTACGACGGATTGCGTGTAACGATAGCTCTATTTATATAACAGTAATGGCGGCCGAGTTAAAACCAATACGATAACAGTGACAAAAGTAATATGGTTTTACTGAGTGCAATAAACGTTGTCTTAAAGGCTTCTTTTAGAATAGTAACATGATGGTAGAATAATAACATGATAGGATATCGTCGGAAACTAATTACATAGACTGGAAAGTTGATAGGTAAAAACAGAAACCGGCCAAGTGAGAGTCGGACTTGTACACGAAGGGTATCGCACCACCGTATTTTGTTAAGATCTAGCAGAACATGCAGAAAAAAAACTTATCTACTTGTATGGGGCCTCCTTTAATTCTTACCTATTTTTATTCACTCGTTGTTTTAGTGGCCATATCCTATTATGGTTCAAAGATACAGCCCCTGTAAAGATAAAGATATTATGTAAAAAGATAATGATTGATGTGATTGTGATAAAGATATTGTGTAGCAACCTTAGTAATGCTCCCGATGGCACCCTTCGGGTACCCAAATCTTCATAATAATGATGGATTCAATATCTAATTCACACTATGCAACAAAATGTATGGTCTTTCCGATTTGGGTAAAGACGGTTTCACTAGCAAAGTTATGTATGAAAGTAAGTGGGGAGAATTACCTGAAGTTTTGAATAACCTATTGTACTGTAGGTATTTATGCTAGGTAAATATTTTTCATCACACTTGCTCGTAAATAGTGTCCTAACATGCTAGAAAAATGGACCGTAAATCCAAAATAATACCCGCGGGCCTTTTTTTTTACCATTACGTTACTTAAGTGCGTAATAGCTTTTTTTTTTAATATTATACGTGGACTCAAACTATCACAATACGTCAGGACCCCAATTCTTGTGCCATTCGATATGAAGTTTCATTCGAGATGAAATGTCAGTTGAATACCTACTATTTCCTAACAATCTCGCATAACAAACTATTGATCTCATATGTCACTAGAATCGGACTCCGAACACGTTTGACATTATCTGTGGTAAGTCACAGACAATGATGTAGGCTGCCGCTAATAAGTTAAAAATATGATCTTTTGTCTGATATTATTTCATTTCCTCGCAATTGTGATGAAAAACATTGTATGTTACACGGGTGGTAAAGGAAATACAAAGCTCGAGTCATTAAAGCCCTCAGCCTACGGCTTCGGGCTTCTAACAGACTCTCGTTTGTAATTCTTTCTTTACCACCCTTAATACACAATGTACTATTATAGTAGTGTAGACTCTAGTTTCTGTCTACCCATAATGCAAATGTTACTATCAAACATGATGTCTAAAATGTTATCTAAGATTTTAATTTATTTTAGTACCTGTTTGAAATGACTACCATTTTTTCAATACAACATTCAACTCGTTTAAGTGCGTAAAATTGTCTCTATGGTATGAAAACAATGCATTTTATTCATTATAGACGTCATGTTTCAAAGTAACATTTACTGCTTAAGACCGATATCTAAATGAAAATAATGTTAGTTTTATTTTTCAAATCGTCCCGTTTCGATTCCCGAGTTGGGTACAGGTTTTTTTTTATGGTTCCTAAGAGCAGATCTTCGTATGTCTTATAGTTTCAGATTTTCCCATACTTACCGATATAAATGAGCCATCCTGTGGGGCTAGACAAGTTGCCATCGTTCACGAACGCTAGCGTTAGGCGATCACTTTGGTGATCACCTGTCACTTGGCGCTGTCAAAATTAAATAGGCTAGCCAATCAGTTTTCAGCATGTCAGTTGTAACGAGTGATATATCACGTGACTTACCACATGTCGCCAGTGATCACCTAACGCTAGCGTTCGTGAACGATGGCAACTTGTCTAGCCCCACAGTATATGTATATTAATAAAATTGATAAGTGTCCCATAAAACTGCAAATTATTTAACATTTTACGATTTCATCGTACCGTGTTGAAAAGAGAACTAACAATAACCGCATTCTCGCAAATCTCTACTTATTACATTGTACACTTTGCGCAAACCAAACTAATGCAATAACCCAACAGCCCGCAAAAATCACCAACGTACCACGAATCTTAACTCAACTGAATAAGATCACTAATCGCTCCTGAAATGTACTTTTAATGTATTTCAACGGCAAAATAAAGTTGTAATTGTCGTATATTTTTAATCCGGTGTGCCCTATTGTACGGGTAAGTGATAATCGCTGCTCCTTTGGTAAGATCTCCACGTGCGTGGAATTTTTATAAACAAGCGGAGCGTAAAGTCGCTGAGGCAGGATTTTCTTGTTAATGTACACGATTTTTAGGGTTCCGTTGGTAGAATAGAACGTTTATATTTGTAACACATTCATTAACAGACCTAGGCATATTCGGGGCAAAATGAAATGACAGCTAGGGATTGCCTATATCGATAAACTCAATTATCGATGCTTTTCCCATATATTATTAGTGTATATTATTGATATTAGTGTTTGTAAAAATAAAATTTGTTTGAAAGTATGCAATGAAACAAAATAGCAAAATGATTCTGGTTATTCTTTATTTTAAAAGGATTTTTTAACCTTCACTCATCATCATCATATCATCATATATTTTTTCCGTATTGTGAATTTCAGAATGACTGTCCCATTTACTATTGTTAAAATAAACGACTAGAATTTGTTAGGAGTAAAAACAATATGGCAATGATGAGTGAAGGTTATAAATCCTTTTAAAATAAAGAATGACCAGAATTATGTTGCTGTTTTGTTTAATTTGCATACTTTAAAAAATAAACAATTTTTACAATCAAAACTTGGAGCGATCACTAGTATATTTGAAAAGCATCGATAGTTAAGTTTATCGATATAGGCAATCCCTATCTGTCATTTAGTTTTGCCCCGTACATTCCTAGGTCTGTTCATTAACATTTCATTGGCAATAGTAAGCTCATATTCGTTGCTGTTGACGTATAAATGTGAGTCTAGTAAATAAATATTTTGCCCATAGTAAATTTGTAAGTTGCTGTGCCCGAAGGTCCATAAAAATCTCATATTTTAACCAAGTATATACATTAACACTTGAATACACTGGTGGAAAGAAACTAATAATTGAGTATATCGAGTGCGTAAGAAATTAGATACATGTAAAAAAATTGTTTATGCACTGCATGATGGTACAGATAGTGGAGATGGCCTAGATTACGATGACGACAGGTCTTGCAGACCCTGATTTTTCATCATACTTTTTGTTCTCATTACTCAGTGTTGTAAATAACCAAAGTAATCAAAAAAGAAGATAATATTAGTCTTGATTTTCATAGACAACCGCAGAACTTATAAAGAAACCTTTTGACCATTGCAAAACATAGGTGGAGTAGGTGTAAATATCCCATTGCCACGGAACCCCCATTTAAAAGTTCACTCACTCTTGCCTTTTCTTAAGTATAAAGGGCTCTGTACACTCCTTCTAAGTAACACTGACGTGTTGTGACCTTCTAGAGCGGAAACGTGTCGTTGTTTGCTTTGATACTTCAGAGATCCATGTCGGGAACTGGAGAGTCACATTTCGCAAACAAAAGTTGTAAATACGTATCATATTTCAAGTAGAGAAAACTTTATGAACAGGCGCTAAGATGCCATTAGATGCCATAAGACAGAATCTACCAGATGATGTCATAAGTGCTCTACGAGCCTAGTATTGCGTTTATCGCGTGACGAAATGTAGATAAAGCATCCGTTACTCTCGTATTTATATACGTGTCGAAAAGTGACGGATGCTTAACCACGTTTCATCACGCGTTATTAGCCATATTAGGCCCCTGATGAGCAGTTTTTGTATGACCTGAGAAGGACAATTTTTACTTCACACGATGTCGGAATAAGCGCTCATTCCCGAAATACCAGAATTTTAAAATACCAGATTCTCAATATACTTTAATCTCAAAAAATAACATTTAAGTTTCGGTATCGTTGATTATATATGCTTACCTAATATTTCGAAGCTGGTGATTTGGGAATCTGGTAAAGAGAGTAGTCTGGAATTTTGAAATTGTGGTATTTTGGGACTGAGCGGGAATAAGTATTCATTCTTATTCTACAACTCAAGAGAGGTTTTACTGTACAGTCAGCAGCAGCTACGCAACCAAAGAGGTCACAATGTTCTGCACTCTGTTGTCAAGAGAATAAGTCGTGTCTAGATAATTTTGAGCCTGTTCTGCTTAGCTACTTTTGATGCTGACTGTACGCCCATTCCATAGTATAATTGGTTCCTCCGGGATACGAAGACCAGTCATTTACTTAAGTTCGAGTTGGAAATTCTATCGAACGACCATATGTATGAGATATGGTAACTGGTACCCGACGCAGTACGACAACTTGAGAGACAAGGCGGTCTTTGTTCTTTAGAACGACTCACATGTGGCTGGAGACTAAACGATAAGCGGCTGTCATCAAAAAATGAGAAATAACACGTATAATGTAGGCAAATAAAAGTATTACGGTAAAATGGGGTGGGTAAGTAGGGACACAACGTAAAATAAGTCATAAAATATAAGTAAATAAATATAAGGGGACAATCTCACACCAATTGACCTAGTCCCAAACTAAGCTCTAGGCTTGTACTATGGGTACTAGACAACGATATAAATACTTATATAGAGAAATGTATACTTAAATACATTAGAAAACATCCATGACTCAGGAACAAATATTCGAGCTCATCACACAAATATCTGCCCTTACCGGGATTCGAACCCAGGACCACTAGCTTTGTAGGCAGGGTCACTAGGCCAGAGCGTCGTCAAATGAATAATGACGTTACGTCTATTGGAATTAATTTCAGTCTGACAAAAAACACACCACAACACAACATTACTGACATATCGACACCTTTAGACTCAATTGGCGTAAACGCCAAAACTCAACTTTTCAGGAGAGCTAAAAAACTATATTTTCAAAATTATTTTTGTCATAACATTTTTGTTTTTTGAGTTATAAAGCTCAGTTTTGGACATATCTATATAGTTTATTGGGATAAAGAATATGATTAAGTAATATTTAAAGTAAACCCAGTATTTAAGAAAATGGAAGGCTTATACGCCCTAGAAATATACAAAAAATGTTATTTACTCCCCAAAAAAATAATGTTTCTGTGATAGGTTTGGGGTGTAAAAGCCAGGTGGACTATTTTTTAACTGTAATGGGGCGGTATAAGAGAAATTTTATGTATTTCGGCGTACGCTCAGGTTGTAAAATGAGCTCTCAGCGGTTGTTTTTCTAAGAGTTTACACAAAAAACCTTCCTGGGTGGATCTCAACACTGTATAGTGCTACTATTTACTACTGTATGTGCAAAATTTCAAGTTTCTAGTTCCATCAACATATCTACGATCATTTTAGAATTTCATACATACAGATTTGTTTTTTGTTAAAACCCTGTATAATATACGAAAACTTCACTAAGCAGTGGGAAGTTATGGATTTTAACAAGAAATAGCACGTAGAATCCAAATTATTGTTTTTTTCGGAATGATCGATTCCTAGAAGGAATTGATGCGTTACAGTGTTCTAATGAACAAACTCATATTATTATTAACTCAACAATAAATCCAAGAAAGCGTCTATTTACACTTCTTATTAATTCCTGTATAATGTAATTAACGAGCTACTGTCGTTAAACTACTGAGCAGAAACGGTCATAACTAGTATTGGTAGTTACCATATCGATTATAAAAGACGTAAGTTTAATGAGATCTGCATGGAGATAAGTCGTTATAGATCGCGGCAGCATGGGAAGGCATTTGTTTACCGCCGATAGCGTGATAGTTTTTTTTAGATTGGATTACCATCTTTGTTTATTTACAGGGTGTTTCACATTTGTATGGAAAAAAGTCGTATTTTTTGCACACTTCGCTTACACCCGAATTTTTTATAATGTAAAAAATGAAAAGGTCTAGTTCCAAGGTAACAGCACAACATTTATAAGTTGCACAAATTGACCACTTACGCTATAGCAGATTTGCAATGTTTATTATTGTTCCAAAAACAGTTTTTGGAACAATAATAAACATTGCACATCTGCTATTATACGTCTCTACGTCAAAAGCCGTAATAAACATTACGGCTTTTGACGTAGAGACCTCGTCGTGTTGTTCTCATAGTTTTTTTTTAAGTGTAAGCTTTATTGACCTTACATTTGTAATGATTTTATTTTTAGTAGTTTTAAGAATGTATTATTTATTACTTTATTACTTAATGTAACTTAGTTCTAAGTACTATTATGTTTTTATGATTGAAAAAATGACATTCTGCTGGTGTTTCTTGCGGCGCTTCTTCTCCGCAATGATGGTCTTGTCCGAAGCGCTGGTAGACTCACCCTATATTACCGACGTGTAAAAGAGCCCTCATGTGGCCTATTTACTGAATAAATATTTTGAATTTAGAACATCAAATAATAACCAGCTTTCCAGTCAACTTATGTCAAATACTAATGATATCGACCATCATCACCATATTGTCTGCCTGATGCGGCTTCAGCAAAATTGATTCAAAAAGTGGTCAAAGTATGCAACCCCTGAATGCTATTTTATTATTATAATTTTGATTACTTGTCTTTTAGATAAATAGGAGCGAGAATTCGAGCGAATTCATAAAAAATTGCAAGTTGCAATATTATTCGATAATCTGTCAAAAGTGCAACGTATTTGGGGTTTAAAGGAAAATAATCTTACAATGGATGTATGCATGTTTAGGGCGTAAACGCCATAAACATTACTCCTATTTATTTTTGGGTCTTAAGCGCCAAAATCGAATATGAAGTAAACTAAAATGTAGGCTTTAAGTGATAAAATGTAGGCTGTAAGCGACTATGAAAAATGTCTATTAGTGTCAAAGTTTGAAAGCAGTAAACTTTCAAGTGTTTACTTTTTTTCTATAAATAATATAACGTCCATTCCTGAAATAGTTAGGTGTGAAATTTTCGAGTTTTTAGGTATCGTATTACTATAGTATTAGTAAAATTACAATAAAAATACTACTACTATATACCTTTGCTCATTAGTATCTTTCGGTATAGATGACGGTTGATTTTGATCTTGAACACTATTTATAATATCATTTACAGTTTTCTCCTCCTGATAAGGTAGGCCATACGGTAGGCGTTGAAAAGCTGAAAATATGTTATTTATTACGTTACAGGCTTGCCGATATAATTATGATATATCTTTCATGCTCGCATATTTATTTATTTATTTATTCCTTGATAAAACAGAGTTAGCATACTCGTACAATACAGCCAATATATGTATGACTTATGAAATCTTAGGGCAATCCCTGTTATTTTGGATATACTTTAAACTACAGTAAAGTCTATTTCATTCTGCTAATAGAGCACCATACGCTTCGCTGCGTTGAAGGCCCTTTGGGGCGCAAAAGACAATAATCCTAAAAATTTTAGGTCACAAACGCCATGTACTATTACTCTTATTTAATTTTTGGGTTGTAAACGCCAAGACCAAGTATGACGGAAACTAAAAATGTAGGCCGTAAGTAAGTAATAAGTTTCAAAATAATCAATCATGTGGAATTTAAAAGTAGTACCACAAAATAGCACACGATTATCGTAATAATTAATTTCTAATATAATAATAAAAACACGAATACCACACCTTTGGTCATTACTATTGATCGGTATAAAGGACGGTTCACCTTGAAAACTATTTAAATCAATCACAATTTTCGTTTTCTCATTATAGGTAGATGATGCGTAGGCTTTATTAAGCTGAAAATTAAATAAGTCACATGACATGGTATACTCGGACGGGTATCTAACCGTCGCAGCCACTTTGACTTTGTAGCTATTGTACCTAGAATTTTTAGGTATTTGAGTTCTAGGCCGATGAAATAGACCGGCCGGTGAGGTATGCGCCCAAATCGTAGAGGTCAAGTAGATGTCTATCTAGCTCGGACAAATACGCGTCGGATTTGCCAAAGTGAGACGACTATATTGAATGTCCATCTTCATTAACACAATAATTGTCGCATAGAATCGGGTTGCGCGCTGCGCTTGCTATCTCACATTGGCGCGCGCACACTTCTTGCTCACATCAACTATTACTTATTCTGTTCTCACATTTAGTAAAAGACAAAGAAAGCATGAAATCATGAGATTTTGTACGTAAACACCTGTTTGAGAAGATCTAAACGCTACTACATTTATAATTGTGAATATTTAATTGTAATTATTATGTGATTGAATAAAGCTCGATACAATCTTGAAATGATATTTAAATCATTTCGTCAGGTTATAAGAGGCTAAAATGTATCCACTTTATACTACTATTATAAAGTACGACCTTCAATTTAATTATTTGAGGCTCTTTTATGTTGGGTCGTAAAAGCCTCCTAATATTTTTTTGTAGAAACAATAGGGGCGTATTAGCCACGTTAGACTTATGAATTATTATACACCCTATAACTGCAAAAAAAAAAATCCTTTACGATCTTGAAATGCAGAAAATAAAAAAATACAGCAAAAACGCCCAAAAATTTATAAAAATCATGTTTTTTGGGCCAAATATTCTGGGTCGTATTCGACTTTTTTTTGGGAATTTCTCAACTTTAACTACACAGATCGATAGAGAATGAAAAATTGAGTATAACTGCATTAAAAACTCATTTTGGCCAAAATGGCGTTTACGCCAATTGAGTCTAAAGGTATCGATATGCTTAATTTTAGGTTGTGTTGTGTCCTTAGGCACCTTTAATCCCTATTTACCCCGTTTTACGGTACTCTATATTCTTGTGTTTTGGAAGATTTTTTTATCTAATCTATTAATTTTCATGGTCATTTTAAGTATATTTTTTTTGTATATTGATGCTAATAAATAACCACCAAACTTAATATGGCTGCGTTTATCGCGTGATAAATTTTGGATAAGGCATCCGTCACCTTCTGACAGGTAAATAAGTACACGTGTCAAAAAGTGACGGATGCTTTATCCACAGTTGACACGCGATAAAGACGCAGCCATAGGCCAGCAGGTAGATTATTATTTATTTATTTTTTATCTATTATTACTCTACATCTTGTGCCTGGTCTGTCCGGATCGCTTCCTATATCTTATCCATTAACCTACCGCCTAACAACAGTGTTCGCATTGTTGTGCTCTGGTTTGGGGATAAGTCAGCCGAAGAAATGACTAGCATAGAGGCATTCCATCTCAGTCCTCAGGGTTGGCAATGCATTTGCAGCCTTAGGATTGTATTGCAGTCTTGTGAATGCGAATGTCTATGGGTCACAGTTTCCACTTACCATCAGGTGGCCTGTGTGCTCGTTTGTCTTCTCTATGCCATAAAAAAAAACATCTTAGATCACAGGGTTGACAACGCCTTTGCGGTCTTAGGTCCGTATTAATAAACTAATCTCAACTGTAATGCTCGTCTCGAGATGCGTCAAAAATGACAGTGTTCTATGGCTTGACGTTTACTTTGACGTATCTTGTGACGCGCATCTCAGCCAAGATGAGTTTATTAATACGGGCCTTAGGATTGTAATCTTAAGATTGTAGTCTTGAGAATGCAAATGTCTACCTATAGGTCATAGATCCCACTTCCCATCAGTAGCCTTGTGTTCTCGTTCGTGTTTTCCATGACGTATTTAGTCGATTTTTAAAAGCTTGCTCTCTATTTTCAATCGTTTATCGTGTAGAAGTGTTAATATGTTTTTTTCTTCCTTCTTCTGTCTTGTTCCAGTGTCAGCCATAGCCAGATCATAGATACCTATCGCCACATAATAATAACGGGTGCACGGATCAAGTTATGATTGCTGGTCGTATTAAATATCGAACGAGCGAGTAAGAAACACCACAGCATAAACATTATCATATCTAACAACAAAATTATGCACTTACCATCGCTCTTACTACTTTCATTTTTAAACTGAAAATCCTTTAACATGGAGGTTGGATGCGTTGGTATTTGAATGATAAGGCCGCGGCCACAATGATCGACGGTAATGCCGGCGATAGGGCAGCGTTTTGTAAACATGGCCTTATCTTGGCTCGAGTGCTTTGTTTTACGGTTTTATGTAATACTTAATGTATGGTCTGTTTTGGATGATTCGGTTTCGGTGGCTCTTTGTGACGTAGATCACCTTAAGGAAGGTATGCAGTACCTGTAATGGCCCCGGGCGTTAGTGGGCTCAAGAAAAAAGGCAAATTTCACCTGTTGTGAGGCGACACAGATATAACGTGAGACCCGTGAAAAGGACGTTGCAATCTTGCATCTGTTTAATGTTAAACTAGCGACTCACCCTCGCTTTGCTTCGGTTTATGTTAGTTGTCTGTAACATCCGTACAGAAACCAACATTTATTATACATCCATAACTGACGGTGAAAACTGGATCAAAATTCGTTTCGCAGTTTAGGAGTTAGCGGATATACACAGCGTGACAGACGCGGAAAACGACTTTGTTTTGTCCTATACAAAGATTACCTAAGTGAAGTAACTAATGACCTAATGAATTACTCGTAGTATAGAATACTAAGTGGTGCCCGCGACACCGTCCGGGTAAGACCTATATCACTAATCCCCTTGCCTTTTTTCTAGGATAAAAAGAATCCTATGTCCTCCCGAATATAATCTAGCTCCTTGCAAAATTTCTTTAATATCCGTTCAACCGTTTTGTCGCGAAAAGACAATAAACAAAGTGACTTTCGCATTTATATTTAGGTATTAGGCTGCGGCTCTACTGATGCGGAGACGAACGGAGCGGAGCGGAGCTGTGTCAATATTAACCAATAGGTGCATGCGGTCACGCGGAGCGCGCCTTGCGCACGTTAGTATAGATTCTATTGGTTAATATTGACATAACTCCGCTCCACTCCGTTCATCTCCGCCTCAGTGGAGCCGCAGCCTTACTGCGGATATAGCATAAGGTACTCAATGTCCTAAAACTCGATGCAAACATTGTATGACACCATTCTATAATCCCCAGAAATGTCTATCAAACAATCGGAATCATACAATAAAAATATTCCATGTATTTATTATTAAGCCCATTCCGTTATCTTTATCCGTCGATAAGTTATCGGTTATCAGATATAGTAATTCGCTTGTGTACATAGCGAGAAAGCTTGCATTAGCATCGCTACTAGACATATCATTGACATATGGCGATAACTCCGGGCTTGTTTCAAGTACTAGCATATGATTTGACGGTCTGTTTGACCACGGCAGTTTGTAACTAGCTACTTGATACATAGTTTCTGAAACATTATATTCTAAGTATTAATACATCTGTTAAGTTAGGTACTGAAAGTTAGAACCATTTAAAAGGTCTTAAAAATTCTGTCATGTTCGGGTAAAGTCAGTTTCAACCGCACTCATAGTCCGTTAATGATGGTTATGTCGTTTCTTTCTGACGATTTTCCACACACAAATTTGAAAAAGGAACAAGTTAATTGTCCGTAAAATGTCTCTCGGTTGAACTCAGTCGTTGATGACGATTAAGTCGTACCTCAGTGTCGATTTTTCATACACAAGTTTAAAAAAGGAACAAGTTAACTGTCGCTAAAATGTCTTTCGGCCATACTCAGAGTCGGTTAATGATGGTAAAGTCGTTCCTTAGTGTCAATTTTTCACACACAAGTTCGAAAAAGGAACGAATTAATTGTCTCTAAAACAGTAACCCTAGGGGTTTTTCGTATCACGGACATAAGGAAAAATTACAAAAATTCCGATTAAAATGATCAATATCTCGGAAACTAATAACAATTGCTGAACATACATGGGGGTTAAATCGATAGCTCATGAGCTGCTGCATCAGCCCTAGGCGGGTTGACGTCGGTTTCAGGGACACCCTGTATACTGCTCTTTACTGTTCTCCACAAAAAAACGCCCAAATGAGTTCATCAACGTCAATCAACGAAAACTAAAAAAATACATTTACATAATTACCAAAACGAACACTTCTTTAAAAATACTACCTTTCCTATTTCAGACTGCATCCTGCATCTAAAAACGTGAAAGTCAAACATTCAAAGGTGTACATGGTTATTCTGTTTTAAATATTCGCAGAACTTGAGTACAAAGAGTTTCTTACTCGCACTTTCGTCTCATCACCATCGTATTCAAAAAACATATCTTAGTAAAAAAAAACCTTTACAAAAACGAGTTATCTCCTTAATCCCACGTGGTCTCGTCACATGGTCCTTCGAACCGTACCCGTAAATCACGCGACACGCGACGCGACGTTTTTTTCTTAAAGTTGACGCAGACGGGGAAAAAATTCGCAGCCGGATGTCTTAAACTTGAAGAGGTTAAGTAATAAAAAGTGTTCGTAGGGAAGTGTTTTTATACATAGCTGAATCGCAACGGTTTGAATAAAAAAATATACACACATAAAATAGCGTCTGAGGATGTAATATTTTTTTTTTATGGCATAGAGATGACAAACGAGCACACAGGCCACCTGATGGTAAGTGGAAACTGTGACCCATAGACATTCGCATTCACAAGACTGCAGAGCAATCCTAAGACTGCAAATGCGTTGCCAACCCTGAGAACTAAGATGGAATGCCTCTATGCTAATACTCCAACATTATTTTGGTATTCTGCAATGTATCACAACGCAAGTGTAATCAACCGAAACAACGAAATCGCGTTGACAATTCATATATGGCAGTTTAAACATGACATTAACACGTTCACGGACAGTACGTCGAGAGACGGAAACTGAGACCCTCGTGAAATGGCACTGCGGCTGTGGCCGCTGTTTTTAATTACACCAAAAACGGAACTCCGTCCACGGCCGGCCTTTTCCCATAGCATTTATAGGAAGCACGAACTCTGTGCCGTTTTAGGTTTTAACATAAGCCGCTAGAGTCACAGCAAAAAAGCTCAAGGGCAACCTCCAACCTCATGCACTACCCTAAAAAAATGTTGTACGACATTACATACATATTTATTCCGTCATAAAGTGGCACAATGTTTGAAACAACGTTAAATGTGACAGTTCGTCCATGGCCGTAGAAAATGTTGTATGGAATTTATTTGTGCCGTATCACGCAATTTCGAGGTTGGTGCTGTGTCCGCGAACGTGTTAAATAGACAAGGTACTAATGTGTACACATATTTATGAATTCGACTGTACATTGTACATTTTCATAAGTTTTTGATACTTGTTAAGTTTTGATGTGTGTATAACATGGGACATCTTACACAAATTGACCTAGTTCCATAGTTATATGTACCTATAGAGAAATACAAACTTATATGCATAAAAAATCTCGCTAGCAAATATTCGTACTCATCACACGTATTTTTGCCCTTACCAGAGATCTAACCCAGGGCTGTTAGCTGCGTAGGCATGGGCACTAACAACTAGGCTAACCGTGTCGTCAATATATGTGGATCTTGAAATAAAGGCTGTATGTCTTAAGCTAGCCCTATACATTGTTTGTGCATTTGATCTAGCGACCCTTAGTTTTCTGACAATACGGCAGCAGGTCCAGTCATATAAATTATTGAACACCACTTTTAAATGCCCTGCTTGCGAGTATAATTAAAAAATATCTAGCATGGGATAGACGAACGAGCACACAGGCCAGCTGATAGTAGGCGGGATCTGTGACCCATAGACATTTGTATCCCCAAGACTGCAATCCTAAGACTGCAACCCTAAGACTGCAACCCTAAGACTGCAACCCTAAGACTGCTTATGCGTTGCCAACCTTAAGGACTAAGATGAACTGTCTCTACGCTAAAGTCGAGTCCAGAATTAGGCGAACTAACTTGACAGTTCATTGTGCACTAATGTTGGCACAGTTTTGTTACTCGTAGTGCTGTTAAATATCGATAGCTAATCGAACGGGATAACGGATCCCGTGTGGTTGCCGGGTTAGAATAGTGCCACTCCATATCTTCCCGTGGATGTCGTAAGAGACGGCTAAGGGAATAAAGGCGTATAGTACTGTTAGGCGATGGGCTTGCAAGCTGTCACTAATACACTGGTAAACATCTTAGCCTAAAAGTGCAAAATGTGGTTACAGAATTATTAACAAGTTTTTAGAGTTGTTGGTAATTCTGTAGCTCTGCCTACCCCACTCTGGGAATAAAGGCGTGAGTTTATGTATGTGTATGTATGTACGGATAACGGATTTGGAATTATCTTCGAGGATATTATGGCGATTGTCTCTATCGCACTTTCATATTTGCCAGAAAGAAAGGGATGACTGCCATATACCATAACATATACCATATACTAGCCCGATAGAAGCCACCTAAAAGGATCACAATGGCCTATTGTAATAACAGCATTATTTTTGTATTTTATTCCTAATTTGAGGAGTAAGTATCGTAGATATCCGCTTTAAGCCGTACATCCTTCAGATCATAGTATATCATAAACATTGCTGTAGTTCGTCCCTATTTGGCAAGTTTAGTATGTATGAGTGTGAAAGTTTCGACGACAATTACTTGATAAAATATAAATAGAATCAGATTTATAGAAGGTTATATCGACATATTTGTGTCGGCATAAACGTATCACTATTTATTTTTTCCCATGTGTGGCAATATTTTCGGATGTCAAGTTAGTTCGCCTAATTTTGGACTCGACTTTAGTAAATTGATAAGTCCACTGGTTGTGTTATCCCCATACCATTGCTGCGTGAATGCAGATTAAAGAATAATATGCTGGTAGCGATTTGAACAGACCTTGCACAAGGGCCTACCACCACAGAAAGGTTTTAAATTCCAGATCCTCCAATACCAGTCATTACAGTGGAAAAAATATTTTCATTTTGTTTGCAGACTCGCCTTCGGACTGTCAAAATGAAAACGATTACGATTGCGAGTGCATTAGGCATTAAGCCGTCTGGTTTCAAGATTAATTACTAGCCATTCTAGTGATTGCATGCCCTAGTTTAGACCATAGAAAATAATGCTCTAGAACATGTTTATCTCTATTTTCACTAAGAAAACGTAAGAGATAGTATGTAGAATTACCGTTCAATCGTTTGGTATAAACGCAGCTTAAAAGAAAAGCTCCACTGGGTATTTACCGAATGATACACAAACCACAGGTCACCCAGCCAAGGTCGGACAGACGGACGGACGGACGGACATTCCGCGGCGGCGTCACTTATCGCGCGCATAAATCCTGCGCCCGCGCACGCCTAATTGGGTCCCCGATACTCACCTCTCATCTAGCTCAAAAGGTTGTATTACCATCTTAAAAATTATCGTATTTAAAGCTTACTGTAGTTGGATTTAAGGTTGCAAGTGCAATAGATGTTTTGTACCAGTTGCAGGCTTTTTAAGAAGTTGGTAAAGTTTGATTGTAAAAAATATGGTGTCCCGTAAAATGGTTGTCTAGACTCCATCATATACGCATTTCAAGCGTCAGACATGTACAATCAACAACTTTAAATGTTGAGCCACTGTAGAAGGCTGTCATAATGGCAGCGTTAATTACAGCTTACTAGAAAGGTATAGTCGACTATAAAGAGATGTACCCGATTTTTAATTTTATTACGATGTAATAAGGAAAAAAATGCATACATCTCTTTGTAGGCGACTGTATCGAATTTGAACTTTGCACCCCAATTGTTCCGCAGTTTCACTGTACAGTCAAGAACTTAAAGGACTACTTGCAAAAAGGTTCCCTCCCACCAACAGAGATGAAACATGTTCCAGTTTATAGATCTTGGCAACATAAAGTATTTTTACTATGGCGACGATCGCCATATGTACCTATGGGGTTTTCTTCTCTGTTGGTGCGACAGAGCCCATACAAAATTCCGCATCACTCTTTGGGACCTACCATAGATCCAAAGTCAATCTGACATTCTACAGCAATAAGTTTGAGTTTCCTATCAGTTACAAATGGCTTGGCCTCTAATATATTGACGACTTCAAGCATATGTTTTTTGAAATGGTCACAAATTAATGTTCATGACTGTATAAGGTAAAAAATGCCTAGAGAAACGCACGGTGGAAGAACGTTAATCAGCAAGGTGATGATGATGGAACATTGATTGAAAATAGGAACACCTTAAACTTAATATTTTTTTCCTACTCGTAATACTCATTTGTCCACATTTTAATTTTTCCGAAAGCCATGTTATGCTGAAGCTTTTTTAGAATACGTATACGTAATTATTCGTAGGTTACGTTACGTTTAATTTAGAAGCATGCAATGCATGTAATGTATATATTACCAAAAAATAATATATATATATATCCGTATCTTTCCGTGAATGTCGTAAAAGCCGACTAAGGTAATAAAGGCGTGTAGTACTGTTAGGCGATAGGCTTACAACCTGTCACTAATACACTGGTAAATATCTTCGCTTAAGTGTGCAAAATGTGGTTACAGAATTATCAAAAGTTTTTATAATTGTTGGAAATTCTGTAGCTCTGCCTACCCCACTCTGGGAATAAAGGCGTGAGTTTATGTATGTTATGTATATATGTAATATGAATATGAAGCAACTTTAAAAAAATAAAGTCTAGATCTCTCTCTCTAGTCAGGATTTTGAACAATTCGGAATTATGACTCTTTGGAGTGCTGTAGAAAACACCTTTCTCGTTAAAAAAACGTCACCTCATCATCATCGTCGTCATCTGTCTCATTTACGAGTACTAACAACATTTTCGATCGATAGACAAGCGATGACGCCAACGTTGATAACTAGATCAAACATCATTTATTTCAATTTGAGTGTTTTATACTTTTTGCGGCGCATTTGCCATGACCAGCACTTTCTGTTCAATTCACATCATCCATTTTAATATTCCACTGTATGGGGTTCGTAAAAATTATAACAAGATTATGTGAATTTTTGTTATCATCCTGAATATTATTTGTTTAAAGGAAGGAGCAGGAACGAATTAGTTTTCTAATCTTTTTACCAACTTCAAACAAAAGGGAAGAGGAATTCAAGACTGAACTATGTGTGCAAAATTTTATTTCATCAAAATCTGATATAGCTTGTTAAACTTGTTTTTTAGTAGGATATTTTTATAAAATATGCAACCTTTCAAACAAACGACAACAATGTTTTCTAAGTTCAATAGGGATCCCACTCGATCGAGCATTCATGCTTCCATCACACATAACACAAAACAGACACGCATTATTTGCATCAACCCCTTCTATTATTAAATAATTAAAAAGCAAAATGTACATCTCTATTATGCGTGCTGAATTATATTAATTTGATTAATATTCATAAACATCTCGTTTATTGAGCCCGATTTCTTTTAGGTGTCAGTCACGCTCCCCCAGGGGTGAAAGCGATGTATTCATGGTGCTTCGATGTGCGTGCTTGCCATATGTGATATTCATTTGTTACGCTGACTGTACCCGGTTTGGACAACGGAAATGTTGTGAAGTGGTGAAGTTTTGAGGTAAAAGGGTTAATGATAAAACTGAAAATAAAAACATAGCAAGACACTTTTTTCTTTGACAAGGCGAAGACACCCGAGTACTCAGGCCACCTGATAGTAAGTAAGTGGGATCTGAGACCATAGACATTTGAAATCACAAGACTACAATCTCAAAACTACAATCCGAAAAAATCTAGTGACAAACCTATAAGAAAATGACGTTATAGTAATATTAATAACCCAATAATTAATGTGGTTACAGAATTATAAACATTTTTTTAGAGTTGTTGTTGTTGGGCAATTCTGTAGCTATGCATGTCGACCCCACTCTGGGAATGAAGGCGGAGTTTATGTATCTATGTAATAATTACTATTTAAAACGAGATTATAAATAAGTTTCATGTTTTACATCCAACATTAAACCTTCCAAGTTGGGTTTGGACATTCCATCGTAGCGTAGAGATCATAAATCCCAGATCGATTTTGATAGTTCGATTGGAATATCAAAAACCGAATCCTATATAAAGTTATAATTAGCACCTTTCTAAAGAGAATTGAATTTGCAACCTATGTCTCAAATGCGAAGGTCTATCGACCGGCTCAGTCATATTATTAAATAACATGTTTACTAATTACACACCGTGTGGAATCACAGGAAATCACAAAAAATCACACGTCCACCCCTCACTAATCAAAAATAATCACCATAGAGCATCCAAAAGTCATCGCCTATCTGCATCACGACAATTATTGACACAAATAATTTCCGTGATTGTGCACTGATTAAAAGCGGAATGCATACAAAAGCATGTTTTTTGTTATTTTTCCATGTTTCATTATCGTTATGGGAAAGCTCCCCCGTGTTTGGGTTTCACACCCGCGTTGATTACTGTTGCGTAGGGAGTGCCGCAAGGGTGCATCCTTGGGCACTTCCTTTATGCTATACAGAAATTGGTGCCAAATGGATAGATTTTAAATTCTAATTGCGTGGACACTGGAAACGTGTGATTACTGAGTAGTAGTAGAATTAAAGTAAGCGTACTTACAATTCAGATAGCAAAACATTATATGCAAAGTACTAATTCAAGGGGACCAGTTTTTATTTCAGGATTTGGGTGGACTTTTTTACTTTGGCTATTTTTTATGTTTCAGAGTGGTCAACCGAACATACAGTTTCCTAACCCACTGAAGAAGAAACTAATCCTTAATTACGAGTATCTACATTCGTATGTTAATTACTGTACTGCAGAGTTGCAACATTAATATGCAATAGGCGGTGCAAGCCAAATGTAATATTGTAATGCATATCAAGATAAAACCCCCTCGCAAACCATCCCGCACTTACCCGAAATTAGCCACCGATTCAACCGCAGCGGAAACATTAACTGCGCATATTGCTTAGAAAAACTATAAAAAACCTCAACCCTTACTTCCTCGGGATGCCATTTGGAAAGTGAAAAAGACAACATTAATCTAATCAACACAAAACATAGTAATGGATGAGGCAAAGTTAATTTTGCGGCTGGTGACATTGGGAACATATATTTTTATATATCAATATTAGTACAATAAAATACAGTCGACGTATTTTAAATGCATTTGAAAGTTTGTCATGGTAATGGTCGGCCGCCATCTTGCCGCGTGGCGACGCGTGCGGGACGCGTGCGGCAAATGGACGCTATTGTTTTGTGTACGTTCCATTTCGGAAAAGTTTACAATGATTTTACGAATTGGATGAGGTCTATTGTGGTTCCACGGTCTTGGATCTATGCTACGGTTCACTTGGCAGAGGGTAGGCGCTTTTCTATTTGAAACTTACTTGTAACTGTACTTTCCTGTATCTCTATACAATACATTTTCTAAAGAGTCTTTCTGTGGTCTCGTAGGAGAATTCATTCTTGAAGGACCTCACGAAGGCCCATTAAGAAATTGATATTTACGGTTATTTCGAATTTTCTTCCAAATAATTAAGTGACCAAAACCTTAACAGATTTTTCATTTATAATATAATAATAGAACGAGAGCTCGCAGATGTTCCCTTCTGTTCTGTCATCTACCTCTACATACCCGATTTTCCTTCTAATTCTTATTAAAACCACGTCATCCGCCATGTTATCATCCACAGTTTCCGGCTCAACAAAATAGCGGCTGAGCGGATGATGGATAGATTCACGAGCACTTCCGGCATTACGTTTGTCGGAAGCATTAGCCTGTTATTATTTTGCGAATAGGTCACGTTTTTTCGCGTCGTTAGAAAGTAAATTTATTTTATCGTACGTCACAGGGAGCTTAAGCGAAAAATAATGGTTTGAATGAAAAAAAAATTGTTTATTCGCACAAGATACGGACAAGCTTTTATTGCCGACAGTATTTTTTTTGCACAGTCGTTATTTACTTGTCAAGATGATTTTAACAAGCCCTAACACGAGTGACGGGTTGGTTAATCATGTGTAATTTAGGAGTTCCTATGGCCACAGACCAGCTCGATGGTACAATATTATTGTATTGTCATCAGAACTAAAGGCGTATGCAAATATTCAGGTTCATCGGAGACCGGGAAGTGCGTCAAATGTAACTTGCAAGATTTGACCCTTACATACATACATACGAGACTCGTACATACATTGCAAGTTAAATAAAAGCTTTTAAAATAGCCTGTTTCTTTATTGGTAGGTTTTTTTAAATGAACTATAAATAAATATACACTTAAACAATTCGAAGTTCTAAGTTGGGTCACTTAGAACTTCGAATCTTCCTGCTTCGTCGAAAAACGCCGGATGCTTGGTCATTCGCTCCCCTAAACTGCTCCCCGCAGTAGTTAATGCAAGCCGACATACAAACATTGCGAATTCTTATGGTAACTAATCGGCTAGTTAAACTTGCAGTTAAACTGTTGGAACAGGTGCGGTAACAACAGCTCATAGGGTTTAAAATGTTAATAGATTCTGTTAAACCGCATTGTCGTGTGAGTTGTAGAAATGGTTAGTTTGACTTTTGGGTACTTTTTATTCAGACTGTAAAATTTCTTAAATTCTTAAATCTAAAGAAGAAATCATAAGGAAACTCAGTAGGTACTAATTTATTTTGAAAAAAATATAAGATGGCTTACCTGTAAGGAGATTACGAAAAAACCCATTGAAATGGTAAACCCAAAAACTACAAGAAATCATATTTTATTTCCAATAAGACAATAATACTGATTTACATTAAAAATAAAATGGTATCAATTCCTGCTATTAAAGTTCATACCCTTTTCACGAAGCCACGAACTGACCGATTTTTACCAAACTGAACCAAGATCAAAATTTGTTACCAAACAACGAACCCATAAGAACTCATAAAAAAACTTTATATTCTTTAAATAAGTATGTTTATCGCTGTATACCTAGTACTTACCCATAGCACAAGCAAGAGCTTAGTATGGGACAAGTTTTGTGTAAGTTTGTCCCCGTATAATTTATTCACCATGCCAACTTCACCATAAAAATCACTATGGTCAATACCCAAACATACGGCCAATCACACCGCCATTTTGAAATCAATGACAGCTATCCCCACAAACGCAAACCACCATGTGTATAACAGGCTTACCCACGATACTCATGAATGTTTCATACAGCCGGCCACATGGAAAATTGCGCGAGGAGAAAAATGAATAACCGCATAGTGCATTAGGGAAATTGGTTGTGAACAAACAGACGGGGCGCATAATGCCGGGATTATTGAAATATTGGTCTTGGGGAAGCTCGTAAACTTTGATGGTAAACTTGCATTGTAATTATAAACCAGAATAAGTTTTACCCGGCTGTAAGGAGGCGGGTTATGTTTTTTGGGTGCATTAATATGTGCGTTGGTAGATTCACTTCATAGTACCGACTTGTAAAAGAGTCTTAATTAGGGAATGTAAACCGGTTAACCGGTTAACCGAAAAACCGATTAACCGAAACTTTTTGGTCTCGGTTAAAAACCGGTTTTTTATAACTTTCGCCGGTTATTAACCGAATTGGAACTTGTCCTTAAAATACTGTAAATAGCCTTATATAGATACCCCAGAATATTCTTCAGACTATAAACTGACGAATATAGCGTGGAAACGTATCTTTATTTTGTAAAAATCAAGAATACATAGTAGAATTTTTCGTGTAGCGAATAGCAAGAAGTTTTGTTGATTAAATTTCTTCATTAACGTGCTGAACGATACAATACAATTTATACAATACACGAGCCACATGAAACATTTACATTGCTGAAGTTAATTTATATAATACTTAATACTTATTCCCTATACTAATCGAACAGCTTTAAACAGTAACCGTCCCCACTCCGTTTTAGTTTGCCGCGTTAAAAGAGCAGAATGGGTTTGTGGCTCGGCTGGGTAAACCCCATTGTTTTAGCTTGCTACCTGCCCTACCACTAGTACCAATATTTTTGTGGCAAGTTTGTTAAACTTTTAAAATTTAACATTGTATAATTAGTTTATTTAGTACATAGTATATCATTTAAATCTCAAAAAATACACCGTTACGAGTAACACCAATAGTAACCAAGAATAGTAAAATTATCGTCTAATACTTCGATTTCAAATAGTTTGCAAAAAACCGGCTAAAAACCGGTTAACCGGTTTTGAATCCGTCGATGCGGTTATTAACCGGTTTTTGATTTTCACCGGTTTTTATATTCCCTAGTCTTAATGGAACCAATTCTTTGACTATTTGGAATTTTTGTATTTTAGCCTTTTTTTAACGTATTACGTATTTATGAAGTACTGTTAGGCGATTGGCAAGCCCAAACCTGTCACTAATCTATAATGTAAAAATGAATCGCAAAATATGTTGGTAAGCGCATAACTCGAGAACGACTGAACCGATTTGGCATAAATCAGCCATCAATTTTTGTTGTGTTCGTTATTGTCAGGGTAAGGTTTATATGTAAGAAAAAATAGAAAAATCTAACGGGAAGGTCGGAAATTTGCAGCGGGGCGAAGCCGCTGGCGGGCAGCTAGAAAAAAATAAAAATAAAACAGACTTCAAAAATGATCCATATTTTGTTGGTATTACTAATACACTGGTAAACATCTTAGCCTAATTGTACAATATGTGGTTATAGAATTATTAACAAGTTTTTAGAGTTGTTAGTAATTCTGTAGCTCTGCCTACCCCACTCTGGGAATAAAGGCTTTTTACGATCTTTAGATGGAGTGTGTAGTGCTTATTGGGTTGGTTCAATCGCAGACTTAAAAAAACCGGCAACTCTAGGTGCTAAGATCAAATGCCTCTCTAATGCTAGCATCTCGCATACTTGAACTTTGGAAAGCTAAAGTAACACAATTTTTGTAATTTTATTGCGGGGTTTTCTAGTAATTAATTTAAAAACTAAAAACGGTTGAAGCCTGGGCCTTTAAGAAGGTCTAACAAGTCGCGATAGTTGTTTAAAAAAATAGTGTTTCTTCCACAATCAAGAAAAATAAGTTTATTTTTATTTTCAGGTAACACGAATTAATCATAAAATAGTGTAAAACATGAATTACTATACAGAATTATCACAATTTCAAACCGCATATGCTGCATTCACAAATCAATTCTAAGATGCTACTTTCGAATGCACCCTAAGGGCGGCGTCACGCGGATTATACTGGGAGATTAGGCTGATCACACACCACCCCGCTTGTTTTTTCGTCACGATGGTGTGTAGTTAAGTCGATTATCAGATACAGTAGCGATATGCTCACGAGTGCGGTGTAAAAAGTATTTTTAATAATGTTTTTATTTTACTTTAGCTCCATGTCAGTTTGCTTGTAAGTTTATTTGAAATTTTGGAAGCCAATTTGGAACCAGTTCTCGGAATTGGAATTGTTTATGTGTTTGTGTCCCACTGCTGGGCAAAGGCCTCCCCTATATTTCTCCAGTCGTTCCTTTTGTTAAAAATATGATATGTCTAACAGCTTATTTGATGATAGAGTTGGAGAGCTGCAACGAAATATTTCACTGTTCTTAAAGTTGATTCACCGAATTTAGACTTATTTAGTCTAGTTTCAATAATCGCGTGTCCCATTCCCGAGTCATGGTTTACTAGTATATAATTAGAATAGACCGTAGTTTTCAATGTACAATGTATTTTCGGTCTTTGACATTTGTTTGAAGTAACTTACGAACATTGACAAAATATGTCCAAGAAAAAAGTGTTAAACTGTAAAAGAGGAGAAAACAGATTCTAGTATAATTAATTACTACCCATACTAATAAGAGTTTTTAAGTTATAGGTTTTATACCAATTACAAGGAAGAGGGGCTAGCTTGGTTTTGCATGACAATCTATGATGCTACCCAACTTTTTAAATACTTTATAATAGCTAGCGATGAGCCACCATGTTAAATGGCATGTAAAAGCTACGGAGTAACCTGAGCCCGATAAATGTAGGCTTGTGGGCCGCGGAGTTATGACCGTTGCGTAGAAATTACCACGGCTGGTCACCCAAAGACAATACAACACAAGAAGTCACTTAAGGACCTGATTTCGCGTCAACACGATGTACATAATTACTAGTCACGGAAGGGTGCACAGAATGGCCGGTAGTTGCTTATAAAACAAAGGATATTACAAAATACTCGGGTTGAGTCGCCATTAAAGACTTTTCAACAAGTCTATTGTCGTGAATGCATTAAGGACCAGCAGCAACGTAGTTTTAGGTTAACGCTAAAGCTTAGTGTAGTTGTGTCAAAATGGATGGAACTGAAATCTAGATTTATTACAAATTTTATCAGTTTCTAGCAAGTGGTCCTAAGTGTAGGAACTTTGTTTTTTCTGTTAGTATATTAAACTCAAGACGTTTTAGTCTTGTTTGTTTCATTAAAGGGGTTTGGGTAAAAGTGTTGTCATTTGTAAAAGTTATACATTTTCAAGGTGAGCGGCCATTAGTAAAAGTGGCCAATTATGATAGAATAATTCAAAATAAACATGTTTTGTTATGTACTTAATGTAATACTCTTAAGTGCATCGGAGCCGAGATATTTAATATATACTTTATATATTTTATACCTAGACATACTTTTAGTACCAAAAACTGAACATAAGTGTTCAGTTTTTGGTACGTCAGTGGCTGGCGAAAAAAATATAATACTTATTCTTCTAACAAATTTACCCTGTAACATCGAGGGACAAACTGACATTAATTGACCTAGTCCCAAACTAAGCTCTACTCTTGTACTACGGGTACTAGACAACGATAAACATACATATATTGAGAAATACATACTTAAATGCATAGAAAAACATCCAAGAGTCAAGAACAAATACTCGCGATTATCAGACAAATGTTTACCCGTACCAGGAATCGAACCCAGGACCGCTAGCTACGTATGGCAGGGTCATTACCAACTAGGCTAGCGCGTCGTCACATATGTATGTCCTATCTTTATTCGTTACAATATACTATAGAAAACAAAATACGGCCAGTATTCGATATCCAAAGTTCTCCACGAGATAGTTAATTAGGGTATTCCATGTGTTTGCATACTGCTTACTTATTTAAATGGTCTACAGTGTAAACTAGGTCGAGACACCTGAGCTATTACACGGCGGTAGTCGGTACATAATGCAGTAATTGATTCAAATTGCAGGCCCTGGCTACCGGCAGTACACTTCAGGACAACGGAAATGGTAAATAAAGATAAGATAAATAAATATAAGAGGACAATCTCACACCAATTGACCTAGTCCCAAACTAAGCTCTAGGCTTGTACTATGGGTACTAGACAACGATATAAATACTTATATAGAGAAATATATACTTAAATACATAGAAAACATCCACGACACAGGAACAAATATTCGCGCTCATCACACAAATATCCGCCCTTACCGGGATTCGAACCCAGGACCGCTAGCTTCGTAGGCAGGGTCACTACCCACTAGGCCAATTCTAGGTTAAAAATATTGTTTATTCATTGAAATATTCTGTTTTAGTGTTTGTATAATCTTGTGCATGGTGCGTATCGCCACCATCTTACCCGCTAACCTGCCGTCAAGCAGCAGTGATCGCATTGTTGTATTCCGATGTGAAGGTTAAATATCTGGTGAAATGATAAGCATAGAGGCATTTTATCTTGGTCTGTAGGAGGTTGAAGTTTTAAATACAGCCTTTGGCTTCAGAGCCCATTTACCATAAGGTAGGTAAGGATATGTACTCGTTTGCCTTCTTTCTGGCAAACAACGTACTTCCCATTAAAAAAATATGTGCTTTGTTTAATATTGTTTATTTAAAAATCACAACGTATCGAGCTTTGTCTCATAATTTAGCTGTTGCGAATAAAGGCGAACGCACAAAAACTTACTTTAATCCTATGGTACAAATGGTATCTTTACTAACGTCCACAAAATGCTAGTTGTCTTTAAACTTAAAGCGGAATTAAATGAAACAGCAATTATGTATACAATTTGGCAAGCACACTAAAATTGTCCGCCAGTGATCATAGAGGGGCGTGCCAAAGACAATTTCCTTAAAAGCCTCCGCGACTACCGACTAATAACGTCGGCGCTATGGCCTCCTTTACTTAATATAAATACCCTAAAACCTGTCTGTAGGTCACGGACATAGTACGTTATTTGCGATGACATTTCAGAAACAGTGCAGTGTAGTACAGCATGATTAAAAAAAAAAGTTCACTTAAAGCAAGGGATGGGTAAAAGATATACACTAGCGTAGTAACATACTCAATGAGATTAGAAATGTTTTACGCATTCTTGAAGGTAGGTATGTACTTGAATTTTTTCACAATAATATTATGAATACATTTTATAAAGTACATCAAGAGTAATTTTTACGAACAGAAGTTAAAGAGGTTGTTTCGGATTACCAGACCTTGATACCTACTTTTAAATATTTGACTATATGTGAAGATAGAGACGCACTTAATGACAAGCGAGAAAGTGCAAGAGAGATAGCCTCCCAGGCATGCATGTATAGTTCATTAGGGTCGCGCGCGCGGATCCGTCACGGCGACGTTCCCACGCCTCCCCGATCGCACCGGATCCGACACGGATTCGACACGGCCGGCACGTGTGGTAGCAGATTAGATACTCTACTACGGCCACTGATACTCTGGTTTGCAGTGCCTTTACAGTGCTTAGGTATAAGATTTAATACAATTAAAACTTTAGAGCTTAACACAGCATTTTTAATGATATTTGATATAATTGTCTAATTTAAGTAGTTGTTTCGTTTAAAATTTCAAGATGGTAGATGACTGAAATTGTCAAAAAATTCTAAAGAAAGTAAGGGAGTCTAAAAACTTGGAAATTACACAAACTCGACCACAATTTATGTGGACCATTTGATAAATGGTCGCTCAAACTTCATAGTAAATTATTGCATCTACATAGGTAGAGTAACGTGACAGTCAAACCGGCAGTAGGGTTGGCACAATATGCTCTTTAATTGAGTTCTCACGCTCAAGTGCGACCGTCGCGAATCTACGCACCAAACAAAAAAAATCATCCCTCAATTTAAAATTTTGCGCGAACTTCAATCACCCACATTGATAAATTAAGCGTAAAATAATAATTGTTATTGGTTGTAATCACCCTGGCTTGTCCCGTATTAAACAACGCTATACGATTTAGTTGAAATAGCTTAAACCAGCTTACGTGAAAAGGCACTATTTAAGACATCCGTCAGGTATGTATGTTAATGCATATATCTTAAGATCACCCTGTAGAAAGCGTAGGCAGGTAGACTCCAACTGAACAAGAACCTACATAGGGAATGGGTTCTAGTTTAATAATTTTCTAGTTATGTTATGTTATGATATGAATTATGTATTCAGCGTTTGCCCAAAGCTGCCTTAGGCACTTACTTATAGAGTAGAAAAAAAACTACCGGCTTTTCTTCTTCTCAGCTGCCGTACCCTTATTTACCGTATGCAAAATTATCGACTATGCTTTCTAAAGTTATAAAAGCCTCAAAAATCTAAGAGTTGACGTTATTGTTTTTGAATATTGATCGTAGAAAAGATATTTTAACTTCAAACTGTTGCCGATTCAATCGCACAATAGGACCATTATTCAATCTCTCCGCGATTAAACTACTACTAAAAGAAGCTGCCGAAAAGATGTTATCAACACAAACATACATTAAATTATAGCTCTTATTTTAAACAAGTAAAAGGGTACTATCCTATAACCTAAAAGATATTCAAAATTTGACATAGCGATTTTATCAGCTGTCAAATCTGACGTTTAGAAGGCAGCCATTGCGGCGGCGGCCAATGGCGGCTGCCGCTTTGAATTCGGAATGTTTTCAAACGGGTATTGTTTTATTTCAGCCAGTGTTTTTTGCGTTTTGTTTCTTATCGTAACAGTTCATTGTTCGAAGATTGATTTCTTTTTCCTTTTATAATATTGGTACGTATAGTAAAACACTGGCTGGTTGGCTGGGTCAAGAAATATTGCGAGTTTAGTCTGGAAAATACATAGTTTTGCGTCTGTTGGCAAATATTAATTGTTCTGTGGTGGCGGCAACGGAATATTACTGGGTACAATTGAATACAAATATGGATCACGCATTGTAAATAATTAAACAAATAAAAAAACTGTCAAGGTCGTTCATTAATTCATTACCTTATATTATTATTTGAAAAATTTAAAATCTACATTATTTTTGTGTATTTTTTTTTTTAGTTTAATAGAAATAATACGTTTGTCAACACATGTATGTATTTACATATTCGTATTTTACATATTATTACATATTGAACATTTGTTCGAAAAATACGATATGGACAAATTATTTGGCCGGGAGTGTAGCAGGTTCTGCGATAGCGATAACTTCCTAAACTACACTATAATTAACATTTACCCTTGATTTCTGACCTTTTAAGTATACACATGCATGAAGTGATAATTATGACATTGATGTCTATCAAACAGTCAAATACCTTTTGATTTCAGATTAACAATTAAATGTTTGTAAGACAAAAAATTAGATAATTTATATAGTAGTACAGACAACAGCATAAATAAGTGATCATTTCTGTACCTTGCCGCTTTCAATCGTTTCACAATTTTGTATAACATTTCAATCACGACGTTAAAGGGACAAGGTACATAAATGATCACTTATTCATGCTGTTGACTGCTGTACCCAATTATACACAATAAGTACAATCAATCATATAATGTTTTTGCCTAGATAGAACATCCACCTTTTTAGATCAGGCTTTGAATTGTGACTCATTTAAATAAATATCGTTTTCCTAATTAGTGATAACATTAAGAACTATTTTTGAGTACCTACTAAAGTAGAAAAGTACATACGTGGTGCGGTGGAAATCGGGATATACAAAAACCTTACTGCTACAAAACTGACTTTGCTTAGATACTTAAAATAAATAAAATATCAAGATACCTATCACACAATTTGACCTAATCCCAAACTAAGCTCTAGGCTTGTACGTACATGGGTACCGACAATGATTAACTTAAGTACTTATGCAGAAATAAGTACATACTTAAATACACAATATAAGTAAAAACATCAAAGACTCAAAAACAAATACTCGCGGTCATCACACAAATCGTTCATTGAATACAAAACGGACACATTTAAAAATGATTCAGTGTTGCAGTTTAAAATTAGAAGCTATTTGTATGTTTTTAATGCCAGAGCAAATTATTTTGGAATGTGTCAGTTTTGTATTCAATGAGCGAAATATTTGTCCTTACCATTTGAACCCGGGACCGCTAGCTTCGCAGGCAGGGTCCAACCAACTATGCTAACATGACATAACATAACGTCGAAATGTGCCTTTATGTGCCTCGTAATGACTTTTTCCGGCGTTTAAAACTAAAATTAGCCATCAATCAAGGCATCCATAACTACACGTTGCGTAAGTGGTTGAAAGCATTTCTGCTCACCCCAAGCGCTGGGGTAATTTTTAAAAATTACCCCGTCACCCCCTTTGATGCGCCGACAATATTTTGACAGGAGATTTTTAGGGAACCGCCGGCTAAAAGCTTTCTGTGTGGAGGTGTGCATATAGAGTTGTACGTTTGATTTTTTTATTACTTTTCCAGGTGTTTTTACGTTATTGTAGTTTTAACTAGGACGAAATTTAAAATATACATTTGAAACTTTAAAATGTAGGTACATGATATAAAATAACTACTAGTTTATCATACTTATTTGTATGCAAAAACGAAATAATGAGAATAAGTAGTGGAGTTAAATATTCGAATTATGATATAAAATAAAAAGGATTGGTAAAGAATTCAGCACCTAATCCAACAAAAACAAATCATAAAAAAAACACTAATTCTAAAACTGACAACCAAGAATTCAAGCATTCTTATACTGTTATAAAAACATCAATTTGATCTTGTCTAATAGAAAAACAAAATTCAATATGTTAGACAAATAAATGTTTTAATGGGTGGTCCAATTTAGCATTCCGAACACGTGTTTATGCAAAGTTCAATGCCGAAAAGCTCGTTACAGAAAGCTCCGAAAGCTATCGACAGCAGATAATAGTGGGGCGATGACGGATCTACTTAACATAAATCTATCTTCGGTACATTAGCACGCGTCTAAAATTATTATTTTATCTAATAACAAGCGACGAAATATTAACAAGCAATAAACATGGAGTAATAAACAAAAGTGTTTTTATTTTTCGAATTAAAATGTGCGCACGCGACGCTGCGCTCGGCCAATCAGAGCGCGCGACGTCGCTGCGAAGAAAGTAGGCGTGGCCGGGACTTAGAGTTCACCGTCGCTTTAAGGTTAGGTGAGACAGCTCTTTTGATAAATTGGCTTCATCCGTCGTGAATTTGGACGATGGCGTGTCAAAATATTTTCAAGTTTTTTTTCTGTCCGTCCCCAACATCCACCGGACCTTAAACCTTTACGGTTATGGTTTAAAATAGCATGGCAGCTCTCTCCCATTGTTGCGGTCAAGATGGTATCTCAATTATCTTATTTAATGATATAAATTATGGTTATTTGCGGGCTCTTACAGCTGAATTGGCCTTTTGAGGCATTAGGGTAGGTATATCACGGAATAGGCTTATTTTCTACGGTGACGCAGTATTTCTGTTTTATTTAGTAATAAGCTTAATTTTCTAAAAGGTCGCTGGATTGATTTAGTTATAGCTGGGACTTTTAATGCATAGCAAAAAATCAAATAAAAAAGAGATCAGCATCAGTTAAGGGCTTGACTACGCTTTGGTGTTGGTCATGTAAAATATTAACACATTCACTGCCAACAATGCATATAAGCTAGATTTCCTGACTTTCACAGTATGTACGCTTTGTATAAAACGACAGATGCGGTACTTGGAGCACGACGGAGATACTCTTGTATGTACAGTCGGCCTTATAAGAAGCTGCACACTTTTGTACCTTGTCAGTTTAACTCCTTGACAGATTAGTGCTACAGTTCGAATATGACGTTAAAGTGATAAAGCACTAAAGTGTGCAGGTCTTCAACCTACTCGTCTTCGAATTATTATCCGGCGAGCCAATTTGTCCCGCATACTCGTAAGCATATGGAACAGTTAGGGATCTACAGACATTGGTTACATGTTTTGTCGTCGAAACAGCTCAGCGAACCGATACGGGAGATATAGTGGGATGTATTTAAACCCCAGGAGCCCTATTTTTGGAAGTCTACCAAGCGGAACATGTCGGACCGTTCCTAACTATATAATTACCTTAAGTAAACTGTTGTGTACGTGACCCCATGAATTGCTAGACCTAAGTGGCTGTGTGCGGGGCACATCTCTCGCAGAATAGGTCGCCGAGGGGTTTGAAGAGTTCTCGAGTGATGCCCGCGTACCGGAAGACGCAGTGAAGGTAGACTTCCACAAAGGTGGAACGTCGACATGTTTAAGGTTGCGGGAAACCAATGGATGCAAGTGGCGTGGAACCGGACCTTATGGCGTACATTGGGGTAACCCTATGACCAGCAGTGGAGGTTTTGTCGACTGGTGATTATTAAACCGTATTTTTTAAGGCGTCGGCGTCCGCCATGACGCATGCAGTGATCAGATTCGCGATGTAGGTACTTACTGAATAAGGGCCAAATTAAAAGCACCCGAAACCGACGTTGTTACGTGCGTGAAGAGGTTGAAGAATGTATGGGTAGCGAAAGTTGTATGTTAAGAGCGGTGCCCCCGGCGTTCCATAGTCTCTGCCTTCCCCATTGGGAGACAGACGTGAAGGTATTTATAAATCTATAAATATAAGGGAACAATCTCACACCAATTTCACAGCGAAATAAATTTGTCAAGATCGTAGCAAGTGGAAAGAAGTGGTCTCTGCCTCCCTCTCTCCCTCTGGGAAACAGGCGTGATTTAATGTATGTATGTATGTAATCTCACACCAATTGACCTAGTCTCAAACTAAGCTCTAGGCTTGTACTATGGGTACTAGATAGAGAAATATGGTACTTAAATACATTAGAAAACATCCATGACTCAGGAACAAATATTCGCGCTAATCACACAAATATCTGCCCTTACCGGGATTCAAACCCAGGACCGCTAGCTTCGTAGGCAGGGTCGCTACCCACTAGGCCAGCGCGTCGTCAAATTTCGTCAAAGATGTTCCACTCTCAGCAGACATTTTTTACTATAGTAAAGTGCAGTTTTTATCCCACGTCCTCCAAACCTGCCAATTCCTACAGCTTCCGCCGTTATCTCGAGCCCCTGGCGCCACCGAAAGCGGAAACACGAGCGTCGAGCGGAGCGCACTCGAGCTCCCGCGCATTCCCACGCGCATCAAAGCGTGCGCCGGCGCCGTTATGACGCGCGCAGGGCTACCACAACCAGTGGACTTATAAGTATATAGCAAAGAAAGAGACCCAGAAAATAGGGTGTTGCCTGAAGTGGTTGAGAATTTCCTCCTGTTTTTGAAATTGGTTCAAAGCGAATTAAGATAATTTCACGCACAGCAAACCGCCGCACGCCGCCCTAGTTTTATTAAGTTGGTAATATTTGAGGTTTTTTTTCTCGGTTAGTTATTATTTTGAAATAATTTTGCAGCGGTCAAGAATGGGTTTTTAAACATTGATTTTATTCCTATGAAGAAAAGAAGAAGGCTCGTCGATGTATTCGTTATTTAAAAGAAGATCCATTTCGAGTAGTTCCGAGCATGTTTCAGAAAAAGTAAATATTTACTGAGTTTCCTTTCTTCTCACTTATCTAGTGTCTAAAACGTTTATAGTTATTAGTTGTCAAATATTAGTAGGTAATACACGTCTTAAAATTGTTGCACCCAAATGCCAACGATAACCATAAATAAATATACTCACAGACATTATTGTACATTTTAACTTGAGCTAGTCAGACTTTAATAATTATGTGTTCAATAATCACAACTAACAAAACGAACTAACTCCAACCTTCTTAAGATGCATCCCATAGACAACGAAGCAGCCCTAGCGCGGAGATAAGGCGTCTGGAGTGGTCCACAAACAGCACCTATATTTAGCCGCAACTCGAGTGCTTGCGCAACCAAACAGCTGTTTTCGGGGGTGATACGGTGTTTGATATTGATTTACATCTGTAGTCTGTACTGGTCTAAGTTAGTATTCTCTTTGGAAACTACTTGTAGTCCGCTTTCCTTGATTTTGTCTGACAGTCATTACTTGACCTCGAGCTCTTACCTAGACAATATTTCACGTCAGTTATGAAGGTTGAAGTACGTCCAAATTACACACACATATGAACACTTTTTAAAGGTATTGATGGGTCTAGTTTCGTACGCCATTGTCGGTCCGCCTATGGAAGTTTTGGACAGAAAATATTTTTGGACACTATTTTTTGGTGCCGACTGTTCTTTTGTTTTGCACAGTTAAGTCATTATCTGCTTCTATTACGACTCGATGGTTCTACAACGGACAGCGGAGATCCAGTTGGCATTTTCCGACTCCAATCAGCTTTTAGTTTGGTATCTAGGATCTGGTCTCATGATGGAATCGGTAGGTGGCAATAAGACCAGTCCTACTTATACATAATTAAATGAACCCAAAAGTAATGAAATATTGTGAATAATATTACATTTAATTCGGATTACCGGTTAACGGGAAATATTTGAACAAACATATTGAAATTCAAACAAAGTATTGACTTCGTCAACAAAGTCTACGCCGTACATTAATTACTATTAAAACATTTTTGTTCAGTCCCAATCAAACCCCTCATCTTTAAACCAACTAAAGCGAATAATAACTCCGCAGATTGTCAATCCGTTGATTATCGCCTATTGTGCTAGCCGATGACAGTGATCGCCTCAACGATCTTCGATTGTTCTAACCCTACGCTAAAATCGATGTACGAAATTACTTGCTCTTTCCCTCAACTCGGTACTGACGGTGAGTGAATGGGAGGCAGTTACGAATATAAAGTAACCACCATCGGATGTCCTCGATTGTTTACGAAGATGACAATGGGTGTAGCATAGCGCGATGGATGGAGATTGACAGGAGAAGTGATTGGAGAAGAGTCTTGAAATGATAGATTACTTCCTTGCACTCTGGGTTAGTGTGCGGAGATGTACTAATTACAATATTCTGTTTACTATGTCGAAGGGTGTGAACTTGTAATCGTAAGCGTAAAGTTTACATAACTTGACTTTTTCTATAATGATACAATTTTGCAAGATGCATCTTGTCTAGGCCGACAGGCAAACGATGCGCGGAAACCTTTAAAATTTAATTCACCATATCTTTAGAAAATTTGTTCATTCAAAACTCGTTTAGAGAAAGAGGCGTACTATTTCAAAGAGTTATTTTGGAAAAAGAAAGTCATTGAATTGCAAAACGGACGAAAATTTAGTTCCTGTAAATTATTTTATCTAATTTTCATGAATTTACCACCAAACAAAACGTTTTTCTACGATCGAAGATATTTCTTGAAAATGAGTTATTTCCTAACAAAATTTTGTTCCTTGACGATACTTATAATTTCACATGATGTGAGTCGAACCCACAGCACCTGGCGCTGCAGACTCCTAGCTTAAGTGCTCCCTGCCGAGATCAAAGGAGGCCGCGACAACCACTTGACTACCCTAAAAATAAAACCATATCGCTCTACGGGTAAGTACTTTCCGTTGGGTCGCCGATCCGAAGTGAACTTGGCCTCCACGATCACCCGACTTCTCCCGGTTTGTCGCCAACTCTCACTTGCTGGCTGACAAGCAAAATATGAAATAGATGAAAACCAGCGATCGAACTCTTAAACGGCCAAACCGATTTATATGAAACCTAGCTCAGTACCACCTCGATTAAAGTATCGTCTGAATAAGTACATCCATTTAGGAGCTACGATGCCATAGACAGACTTACATATACACTAACCTAACCTAACCAATATTAATATCAGAGTTATTTCTAAGAATATTTTCTCTAGGTTAATAACGACTCGACTATATTAGTATTCAAATATTTGAATTATCCAATCAAACCGTCAAACAAAAATACCGTCGACCGCATTCCCAAAAAAATCAATAGCAATTACTTAACGCAATCAGCTGATCAACCCCTACAGTAACGGAATGAGCCGAAGGCCCTGAGTTAAACAAAAAAGAACTGTATTGAGTAAGCTATTTATTTTCCAACTGCTTATTTTATAATTTGAGGACACACTTTAATACATTATATTTTATGTAAAAAATTAAACAACACAAATGATAACGATTCAGTAAAACTAACAAAACAAATTATAACGATGCAAAACCAAATTCACATGACGATGCTCGTATTAGATGGAGATTCAGCTCCATTTAACTTGACATCTAATAAGTCATAATCAAGAATTTACAAAAAAACTTGTGTAGTACATCCAATAAAATATTTTTTAACACGCGTTAAGTGTTCATATTTTGTTACCACGTTTTTCTATCAATTTGATTAAAATGTTATTACATTTTTGATTATTAAGAAAGTATACGCTTAATTAAACTTTAATTAACAAACAAATTAATTATACACAGTACAAAAAAAAAACAGTCAGTCAGTCTGTGTAAAGACTGTATGTGTTAAATTAATTATCAAAGGGTTTTTATAGTTGTTGGAAATTCTGTAGCTCTGCCTACCCCACTCTGGGAATGGAGGCGTGAGTTTATGTATGTATGTATGTAGGTATTAATTATAAAAAAGTTGGTGACGTAAAAGGAAAATTTAACAACAGAATTAAGCACCAATTAATTGGCGCACTAACATTTCCACGAGCACTCTAGTGAACGCTCAAACCAAACTACTGATTCCATAAATAATAATATTTTGTTATAGGTGTGTGTGTCTTCCATACGAACATATGACTTTATATATAATAAAAATATAATAAATACCCTTGATAATACAGCGTAATTATTTTTTTAAGTTTTTCCCGAGCAGCAATGTAATGCAAAGTCCTATTTGACACTTCTATAAAGCAGACTACGTATACATTTGCTATTTTAATGATTACCTTCTTTAGTGATATCATTTGTCAACATGTTACCGATACACTGTGCGCCGAATTAAATTGTATGATTTTATTTCCATTTTTTCAACAAAATATATGAAATTATGTTCTTGAGGGCTTATACTTCCAATCCTTAAAATTTTAATATGTTCATATGGAAGACACACACTGCTGTATACATAAATATATTAACCAACCATTATTTTTTTACCAACGAACCTAACTGGCTTGTAGAATTGTTTTTTTCATAGCCGGGTTTTATTTCGAACCACCGGGTATTGAAAGAAAATCATCTAAAACTATTAATTAAGTCCCTAACACCGGCAAGACTAGTATTAAAGCCGTGTTTGCTCACCTCACGCCCCGTCGCCGGGGTGGGCAGTGAAGCGATGACCTGGAAGAGGCGAATGGCTAGCTAACTCACCCCAGCCTCGCGTGTACGTGTCTGTAAGCACATTTATACAGTGCGTACCTAAGGCATTGAAAAGTATTTCATGTTCTGGTAATATCTACTAAGATACTGATAAATAAATATACTTGTGCATTTATACCCCTCCTACTGGAGTTTCTTGCGGCGCTTCTTCTCCCCAATGATGGTCTTGTCCGAAGCGCTGGTAGACTCACCCTATATTACGGACGTGTAAAAGAGCCCTCGTGTGGCATATTTACTGAATAAATATTTTGAATTTTGAATTTTACACGGTCGGAACAACCACTCAATTCAACAAAGGTCAAAGTGGTCCTTGATAGAGTTGAACAAAAAATGTATAGCGTAAGTATACCTAAGTCAGTTGGATAACCAAATTTAATGAGTTGAAGTTGAGAAGACAACTTGACCCTGGTTGAGGAGTGGTTGTTCCGATCGTGTAGAAGGGGTTTTACCTTGAAAATCAGACAATGATTTTATCTAAAAAAAAATACAGTCAGAAAGAAAAGCTAGCCCCAAAAATGAAATGTTTGATAGAAACTTATTTATTAATCGAGTTCTACATTAACTGGCATCTCACAGCAGCAGTAATTTACCTTTAATAACACCATCCATAATAACGTTAATGTATCATCCTTTCCCCATAAACTAATTAAAGCCAACATCATGCCGATTAGGCGCCATGTGGCGTCATATGGCAATAGCGTGCGCACGCGCCATTGACGCGGGGTAGCCGATTCGAATCCCGGTCATTCTATCTGACTGGGTACGGGGTCATTAGATTTTCGCATGATTAAAAGTGGAAAGAATTAAGTTGAATTATGAATAGGAAAATATGAGCTCTGATGTGCGTTGATAACTGAGTTTTTTTTACACGTAGTGCATTTTTACTTTTGTTGTTTACACGCGCTTATGGTGATTGAAATGGTAACTAAAATTGGTAACTAAAATGGTAATTTAAAGTTTTATAATAAATTTTTAGCAAATGATTCCTTTGGATTTTTAAATTTGAAATAGGATAAATAATTCATTTTGTAAATTTAAACAGTCAAAGTTCAATGGTATTGGAAATAAAACACGGTTTGTTAATTTGTCGAAACTAATTGTACAGAACAATCACTTCGCAGAATTTTCATTTTATTCACAAACTTTTTTAGGCGCAAGTGTTAACATATTGCGATAATCACAACTCTAACATGACGTAATCTGCGTTATTAATTATTAAGATAACCTGAGTAGTGACTCTCTCAACAACGACGGTCGGACGGACGGACAAGTGAATGTCCAAGCGGCGCGTGCATTTTCAATTTTGCAGCATGGTTTCTTAATAGAAAATAATAAATAATAAAAAGTTAGTCGGTGAAACAAGGAGAAAAATGAAGAAATAAAACCCTTTATTCACAACAACAACACAGGCCAAAAAAATTACAATTTAAAGAAGTAAAAAAGACGAAATGTAGTGCTATATGTTGCGAAAGCGATCTTAAGCCAGCATGAAGCTGGCTGTGAAGCCGACGCTGGTCGTCCGTGAGGACCGCTGGGTGAAAACACAAATTAAATGGTGACACAGACACGATCATCAAAATAAATTTAAAATAACAATATTATTTACAAACGAGTAGGTCTAGTAGTGTACAGTACTGCAACGAAAATGTTAAGCACTTTAGTGCACTGTTATAATAAACTTCAAACCGAACATTAAATGACAAGTATGACAATAACAATGGCAGTCACACTGACAAGGTTCTACGAGAACATATTTATTAGGTGACTGTACAAGCAACACCGGCTAAACACAGAACCTTATTGTTATGGACTCGGTTAAAAATGCAGCTTATATAGAGCTTCTTCTTTAGATTGTCGTCGCTCCGTCATCGCCCAAGTTCGATTACTACCCGAAGCTTTAAGCTGCCGAATAAAAACAAGGGACAACTTCACGCGCACTGGGGAAGGCATGGAGACGAAGGAGCTTCCAAAATATTGTTGATTTAAGTTTATTGTTTACATAAACCAGTTATAAACATAATAACGAGCAACGTTCGTTAGCGTTTACTTGTTTCATATTTTTTACATTTACTCTAATTCCACAGTGATGTAATTGATATTTTTCTCCATTTGCCGTTTCAACGACTTTATGCTCGAGTTTTAAATCGTAGTATCGTCCGATTTAAAAATAATATACACCATAAAATAAAACCCACACACTATAAGGGAATGTAAATCGTAAATATTTTGTAACCAATCCTTTGTCTGTAATAGTAGTTTTTTATTACAAACCTAAAATGACGCGTTGACCTACATGGAAGTGATCCTGCTTATGAAGATAGCGGTCCTGAGTTCGATTCTCGGTCAGGGCACATATATGTGTGAAGAACTCGAGCATTTGTTTCCGTCTTGAATATTTTTTATGGACTCGTATTTAAGTATTGAAATTTTAATTATAAAGGTATAAAGATCACATTGCCTTTAGAATTGAAATTAACAACTACAACTTATAAAAAAGGAAAAAAAAGTACCGCTGAATTGACTATCATAGATGTAAGAAAGATCATCTTACCTCTATATTTTTATTTCGTGCGTATCTACGGCATTCTGTTCTGCCCCGTTCCATTAAGAGGATTAAAAGCGCCTCCTCCGCGACACCGTAGGTACCTCCAACTATAGGGCTTTTATTTTGGGGTAAGCGACGTCACAAATATAACCGCCGGGTACCGCGCAAGTGACGTTGTATTTACAACCTCTCTTAACCCAGACTCGTAACGCGCGGCATAGCAGTGTGCAAGATGCAGACCTTAAAAAAAGAGGATTTCTTGAAATAAATAAAAACTTTTTTTATACTTGAGAACATTAAGAATGTTCTCTTTCCATGGAATAAATTTGTGTAACACAGTTTTTTTTTACTTTATTACTTGTACATTAAAGAAAACTTCATTGCTTGTGGAATCAGCAATGCAGGGTCTGTCAGGATCGCTACAAGCATCTTAACCTTTAGATTCACTAATGTGTTAACAAATCATAATTTGACAAACTTGCATTTCGCAAAAATATACTTCACGCCGCATTGTTTTATATGCCTTTGTAGTCAAAAGTTTAACCTAATCTTAACTCATTTAATAAGCCCATGTAACACATATAAGCACAAACACGTTTTTGTGAAATGAAATTTTGTAAAATGATATAGTTTGTCAAATGATTTGGTCAAGAGGAGGTAGGATACCTAACCTTTAATCTGCCACCAAGCAGCAGTCTTCGCATTGTTGTGTTCCAGTGTGGGGGTAAAAGATCTGGTGAATTGACTAGCAAAGAGGCGTTGATTACTAGTTTCTGTTCAATTGTTATTTTACCGTTTTTTTTTATAAATCTTAGTCTTTGGGTTGGCCACGCATTTGCAGTCTGGATATTTCAAATGTCTACGGGCCTCAGAACCAAATTACCATCAGATGTTCTGTATTCGTTTGACTTCTCCATTTCAGAAAAAATCATAACCTTCAAATCCCCAGACTTATCCGTTCCGATGCCTATTGAGTTTGTGAATTACTACTTGATACGTAGACTTAGTCTGTCTCACAAATTCCGTTTAACGCTTTAATCTTCGTAATATTAAGGTTGACATTGCAATAACAGGATGGACTTCATGAGCCAGATCTACAGCCCAATATTCTAATGCGCGTCTAAGTGTTTGCGCGGAAGCAATATCATTGAAATGCGTTTCATATCCGGCGCTCGCGATTGAAACAATATTGGCCTGTTTCTAACTCATATAAATGCCAATTGGTTCGCGAGTTGACGCAGGTTGAATGAGTTTTGAGTGCCTAAGTTATTAGGTTTTAAGGGTACAGCATACCGTACCAACCGCGAACTTTTGCTACCCGCTCTTGCTTCGCTTCGGTTTATGCGAGTTTTCTTTCACGGAGGCATTAGACGCGTCACTGCGTAAACGTTGGCGTCAGATTGCGTCAGGGTTTTTTGAAAAGCGTTGGTGTGTTCGATACTTAAATAGGGTTTGAAAGTAGTATTTATATTTAATCATTATTGTATCTTTTATAGGGCTCTTAAGATGATCTAAATCTTTATTTAATCGACATAATATTTACAGAATTCAACACGATAATAATAAAAAATTAAAAAATCATTGATTTCACTTCGAAAATTAACAACGTAAAGAAAAAACTATCATAATAATGTGTATGAATAATAAAACGTGGATTTAAAAAAAATATAACAGATCTGTCAGATTTCATAATTATACATTGATTAATGGATAATGAAGAAGATCAGAATAAGTAGGAAAATACAAATTCGTAGAAACAAATGTATTGTATCGCAACTGGGTCATAGATCAATCGAACCAATAACACAAATAATGACACGCCATCATTAAGGGAATGACGTCATTAGTCATTATCATTAATAACCGAAGGGATGACAAATTGCTTTTTGACGCGTGACTACTAATAACTCACGTGGCGTACTTATAGACGAATAATTATTGGTCTAACCTTCTAAATAAAAGGACGCCTGGGCAATTGTATAGTCAAAGCAAATTTAACCTCTATCTTATGAAATAAGGTCACTTATACATACGCGGTTCTATGAGACATACGCCCTTTTTTCTAAGGAGTGTTTATGTAACAACCTCAATAACATTAGCGTGATGAGATGGGCAACTACGATCTAAAGATAAACCTATATATACCTACGAGAGGATAAAGTACTCAAGTACAGTACCATTCAATTTTAACTTTACACTTAATATTATTGTTTTTAACCTGACCGCCATTACTGTTAATACGTGGACAATACGATATAACCTATTATGTAAAAAAAACCGGGCAAGAGCATCTCTGACCATACTCAGTGTATAGGGTCCCGAAGAAGAGATAAACTGCTGAAGTCAATTAGAACTTAATCTATTCTTAACTTAAAAATTTACTTTTGGTAACATTATATAATTTCCCATTTTTAATAACTATAATGTAGTACCTAACTATGTGAACCGTGCACTTTAAAAGGTGAATGCTGTACATGCCTGTAATAGGCTTACATATAATGAATAATGTTGTCAGGTTATATTATATTATGAATGATGGATATGTATGCTGTTGGCGTGTCTTTTAAATAAATAAATAAATAAATAAAAGACGTTACTACGTAAAAAACGTTTTCAAAAACAACGAGTGTGAACTAATTCTCTATTTAAAGCTATTTGATTCTGTTTTGTGCTGCTCATCATGAGGGGGGAAATTGCCATGATCTCCACGCTGGTCAGGCGGGTTGGAGATCGCAGGGCACAGTTTCTCGAACCACCGACGCTGCTGCCCGTCGATGGACAGCAGCCGGTGTCGGGGAGGCCTATGTCCAGCAGTGGACTAGTATAGGCTAATGATGATGATGATGATGATGCTGTTTTAGGTCATTTTAGTAGATATAAACACTTTAGTCGACTGTATCTCAAGGTAGTGATTCTGTAAACAACGCCGGTCGTGCGGAATGTCGAGTGATATCCAAGCGGCGAGATTAAGTAGTCCCGTCTCAGTGCGAACAAAACACATTGTAGCGCGTGCATTTTCAATTAAGCAGCCTTATACATTCGACCCATCGAGCTGCTAAATTGAAAATGCACGCGCTACGATGTGTTTTGTTCGCACTGACAGGACTACTTAATCTCGCCGCTTGGTATCACTCGACAGTCCGCACGACCGGCGTTGTGTACAGAATCACTACCAAGGACGCTGTTTGATTGTGACGTCACAAGATAGTAATCCCTATAAATTCCATACTAACGGAGCGTTTTTGATGTTTCATAAAAAGAAAGCTGATTTAACTTTTGTCAAATACCGTATTGCATAATTACCTATATATAGTTGCATTATGTGTGTATAGGCAAGAGAAAGAGAGAGAGAAATACTTATATACAAGTATTTATCTCTCTCTCTCTTTCTCTACATACAACTACTTATGCAATTCCACGCTCTCGCTAAATTCATCTATAATAAAGACTACTTTTGGCTACATTTGCGTCTTCATTGTTTTCTTGAATCATTCATTTGTATATTTGTGTGTCTTATGGTTGGTTAATTTATGTATTTCTTCTTTTTCTACTTAAACACGGTTAAAATTCATAAATAAGATAATTAAGTTTTAATTATCATTGATTTATATCTCTGGGCGCGAACAGTAGTTTGCCAATTATTTTAAAAGGTATAATTGGTATCAGCAATTAGCTAAAAGCCCTGCTAGGACTAATAGTCATACAATCCTGGCAGGCGTCAGCCCCGGGCTAACCCTCCCTGTGCTGAACGGGAAGGGTTAAACGCCTAATCATTGCTGAGTGGAGTGATTGGTTTGCGCTTTTCTAAAGATGAGTTAGTCATGTTTAGCTTTGACCCGGGACTCCGTCTGATTATAAACTGAAAAGTTATAGGAAGCTGTAGTTTTTGGGGAGAAAAGTACCTTTGACTCGGGGATTTCACAATTGTTTTGGCTAGGGGAAAACCTGGCGGAAAAATCACGTGAAGAATTTAACGACATAATTTCCGCTTTAGCTACTTTTCCTCATCAGACAGACCCTAGACAGGATGCATTTGGCGTTCGTTATCGTTATCAACAATGTATAGGATTGATATAGGCTGTCAGACGGTCGCGTCGAGCGCCTACGTCAATAGGGTATTTGACATTGAGTGAAGTTAAATTGGTTTTTCATCAACAACAGATAAACATTATAAAAATACTAGGAAAACATCAATCTTATATTTTAGTTTGCTATTTTAAGATTTTTAAATTCATCCAACAATAAGGACGCTGTTTGATTGTGACGTCACAAGATAGTAATCCCTATAAATTCCATAGTAACGGAGCGTTTTTGATGTTTCATAACAAGAAGCTGATTTGACTTTTGTCAATTACCGTATTCCATACATTTTGTCAGTCTCGAAAATCGTTTAAGTTAGCTTTAGGCAAATTTACGTGTAGTACTGTTAGGCGATGGGCTTGCAACCTGTCACTAATACACTGGTAAACATCTTCGCCTAAGTGTGCAAAATGTGGTTACAGAATTATCAAAAAGTTTTTATAGTTGTCGGAAATTCTGTAGCTCTGCCTACCCCACTCTGGGAATAAAGGCGTGAGTTTATGTATGTATGTAGGCAAATAGTCCTCGCAGACGCAGAGACGCGAAAACTACGCATCAGCGTAGCAACTTTGGAATCCAAAAGAAGCCTGTACCCATACCATGAGTTACAATTAACGTAGTCGCTAGCGAGTCGAATACTCTGTCCCTCGCAGACCTCGCAGTATTCTTATAGAGTGCGAGGGACAGAGCATTCGACTCTCTAGCAAGTACGGTAATTGTGACTCATGGTAAGGGTACTGTACTACAGTCGTACTTCGTGCGACTGAGGTCAAACGCAAACCCGCGCTTCGACGACATTTTGGTTAAATATGGCGCTTCCACAATATTTCTCCGTGCTAGAGTTTGACCAGCGAGTCGTGACACAAGCACTTTTTTCTAATTCTTCACATGGCAACAATTTTACCTACGAAACAAGCTGTCACATTATGCGTACCTAAAGACTGTACACGATAAAATCCGGCCATGCATGATCTGGTGTATTTTTTTAATGAATGCTAATTTTCAAGCAGCACTTTTTTGTAATAGTCAGTGGTTATGAAAGTACATAATAAAAATACAATCATAATAAAATGTTAGAGCGTCTGTGTCTTAGACCCTTATATAATCCACAGTACCTTTATTTTTTTGTACACGATCTTCTGACAGTCTTTACCAAATTCTCCGTTTTAAAACATTTTATTATTTTTAATTATACAAGCCAAATTATACGTTATTAAATTATCTTACCACAATAGTTAAAACTTTCCTAATTATATTCAGATTAAGATAGTTCTGAGGTTTTTTAACTTTGGCGAATTTGACTTTTTGACAAATAAATGACTCCCATACAAAAACAACTTTCAGTGCTTGGAGTAAAAAGTCTTCCTGACTACTAGAAATAGAAATGAGTTTCAAAAAGTATTTTTTTCGTAAGACGACATTCTATTGTGGGTAAAACTGCTTGTAACAATATAAATACAGTTGTGGCGTAGAAGCAGGAAGCGAGTGAAGATTGTCAAAAAACGCTGTACAGGGGATGAAAGGTATGATAGAATATATTTGGCGAAAACTCACACATACCCATACATTATGATACGATTTTATTTCATTATATAGTATTATAATTATACAACATATTGAAAAAAAAACTGCTTGAAAATATGCATTCATCGCAAAAATACACCAGATCATGCATGGCCGGATTTTATCGTGTACAGTCTTTATCCAGTTGTTATGCATTTCGTGTTACCAGGTAGTGATATTTTAAATTGGCCCCCATTTTGTTGTGTCACCTCTCACTGGTCAGACTCTAGGTACCAACGATGGTGCGGCGTAATTTTCCTCCAGATTTGCCGTCCATCTGATTAGTTAATAGCTGGGACTAATTTGCTTACCCTACATTTTTGTCCGAGAAGTTAAAAAGTAACCTTTGTGCCGCTTTGTGAAGATCCATTCCGATCCATTCCATGTTTCATTTTGCTCTATTCCTTTTTGTCTTACGTGTTAGCGTCATGGTAGCCCTTATTACCTTTATTGTAAGAATGTATTTCGTTTTCTATTAGTTAGCTGTGTCGTAGAGTAGGAGTGGTAAGAGAGAAGTCAAACTAGGGCTTTATTCTACTCGGTAAAAACATATTGCTTTTGACATGTTATCGTATTGCAAGCTTTATACATTAGCTCTTCTTTACTTGACAGTAGTAGCGATTGAGTTAAAAACGATATGATACCGTGACAAAAGTTATATGGTTTTACCCAGTGGAATAGAGCCCTAAGGCCCAAAAATGTCACGGAGTAATGATTACCTACCAGCTCACGCTGTCATTATAACAGGGTTAGTGACTAAACTCTCGATATTACATACAAACTAAGAACTGTAACGAGAAGGCAGTATTCCCTCACCTCCAGTCTCTTAGCATATATTACCATGTGCGACTGTAGGTAGGTACCTACAGGGTGTCCCCGCAGCGGCGGAAAATCTGCGAGTGCGGGAGCAGTGCGTTAAGTGCGTAAGCTGCGGGCTGTACGCGACGAATTGGTGCTTATAACGTTTAGTTTTTATGCTTCGTAAATTCCACATAGAAAGCACTTATAATGAGTTTTTTTTTAATTATAAATGAATAGGATAAAATTTAAATAGAAAATGTCATTTTGGCGATATTCGATAACTTGATGGATGAAGCATGGCGTGGAGAAGGCAAACGAGCAAACAAGCCACCTGATGGTAAGTGGATCTGTGGATCATGACCGAAGAACTAAGATGGAATGTCTTTATACTTATTTGATATAATATGTTAATAGGTAAATAGTAACAATGCAAACAAACTGTGATCGAAAAGAAAATCTACCACCGCAAAGTCATTAAATGTTTGATTTTACTTATTTATTTTATTACCTACGACCCTATTCTTCTGAATGGGAAATTGTAATTATATAAAATTTGAAGTCCGAAATAGTTTTACTATTCATTCTTTACCCGTGGTCCTACTGAGTAGTTTTACTGACTAATGATCTCTATTTGATGACGGCAAGTCGACTGCAGGGTACCTACACCTATTTCTAGGTGGTATGGCCCTCTGGGCCTGCTGCAAAACTAGCATAACCAATACCTACGTCATATTTATGATACAAATTTTCGTCAGTAAGACTACGCAGTAGGACCCCGGGCAAACAACCACACCTATGACTCTATCCGACTGATTAACTATCTTTGCAAATTCTCTTACAAAATTCAAAATTCGCTTCACCGAGCCGGCACCAGCCCTAACCAAGGGGAAGCCATCATCGTCAATCAGAAACTAACATAAATATGCTTTTACCTCCCCCTCCCCCCACCCTGTCCCCTCGGGAGGGTGCCCGCCATTAACGGGGGCGCTAAGCACTTGGACATGTGGATGCATGAAATTTTTAGCCTTTTCGCGGGCTTAGGTGCTTTAGGGCAAAGTCTGGGGTACATTAGAAGAATACATTTTGTTTCATTTGTCCCTAGCGTGGGGGCAAATCTAAATCGAACCTTTACGGAGTTCAAGGGTACAAATTTGGAAAAAAAAAACCTAATCCTGAACTAAGGTACCTAAGGGTCCTTGTACTGTCGAGGAATTTGGTTGTTTAGCAGCTTGAAGAAGTACATTTTCCTCGTGTCATCACTGTCATCAGTCTAGTCACACCGGGAAATGTATAACGCTGCTAACTTACGGATCATTTCAAACTTCTAAACAATTTTCCTTTGACTACTTATACTATGGGCACTATCTAGAACTAGACATGTGTAGCTAACAAATTAATGAAACAGTGATTGACACGAAGATATTTCACGGTTAATTATTGGGCTTTTCCGTTTAAAACATTTTAGGGCAACTATCCTTAATCTACGTAGAGTCCAACGGAAAAAATAAAAGGAAAAAGTACTCAGTTATTTGTGTTAATTTGCGTCATTAACTACTTATTACCTTAGATACTATAGGAGAAAATAAAGAAGATGTAGTGACTAAGATTGAAAAGGGCATGCTTCGATGGTTCGGTCTTTTGGAAAGGATGGATGAAAGAAGATTGACGAAAGAGATATACAGATCGAAAGTCAGTGGACGGGTCGGAAGGGGCCGCCCTAGGCGTACCTACTTTTTCGAGTCAAATCGGAGAAATACTGGAAAAGGGCCGAATCTTAAGTACCCGAAACCGACGTGCGTGCATGACTCGATGTATGAATGTGGAAGAAGCGAAATAAATTTGTCAAGATCGTAGCAAGTGGAAAGAAGTGGTCTCTGCCTACCCCTCTGGGAAACAGGCGTGATTTAATGTATGTGTATGTATGTATACTACAGGAGCTATTTAGGAATGGGCTATGTCCAGCAGTGGACGGTCGCGACTGACATGATGATGATGTCATGGGTTCCATTCCGGCATCAGTTTTTAATGCTAATATTAAACTAAAGAATGAAGGTGACATTTTTAAAAGGTTCAACGAAACTTTTAGTGAACAAAGGCGATAAAACGCAGACGGCGACCGCGCCGGCCACTCCCTGCCCGCGAGCTCGTCTACATCATAAATAATGGTTAGTACTCCCTAGTTTCCCTATTCCGGCAGTCAATCATGGTGACAGGCCAGGTCTGAAGGTCACACTAGACCAAGTATAGCGGCATGGTCAACTAGATCTATAAATTTTCAACAAAGCTTTTGTTAATATAACTAATGTCATAGCTATTATTACATACGTACATACATTAAATCACGCCTGTTTCCCAAAGGGGTAGGCAGAGACCACTTCCCTAAACTATAATTACATATTTTTTACCATGTAAGAAATAGTTTGTAAAAAATGTAACAACAAAGGCTAAAAGTCTGAGAGCACCCAGTTTTCGCCTACAAACTCATGGTGCAGTTTGGCGAAGAATTATTAATATCCCATGCCTGTTTTTTTGAATAAATGATTTATTATTAATATTATTATTATTTCCATTTGCTACGATCTCGACAAACTTTCGCTTCTTTTCCACATTCATGCATCGAGTCATGCACGCACGTCGGTTTCGGGTACTTAAGATTCGGCCCTTTTCCAGTATTTCTCCGATTTGACTCGAAAAAGTACGCATAGGGCGGCCTCTTCCGACCCGTCCACTCACTTTCGATCTGAATATCTCTTTCGTCAATCTTCGTTTATTGAAGACTTGACTTACCTAAACCGGCTGGAGACATCAAGCCTTTAGCACTGGCCACAAGCTATTCACCTTAGTAACACAAATACTTAACAAAATGTAGCAGCAGTAAATTAGAAGGAAAGGTGGTACCCAACTATCCGGCTGCGATTTGCTTTATTTTGATATTATGTTAGAGACGCGTATTTTTTTTAGCTTCCCAATCTCAACCTTTTGGGAGAAAACGTCCTCCATGGTACTGAAAAGTGAGTAAACCCTCTAATTTATGTAGAGAGTTTTGTTCAAGCAAATTGCTAGTTAATTACTGCGTCGCTATTGCCTAACGCATTCGCAATCTCAATTGGCTATAAAGCGGAACAATTTTGTTTTCATTTTGTATGCAGATAAGCCATAGATTTTCAAAATTAAAACAATTGCGATTTCGAGTACGTTAAGCAATAGCCCCTCTGGTTCGATTATATGTTTGAGAACATGAAAAAATAATGAGCACGTGTTTTGTTATATTGGTGCAAACTCATAACTAAATTTAAGTTTTGGTACGAACTCTTCGCACTGTAGGTACCAAGTTGTGGTTCCGAGCCAGCAGTGTGTACGGGCTCCGCTGTACACAGGGTGCTCCGGCAGCGTGCGCCGACACATGACACCCACGATTGCTCTGTGTCGTGTTACTGTTTGAACAGATGAGCGATGCTCTCGCGGACCTTTTGGCGGCGTGTTGTAAGGAGTAATAGCTGGCTATAGAACTGATTATTCGACCTTCATGCCAATATCGTTTCTTCCTATACTTCATTCTGCACAATCTGATTTCTGCCCTTAATTACATTCGCTTTTCTGCACAATCTTAATTTATGTGCAAAAGCGATTCTTCTTAGTCATCAATTTTGGACAATCTATATTCTACTCAACAGTATTTCACCAAAGATTTGGTTTGTGTACACAGCGATTCTTCCCATTCACAATTCTGCACAATGTGAATTCTACTCTGCGCAATAAACCTATTTTAGTTTAAGAGTCAGACTCGCACACGAAGGGTTTTTGTACCATTCTTGCCCCATGGGCGGCAGAAGATTAGTACACTATCAAAATTTAAACAGTCTACCTATTATGGTTCATGAGACAGAGCCCGCTGACAGACAGATGGACGGACAGGAGAGGTTTAATAATCTAAGGTCCCATTGGCATCCTTTGAGCACTGAACCCTAAAAACTTAACTCGCATGCATCATAATCACTTGTTGATTTTGATGACGCGTGTACGGTTGTGTTAATGACTTATGTATGTACTCGTAGGTACTGTTCATCCTAGTAAATGTCAAAAGTATCCATTCTCCTGCCCCAAAGTTTAGACTATCTCCATAGTAAATGTCATAAAAACCGGTTCAGTAGTTGTCGTGAAGACGGAACAAACTAATAGACAGACTTAGGGTCTCCCCAGACCTATCGACGCGGAATCGGCTTGAGCCGGCAAAAATAAGTTTTATGTCCACGCAATAAGATCGAAAACGAAGTCGTTCCGTTCGCAACGCCGAGCCGGGCCGAGCCGAGCCGAGCGATACCATTTTCACTCTTACTGCACGGACATATTTTTTTTTCTTTACGGCCCAAACCGATTCCACGTCGATAGGTCTGGGGAGACCCTTACTCACAGCCTAAAATATGAATAAATAAAAAACCCCAATATAATGGCGACACCTTCTTTAAGAGCCCTATTTCACTATCCTGATAATGACAGGTGACATGACAATTCGGTACCTAGATATGCATTGCAAAGGCGCTGATACAACACTGGGTTTTACGTAAGCTGCGCCATGTATACTGAAATGTCACCTGTCATTATCATGATGGTGAAACAGGGGACCGGTTTATCTCTTAAAAGGCCTATCTAACCGTATTTTTTTCAAATATAGCTAATTAGATTAAACTAGCTTTCTTTAAAAAACCGTATCCAAATTGGTTCATCCTTTAAGGAGCTATACGATACAGCCATCCGGATACACGTTTTAAACTTAATAACACCTCTCTTCTTTTGTCAGGGGTAAAAAAATAGTTCGAATTCCATAGACAAAACAAATGACAGTACTGGCTGACTCACCCATTGACTTTGTGCCTATAGAATCGAAAAGTCAGACCGAGCCCCGCGCACCCATCTCGTTAATTATAGGGGGATGATACACGCGATAATGACGCACGCGTCACCTGGTCAGGCGCAGTAACAATATGTGATTACTGCGCACGCCAGCGAGGGTGGGGCTGACCATTTACGGTTTAAGGTAGACGCAGTAGGCTAAAGTTTAGTAAAAAAAAGATAAAAAGATTTTAAAAAAAGCACAGAATCACAGAATAGAACTGGCTGTTCGCGCCCGGTGCCGCCGGGGCGTATTTTTTTTTCTTACACTCCTTATGAAATATACTTTACGACCTACTGAATATACACACAAAATTTTATAGGAATCGGTCAAGCCGTTTCGGAGGAGTTTTGTTAGAAACACTTTGAAATGAATGAAATGAATGAAATAAAATTTATTTGGCACTTAAAGCACTTAAAATAATACAATTTTCTTAATTAAATCAACTTATACTAGATAATTATATTTTAATTGCATCATGCCCAAAATGGTCTCCACTCAGCTTTTTATGCCACGGTATATTAATTATTTCAATATTCCGTGACGCTGGTTTTCAGTGAGGCCTGGAGAGGTAAATGGGCACCGTGATAACTATACTATACTAATTAAAATTAACCAAAACCCAAATACCTACTACATACAATTGCGTACAACTCACCATGCATGTGTGTAAACGTACATTATATGCGAGTGTATTTGTGTGTGTGTGTGTGTGTGTGTGTGTGTGTACATGTGTGTCAGTACGACTGCTTACGTACCACATACTTTGAAACAAGAGTTTTATTGGATATAGAATACATACTAACATTCATAACTATACCTACCTAACTTAAAATTAGCGTATAACTACCAAAACACTTTCGCGGTGTCATCTAGCCGACGGCGGCCACGAAATCATCGAAAAATGGCACCTCGGCTAGAATTATTTTAAAAAGGTCGTGGTTAGCAGTGTGAATAAACGTGGGTAAAACCTCTGTCACGTTCTGACTAGTATGTAATTGTGAGAGTGGCAGATGCCTAAAATCCAACTTTATCCACCGCCAATACCACCATGGTGGTGGTGACTATAATACGGAACTAGCCACGACTTCGAGCGGCGCGGCGGCGAAGGCAAGTAACCAGTTTGACGCAATTTGTGTTTAAAAGGATATGTTAATAACTACAGATATTAAAAATAAAAACCCCTAAAGGATAGTGTCCCAACTTTCAGAGCTAATAAAACTTGAAACAGCCTAACCGATCTTCATACAACCTAGTTAAGTAGATAATATCCAACCGGTTAACCTAGCTTTGAATTTGAATAGGTCTATCCGTTTTGGGAGCTACAATGCCATAGACAGATCTAGATAACCACATTAAACTTATACTGTCCTTCTATTTTCGTTTGATAGTATACCGTCTTTTTGTTATGAGAACCTTCTTATCTCATCTTCTATCTTGGACTAATCCAGCTAGCCGCTATAAAGATATCTTCAGGTTACCTATTACAGTAATTATAGCGAAGGATCTTTCTTACTGGATAAATACTCCCAATATAAAAAGGTCTCCGAATTCTAACTTAAACACTATAAATCGAGCTCTTTCAAATTGGCGACGCACCACCAACATAACATGACCCAAGTTTTTATACAAAGTTAGAAAGCGCGGGGATCTGGCAGCGGTAGCGTATCTACCCTATAGATCGTGACGCCATGTGTTGGTGATAAGGATCTACACAAATTCTTAGTAATTAGATGATACAGTAATAAAATCATTGGCCGCGTCATGTTGCCCGCTATCTGTGATCTTTGAGGTCCCGTTTGGAAGCTTTTGGGGACATATGGTCATTTTGGCCATGATTGAAATCAGGGCGGTTTTGCAAAATAAATATTAATTTGTTAAAAGCAAAACTGATTTATTGGTCTATTACATACTTTTGTGATTCAGGGGAGAAGACAAGGTTTCTCAACTTTTTTAAATCGACATAAATCACATATTTTTATTTTACCAAGACTCGTCGAAACTCCGCCATAAGTAGGTACAAGGAGCACGAAGTCATTAAAACAAAAAATGGATTTAATTACTTTTGACTTTACTGTATCCCAATTAACTTTCTGTAAAATTAATGTATATTAATTGCTAAGCTATTTCTTTCGTCTTCAACGCAAAAGTATGAACAAAGACTTTCTTATAAATTCCTGTATTTTTTGTAATTCCTTGATGTGTAATAAAGAGTTTACATACTGATGGTGTAAACGTCGTCATGTTTAACTAATTCGACATAATCTCCGTCTCCACGCCTCGTTAACCGACACAACAGCATCCTGCACTTGCAGTTCCTGGTCTCAGTGCTAATGCACTATTGTTTCCAAGCATAATTAGTACCTAAGAGACCGCTCGGGTCACTACAAGCTTTTATTTTAATAAAAAATGGGAGGTTTAATTTTAGAGAGCTTAGGTTGCCGTTTCCTGTCATTTTCAAGGAAATTTCAATGCCATGCCACTGTTTGATACCGATCATAATGTATCGGCATTTTGATATATTTTTGTAATGACTAATGATATTGTATAGTAAAGAATATAACCTACGGCGTTCCTGGCAGAAAGATCAAACAAAAGATACCTTGCACTTTAAAGAGTCATACATACATACATACATACGCATATGTGCATTCAATTTAAGTAGTTGAGTTGCAAAAAACTAGCCTTATTTAACCTATAATATAAAATAGCCCTGATAATGCCCAAGAAGGCAGTATGATCTTGAAATTCATCGTGCCAGGGCCTCTATTCTACGCAATAAAACAATATAGCTTTTAACATCTTATCATTACTATAGTCTAGTCAACGTTACGATGGTTTTTATTTACTTGTCAGTAATGGCGGTCGAGTTAAAACCAATACGATAACATGTCAAAGGTAATATGGTTTTACCCAGTAGAATAAAGGGCCGGATAACTTTTGACGAGAACCGAAAACTCATTTCAGAATGTATGATGACTTGTACATCGATTCTACAACCTTTTTGTTAGCATCGCCGACCGACAGAGGTCGTGGCGGTAAAAATAAACCGATGCACGTAATATGCACGTCTGTGGCGGAAAGCTTTTAGGACGGGATACCTCGGACGGTGCGCGCAAGACGGAACCAATAATTCAATAAAACCTTGAGATGAAATTAAAAGTTAAAATCCTCATTACGTCCCTAAGTAGGCATGTAAGCATTTTCAAATGGTCTCATGATGCGTATTCAAGTTCAAGTTCAATTCTTTGTTAAATGGCTACTGTCCAGTGGGACAATTCTGCCAGTGTCAAGGTTGGAAGTTACACGTGATCGGTGAAAATTCTTTTCTAGAAACAGTTCCTATATTCAAAACCATGTATAAAGTTGTGACGTTTCGTTAAAACTTGACATTAGCTACGTACCAACTGTGTCAAATATTTACGAGGCGTCACAATATCCACGGTTTTGAATATAAGAACGCATCATCAGTATACCAGCGCTTCCCAAGAGACCACTGTTAAGAAGAAGCGCAACAACAAGCGCAAGAAATGCACCAGCTGAATGCGAGGAGCGCAGCAACCTCTGGATCACTGAGGAGGCCTGTCATCATTTGCCTTCTCTGTGTCATTATTAGACCCCGGTATCGGAGGTGCAAAATGGTAGCTGTCAATTTCGAGCCATTACTAGGGAAGGGTAAACATTGTTTTGAAATATTAACTTCATGTCGATAAACATAGTTATATGTCGATATTTTATTATATCATAATGATAGCGTTTATTCTATAAAGTAGGACTATATAATTACAAAACCAACATGTATTGAACATTTTTATTATTTACAAAAAAAAATCTTTCATCATTAAGAAGTTTTAGTTATCTTCTTAGCATAAAGCATAAGCAAACTGTGTACAACCTAATGTATAGAAAAATCGTGTATCGATATCAACATCAAAAATATGATTACCCATCCCTAAGAACTTGACAGCTACCATTTTGCACCTCCGATACCGGGGTCTAGTCATTATACACATATCTGCGCTGAGCAACGCCACTCGGAGTGGAAAAATCTATTCGCCTGGTAGGTATTTATAGAATGGAACAACAAGACTAAAATGGAATGTTTTTATGATAATAATATTACCTGTGGTCTTCCGGTCCGGTACACAACAAAGCGAACATGGCTGGTTCAAGACAGGTTAGCGGAAAAGATAATGGTAATGATAGTGATTCAGACGAACTCAAAAAGGTTCTCCCGCTACTTAGGTATGTACTTAAAGAAAGTGAAAAAGAACAAGAACATAAGTGCAGAACCAAAATATAAACAAAAACACTGAACTAGTTTCAGACTCGCGCATGCCCAAATTAGCTTAAATAGTGTTTCCAAGAGATACCAGGCAACCAGTTTAAAAAAGTTGGGACACTAGTTGTACCGTGGTTCCCTACCGCATGCACTAGTAGTTCATGTTATACAAGGCCGCGTCACACCAGCGGTTTGAAGGCACTGCGGCGTCCGTAGAGACGCCCGGTGAACTTTACGCGTTTGCTAGATGTGGGTAATAAAACATTATTTATATTATTTATAGTCAATAGTACTTGAATGCTGGAGATAGATTCAGAATGCCAAGTCTTAAAAAACATTTTTTAATTTAAAGTAAATTCAAAAGTTATAAACGAGAACCCGATTGGCTAACAGTATAACACCCTTATCATTAATGTGTAGCTTTGAATTGAATTGAATATGCATTATTAAATGTGGTATTTAATCACACGATGGTAACGAATCAAGTAATCTAATTTCAAAATGAAACCAGCAAAATTGTTCACCTCTATTGTTACTACTTAACAACTTGGCTTCTGTAGATAGCTACATACTATAATACTATTGTTTTTTTATGCAATAAAGAGTTTACATACATACTATTCCTGAACGTTAATACTGTATCAATTGCCTTATTTTTTCGTTAAATTGGTCAAGTATAGGTGGATAATTATAAGTTTCACATCTCTCCTTATTGTCGGGCCTTAATTAAACATGTATCAAACGTCTCCATCGCTCCCATGTTCTCCATTAGCGCTGGATTGACGTAGTATTTTTTAGAGCTCGCCTTTCGCCCTCTGTCTATCTAAACAGATATCGGCTATAAATAGAGAATACGCGAACAGTGGCGCTAGTCACGACTCGAGAGTTTTCCCATGGGCATAGCTTAATAACTGATTCAATTTATTATTAATACTAGAGCATGTCCGCGACTTCGTACGCGTAGAATTCGATTCCCGCTATTCCCGCTACTTCTTCCAGCTGGGGGTCGATTTTCGGGAAATCCTTACTGCACCCCAAGAGATAAACAGCTTAATCCGCATAACTTAAGACAAAGAAACAAGCTTTTAAGCACATTTACTAACATGAAAATGGTTAGTTCAGGGCCTCATCACATGGCGGTCAAAATATACAATAAAATACCACCGACCATTAGACTAATGGAAGAAGACAAAATATTTTATAAAAAATTAAAGGATTTTCTAATAGCTAATAGCTTTTACACATTGCATGAATTTTTAGATTTTAAGTATTAGTTATGTTATAAGTACATAGCTTAAGTTTGTGTAAATTAATAAACCTGTAAATTGCTGTGCCCTTACAGGGTTTATGTTGGACTATACTAATAATTGTAACAACAAATGTAACACATAAATGCAATAAATGATATGACTATGACTATGACTATGACCCCTATACCTCATAAGAGTCATAAGCAGAGCCCGGCAAAACAAGCAACGTTATCGGCCGAAACCAGTTTTGTTTTTTCTGACACCTGAAGACCAGTGTTGTAATGGCTATTAAACACAATCCCCCTTACTTATAAACGTGGAATAAGCTTGGAATAGTTTATGCCATGCTTTGTCCTTATCTGTGATTGTGACAATTGCATCAATCAGAAAGTGACAAAGCATGGCATAAATTATTCCTAGCTTATTCAACGTTTATAAGGGGGAGAATGTATTAGCCTAAATTCAGAAATACGTAATGTGACAAAAAGCATAAACCCAGTTGACAAGTTAAAAAAATCAAATAAAAATACTCTTGCCAAATCTTTCAACGTTTCTCCATTGTAATATCCTCAAATTGCACTTAAAGGAAAAAACGCAATTTTTCATTTCGACTCCAACGGAAATGATTTTCCATGCCGACGCCTCGAGATCTCCATCCCATTGGCGACCAATCGTGTGTGCATAACGCTGTAATGGCGGACAGAAAATTATTTCTTCCAAATCATTTCTTGAAATTTTAAAGGATACTTCTTCCAACCAACCAACTTCAAAAAAAGGAGAAGATTCTCAATTCCAATTTTTTATGTTTGTTACTCTATTACTCCGTCAACATGTTGTTTCCCACATATTTTTTCGCCATAATGTCTTTGTTTACATAGTTATTGAGTCATATTTGTCATATCGTAAACTTTTCGGAATCTCTTAAGTATCTAACGTTTAGATGAGGCTAGGTTAGATTCGGTTTGATTAATAAAAATACTGAAAAAGTTAATTGCCCTAAAAATACTTATTGCGATAATTTTGACCTTCCACAATGATGATACACACTTTTATCTTTAATTCACTCGTTCAATCCATTATTACCCTTGTAACCTACATCTAAGTTTATACTACTTAAAACTTCTCAATGCCAGTTGCTGCTAAAAAGAAAATAACATTTCGCCAAGACGTTTTACATAGCAATGATCATCGCCAACATCCTTCGTCAAAACCCTTAACACAAACGTTCCTATTACACCGGCCCATTGCCCCGCTTGATTGCAATGGAAACCTGCTGAGCCAGCCACAACCCAGAACGACCCTCCCCCCTCTGTCTCGCAGACAACGCCCTGACTCCTTAAAAAGCTGCTTGGTTTCTGAGCTCCAAGATCCTAATGTCTCCACCGCGACGAGGACAAATTTCGATTAAAAACCCCCTTATTCATAAACGCACTACGAACCTATTTTAGTTAAATTTATGAATAGGAGGGAAAACAAGAACTTCGTGAAAATTGCCCTAAGAATAATATTACCTTTATACTACTAACCATCCACTGTTAGTAATGTGGTCTGATGCATTGTCCACCCCAGTCCTAATTCGGATGCATCACAGAAGAGCAACACGCGCACCATAACTCGCGAGCACTTAAGGCGCGCGCGTAAATAGCAGCCGTAACTATAACCATTTCATTCACGCGGCTTCAATGAACTCTGGAAATAGACAACTGAAACCTTTTAGTTGTTTTGCCACCCGAAGGGATTTGTGAAGATTGAAGTTTTGCTTCGTGTTACGTTCAAATCAGCGGTTGGTAACTCGCTACTATACCTATACCTACTAATTATTGTACTATACCTTGGAATGAGACTGGCTGTCACTTGCAACGAGCCTCAGGGTTGGCAACGCATTTGCAGTCTTAGGATTGCATTGCAGTCTTGTGATTGCGAATGTCTATGGGTCACAGTTTCCACTTACCATCAGGTGGCCTGTGTGCTCGTTTGTCTACTCGACGCCATAAAAAAAAAACCAACAGGAAACGATTGTAGTTCTGGTGTTGCCACACAAATCCACAATTCGCCTTTCTTAAGTTTTTTAAGTGTGGGTTTATAATTTGTTATATTTTTATTTGGACTTTATCTTCTGTAGGTACTAAATTGTCGCCAGTGTTTGCCATGTCACAATCAATTATTAACACACTGGAAAACTATAAGCTGTTTATTGCGTATTACGTCGGTGATACTACAATACCGTACATACAACGAGGGTAAATTGAAAAGTTTTGAGCCTATCCTTCAAAATAAAGACGAGTTTTATAACAATTTTACTTCTCTACACATAGTCTCCAAAATTATCTATACACTTTTGCCACCTTACTTCTAACTTCATTATTCCTTGTAAAAAAATGAATCATTAAGGTAATGGAAATTTTCAGTCACAGCTTCTTGTACCTCAATATCCATCGAAAATTTCCGTTCTGCCAAGTGTTTTTTAAGTTCGGGAAAAGATGATAATCAGAGGGGGCCAAGTCTGGCGAATAAGGTGGATCCGGCAATAATTAAAACCCACCGTTATGTCCCATCACCCATCACCTAACTGACTACAAGCCTTTATTCCCTACGATACCGCTACTAACCATTTCAGTAAGTTGCAAAAGTAAGTTGCCTTTCTGACTTATTCGCTAAGGTGTATTTTGCACCTTATTTAATTTGAATATTACGCGGTATTGCAGTATCACCGACGATTGGCTTTTTTTAAGCTTGTGTTCATTACTAGGACGATTCAGAATAGGTGCGGTTATTTATTCTCATCTCACTCACGCATGAATCTACTACCTATTCCGACCGCTGTTCACACAAAGGTTGCAATTAGCGAGATTTGAAGCCATGACCCTTCGTCACTTTAGGCAGGTTGCACTACCACAGGTTCATTACAATCATCACGGATCTTATCTTATTTAGACATACTTTTACACATAAGGGATACTTTTAGTAACAATACAACTTTTTGACACAATTATTTATTTGCTACTTACACAAAAATACACAAAGTTACAGTTACACTCGGAGAAGTTACTATCGCTAATCAAAAGAAATCACAGATAAATACATTGAATCACTAGTACACGTGACACTAACAACTATAACAAAAAACTTTTAAATCATGACATTACTATATTAAGTAAGAAGTATAATTAATAAAAATAATAATATAAGTAATCACAGTTTTAGTCGTAATATAAATTTATCACAAAATTAAACACCTAATAATTTAAAAAAGTGGAAAATATAGAAAAAATATTTTTTTCTTGTACCGGCTTAAGCCTCCGATTGCGTGAAAACCACGAATTTTGTTAATTTTGAGTTAAAAACGTTTTTTCTTTCAAATTCATCCGTACGCAGCGCGTTTATCACAGCGTTCTCATTATTTTAAATTCTAACGTTACGCTTAAATTTCTCGCCGTTCATTAAAAACACTGGAGTACCTCAAGGCACTCTCCTAGGCACTCCTCATGTCAATAGACATTGATTAAGTCTTTCGATACTATCAAAAGCTGTAGTCCACATCGTATATATAACATGCGTTACGGACTAAATTAATAGGCACCAAAATTATTTAACTTTACCCCCTCACATAAAACGGGTCAGTCCTTTTTTTAAAGTTACTTTAGAATTCAAAGTAAGGACTTTTCATCCAATGATGATTAGTTACTTTAAAGTAACTAGATTAAATTTGCAAGTAAAATGAAAAAATAATAATATTTGGACTAGCAGTTATGGTGGTATTACAATCGTTAAATTTAAAAAAAAACCCAAGACCTACCTACCTAATCTGTAGTATAATATAAGTATAGTTATAAACCGACACGAGATTACAAGTTAACATTATAATTTTTAGTATAAGTAGCCTACATTCATAGAAAAATACGTAAGTATAGTGTTCGAAAACTGTACTAGTGTTTGTGAATTGTTTATCATATATTGAGACGATAACCTATGCCTTTAGAATTGGTATAATTAGGTATATATGTTGAATAGTTCCAACTCACTAAATATCCTAATAACTTAACGTCATGCATATGGACATTTCTTTTTCTATAAAAATACTTGTTGTTAATGATATTGAAAATTAAAATTTTCAAACTTCACATCTAAGAGATGGCAATATAACAGAAATTTTACAGTATACTATTACTACACATTTAAACACATAAGCGTATAATAGAGATGCCAATAAACAAATAACCTGCAAATAATTAACAAAATAGTAACTATAAATATGGCTACTGAGATTGAATGTTCCTAAACCATTCGATATGTTAGCATAGAAAGTGCACAAGTGAAACAACTTTGCTGACTAAGCGAGTTCACGATAATGAACGAGACAATAAGGTTATGTATGGCAGGGGCGACATATAACGACCGCCCTAACAACACTTGCAAATCATATTACATGAACAACAGAGTTTGTTATATAAGTATGTCTCTGTTGTTCATAGTACCTAAATATTGTACTTAACCTTATACTGAATGAATCAAGTTTAAATTTCAGTTCGTGTTTAATTTAAGCTCACTGTTGAACAAGCAATCAAGGGAACCTATTATAAGTAGAATACAGATGACGTATACGTTTGCAACCTTTTTGTGCTTTGCAGTATGCTTTCAAATAAGTTCTTACGAGTTAGGAAACTACATCGCTAATCTAACGTTACTCAGGTGTATGCTTCCACTGAGTATCTTCAAGTAAACTGACGATTAAAATTGATTGCCATTATTTATTGACACCAAAATACACAATACTACAATACTGTCAGTACATTCAATACGAAGATACGAAAATTACAATCATATTCTGAATCTAATAAATTCGAAGTTATTTGGAGTAAACATTATTTTCTGGCTTTTACAATAGAACGAATATTTGGCCACAATAACTAGGTAGGTACATTTGACTTTAGTCAAGCCATCATTACCAACATTTTGAAAGATTCATGCAGATAGACGTTACAAGTGTTACAACTCGTTTTCTGCTTAGCACATATAATTATGTTAAATTTTGTGGCAGTGCGATAATCGACCTGATTATTAATGTGTAACAAACGTTTTACACAAAAAAAAAGAACGAATACTTTTTGTTGAAAAAAATAATAGAAATTATAACCTGAAAGTCTGATGAATTGTATCAAGGTTTACCTAAACTGTGACCTAAAATGACCATTATTTAATGAATTTTAACCCTCCATAGGAATACAATGCAGGGTTACTACAGTAATGTATACTCATGCAATCACTGCATTTTACAAAGAAGTGACGTATTAGGGTTATACAATTCAACGTTGTACCTTTTTTAAACAATTATTATTATAATTTTTAATACCGGTCATAACTAAACTTGGTCCACCAATGCGCGGGTATACTTTAAAGAAAAAAAATAGGTACGGAAAGTAGGACCATAGTTTGTTTGTGAGTGTTCGACCCATTAATGTATCATTCCACCACGGCTGTAAACTGTTTTTTAGTAGCACAACCATTCCTCAAATCACCCCACACCTCAGTCCCAAGACCGTCTACATTTTGAAGACTAAAAAGTTGTGGCAGGTGATTCCTGAGATGTAGAGATGGTTCCATCGTAGCTCCTACCGGTTTAGTTGCGTCCCTGCTTAATCACTTTTACCAGTTTAACCCGCTGGGCTTCAGGACTTTCCATGTATTCGTGCAGCATCTAGACAATGAGACAAAGAAAGTTCACAATCTGTATTTTACATGGCAAAGTTTTCCATTAATCATGGCTAAGAATCACTGTAACAAGATTATTTAAGTACCAAGCAAAAACCAGGCTTTTTATGTACAGCAAGACTATTGGATCCCTGCCCGAAAAACCTCCGAAAAGAACGCCGACGACCCCGCTAGATTTGCCAGTGTTTATGAGCGGTTGTGATTACTTCCCACCAAAAATTTGCCTCCCTCTCATATTTAAAAAAAACTGATAGAGTGCGACCGAACTTAAAACACCTCTGTCTTTATTAAGAGTATAAAAATATATTAACGCGACTTTTTAATTAAGGAAAAAAAAACGGGGAAAACTTACACAAATTGAACTATACCTAGGCAACTATAAAAATAAACAATAACAAAGCTACATAGAGAAAGCTTGAAGGCTCAGGAACTTGCGTCAGACAAACATTTTCCCATTGGGCATCGAACCAGAGACTGCTAGCTTCGTAGGCATCGTTGTCAGTCTGTATCAGTAGTTGTATGTAACAGTTAGCAAAAGTAATTCGAGTATCTCGTAAACAAGCGAACACTTAGCTGCCGCATCAAATATTCAGCGGCGCAAATTGACTCCACCTGCGACAAGGCTATTACGAACTTGCCACCAGCTGCTCGCGGACGATAGTTGTTTAAAAATTAAGGATACACGGGGAGAGGCAGAATAATTTTATTGGTCATGTATGATAAAAAAAAGTTTTGGTGGTAGTTTTTTTTATACCTCATATATCTGTAAATTTACATTCAAACAGGAATTTATTGACGTATTTTTGCAAAGTTAGCTAGGTCTGGAGAATATAATGTTCTTAAGTTTTAAATTATTAACATTTTCACACATAATAAGTGTCCAGCATATGCAACGACGCTGAGGCAGATGACACAGCATCTTGACAATAAAAGATAAAGATGATTCTAAGGATTAACATCAGGATAGACATTATGAGGATGATCATGGTAAGATTTAGAAAGTGAAAAGAAGGATAATTATCATATAGTAAGAATAAAAATATCATAGTAAGATGAAGATTTTGAGAGTGACCATGCACATTTCTCATTTGGTTGCACAGCACGTATGTACCATAAACTAGCCGGCGCAAAACGAGGTTGATGACGATGAGAAGTATAAGGTATATTAATAAAGAATAGGTTAGAGATTGCGGTTAATGAGGATGGTGAAAGTAAGTATGATGATAATAAGGACGTTAAGCATAATAACGATGACGGTAACAATGACGATAATATGCAGCTGCCCTCACCTGCATGCTGAGCTCGGCGCTGATGGCGGCGGCGGCGGGCGGGTGCTGCGCCAGCGCCACCAGCGTGGGCAGCAGCGCGTGGCTGTGCTGGCGAGACACCAGCCAGTTCGCCGGCAGGTTGCATAACATCTTCACGACCGACCAACCGTCACAGATAGTCTCCTGCAACAACACGTACATTCAAGGACATGGTTTTTTTAGAAGCCCCTTTTTGTAGACACATTCCTTTTTTAACCGACTTAAAAAAGGAGAATGCTCACAATTTTTATTTTTTATCGCAAGTAGAATAAACTCGCCCTCAATAGGTACTATCAAATGAATGCCAAAACTGCGAATGCGTTTCCAACCTTCACGACTAAGATAGAATGCCTCTAAACTTTATTGTTTCTCTGGTTGTCTTATCCCCATGCTGGAGCAAACAATGCGAACACTGGTGATTGGCGGTAGTTTAAAAGATTAAAAGATATAAGTCACTTTTGCAGTAAGTAGGCCACACGGACACTTTTACACGTCAAATAAATATAAAGGCTCGATGATGGCATGAGGCATAAAGATGCTAGCGATCCGGGTGCAACCAGCTAAATTGATCTACCGAGGTCGAGCTAAATGACCCTAGAAAACCAACCCTATCGTTCTACGCGGACGAAGATGCGGGTATAAGCTAGTTTGTTTACAAATTCACTAATAACCGTCAACATCTTCAGTTGTGTCTGCCCTCCCCCTTACACCTGTGTTCTTTACATTATTAACAGCGTGTAATGGCTTCCTCGACACACCTGAGCCGTGGGAACTACACTGGCTTTCTAAGAAAAATGCATCCGGTTTATAATTTGTGAAGTAAATTCGAACATAATTTGAACAATGAAAAGGCAAATTTGCTTTAGCAGCTAATTTAGAAACGTCTTTTTATCTGAAGATGGTATTACCACTTATGTTAAGTTTAAGTGCCCTTTCTTAGGCTTAAGGTTTCTTTATAGACGATAGTGAAAATATACCTATTTCTCAAAAGTATTGGCTGAAACATAAGTTACTATCAAAAAAAACATTTTTGGATCAAGTTCTTGTTGCCGACTGTACTTTTTTTTGCAAAATCTTTATCTGCTAATCAAGACAAACTATTGAGTCATAACGGTGGGTCTGCGTTAAGTAATGGGGAGATTCTTTCGCCACTTTCCGACTCCATCATCAGATCAGCTCTTAGATACCATAATATTGCAGTGTCATCGGGTTTATATAAGTGGTCTAAATTTCAGCCAATTCCGTTAACGGGATGTGGTTCAAATTTAACTTGTAACATTTGACCAGTACAGACATACAAAGATACATACATTGCAAATTGAATAAAAGCATGTAAAAAGCAAAAATTGGTGGCATAATGTTCCAATTCATACCGTATCGTATATTATTATTTATTTATTTATATTTTATTTCCTTGTCTCTTCGATTGCTATACTCGTAATATTCAATTGCCAAAAAATGCAACTAAAAGATTTTATCAATTCAGACGAATCAACATGACATCAACAAAATTATGACTTTTCGAAAATAATCAGTCGTAAGATGTATTGGTTACACCAGTTAGGTACCTTAGCTGCGGTCACTAAAAACTTATTACACTTTCAGGAACGAATATAACAAGTGGTATATATTTTTTTTTACAAACTAGAGCATTAGCAAACAACCGCTAACTCTAAACTAACACCATTAGAAACTTTACACCAGCAAAAAAACCGCTTGAACAAGCTGTATTTTATTAATTTATTAAAAGTCCTCGTTAATTATGAATGTATAACAAGATAAGGGAGCCAATCAAAATGGCTGCCATTAACAAATTTATGATTCGAACGGGACTTTTGTTAATTATAAGTGAATGTTAATTTTCAATTAAGAATCTATCTATAGCGGTTAGTGGAATGCTAATAGAAAAGGGAATGTTTTATGCACGTGGGGCACAGGTGTCGCCCGCATGGGAACTGCAAACGGTCAGCATCGGACGTTCCTTGAATAATAATGTTCGATGACGCGGCTCCGCTCGTCGTTGGTAGTACAAAATAATAGAATAAAAAATCGGCGTTTCAGGAAACCATATTTTCAACTTCCAGGGGGCCTAATATGGCTGCGTTTATCGCGTGATAAATTTTGGATAAGGCATCCGTCACTTTCTGACAGGTAAATAAGTACACGTGTCAAGAAGTGACGGATGCTTTACCCACAGTTGACACGCGATATAGACGCAGCCTTACTAGGCCCGCAGAACAACATACACGACAATATATAACTTAAAACTGAAATACGACTATTTAATCGGGTACCTATTATTTTATCGAAACATCATGCAACGAACGTATCATAATGCAGAATTTTCATTTAATTGAAAGGTATTTCTCTTCGTATGTATTTTGTTTTGGTACTCCCAAGTCTAACCTTTTTTGACAAGTGACAGCGTAAATAGCGCAGCTTATATGAATCATACTGATCTTGAGTGACAGGTTAACTATGAAATGTATATACCGCACACCTCATCTACGTTTTTGAAATATATTGTCTTCTTGTCATAAAACAACTCGAACTAACCTGGAGCTGCGGGTTGTTCACCACCATGAACCCGATGAGGACGACAAGGTCCAACACCATAGTTTCGGATAGTGACTCGTCCAACCTCACGTTGTTTTGGGCTACGAAAACAAACACAAATTATACTAATAGTAATACCAGCACGCCCATTCAAGATGCATACGCTGCCAGACAGTAGACATTAAAGACGCAATCTTGACGCAATCTGTCAACAGCCTACGTCAATCCTATACATTTTGTCCATTTACTAAAATGGCTAACGTAGCGCTATGCATCTTGACTAGGATCTCCTGTATGGATCTGAAAGCAGAAGAATGGAAAATAAGTAGAGATGGATGTGTGGTGTAACAATAAGTTCTAGTCTAGATTACATGCATACATTAAATTACGCCTGTTTCCCAGAGGGGTAGGCCGATACCACTTCTTTCACACGTGCTACGATCCTGCCAAATCTCTTTCGTTTCTACCACATTGATACATCAAGTCATGCATTCACGTCTATATCGGGTACTTAAGATTCGGCCCTTTTCCAGGTTTTCTCCGATTCCCCCTTCCGACCTTTCCACTCACGTTCGCTCTGTATATCTCTTCCGTCAATGTTCTTTCATCCATCCTTTCCAATTGAATACGATAAAGAATGAGTATGTGCGATATTGGCGATATATTCAAGTAGTGAACACATAATTATCTTTACTCACTGTAAGCATTTGTCCGGGGCGCCTCCTTCTCGTTTGGCGCGTGTTGAGTGAGCAGGCGAGCGACAGCCGCACGGAACTCCAACGCGTAACCACCCTCCATGAAAGAATCCTGCGCAAAAACAGATCTAATCGATAACATTCCTTTAAATACAACATCACGTCGTCGTGTAAATGCTAAATGTTAGTTTAAATGTGTAAAGTTGGAGTAATAGTTTTGAATTACAACCCCGATATTAACGGACTTACAAAAATCCTCTTTTCTCCTCTCTCTCTTTTAGATGGCTTAAATTTTAACTGTCTACTGTTATGAAAAACTGTCAGTTTGAGTTAAACAATCTCATGATGTCCGTGATCTAACTAATGATGCAATGATTACAAGGCTTGACTGAAACGCAATAAAAATCTTAAGTTATATTTCATACAAGTCGTAAACTTAAATAGACGAGGAGATTCTAAAGTACAAAGCAAAAAGGCAGTTAATTATAACTGAAGTATTTTTCTTTTGAACAGAGATACAGGTTCAAGTATTTTGTCCAACATCCTGTATCACCTAATTAAGACGTTTTCTTCTTAATGATCCTCGTCAAACATTCTCCCGCCAAACACACATCTCCCCGATACTCGAGCGGCCATCTTTATTCCCCGCGCAAACAGTGCTGCCCTCTGCAATGTTTGCGAAGTATTATTGTCTGTGGTAATTGTTTGTTTATGTTCGCAACCCGTGTGGCTGCGGCGAGGTAATGAGATATGGGGGGTCCGATACTTGTGAGTCAGTTTACATTGTACTTGCGGATTCAAAATGATGTATAAACTACAAACAAAATTATACAACTAAATTCCACACCACTTTTTTTTTGCATTGCATAAGGAACGCAAACAAGCTGGCAGACTACCTTACTGTAACGTTCTGATACATAAAGGAACGCCTTAAAACACCAGTGTGGTTCCATGCAACGAACCGAAGGCCAGTTTCATAATAAGTGTGTTTTTTACGCGTGAAGGGTACTCAAGGAATGTTCACTCCAATTAAGTCCCTAGGTCCAGTGGCTAAGGTTGTACGTTGTCTTGTCTGTCAGTCTATCACGAAAGGGATTTATAGTATAGATAGATTTACGTAGTTATTTTAACACGATCTCAGCCCAGCCTGCTATACGAGTAGAAACAAATTCATCTGACATTGTGATACTAATTACCAATCAGTATGAAATTTCAGTCACGTGCCCATAATTTGGGCAGTCGAATCGGAGCGGTCACGCATGGCAACGCGCTATGACAGGCGGTGACAGTTGTGTGACATCCAATGAACGGTCGCCATCATGGTTATCAGGTTATAAACTTATAACCATAACTTGGACATAAAAATGTTATAGCTAAAAGTGAGTTTGGCTATGTAAGTAAGTAAGTAAAACGTTTAATCACAACAATAACAAACAAACAAAAATAAAATAAATAACAATAATAAGACATAGAGACTTGTGCCGGTGTTGCGAAACGGTCCCAACTCAGAATGTGCTGGCTGCAAACGCTGGTCTTCCGTTCCGTCTTCCGATAACACGGAAGGCGATACATAGATTGCACTATGCAACACTATGTTTGTAATTTTGGAAACTAAATAACAAACAAGGTCCTGACGACCCACCAACTCTCGCTGGACCAGCGTGGGGCAATAGATAGGCTATATAGAATAGAATAGATGACAATCCCTACTGCCTTCAATCACACGCACTATGAAGTGAGATTAAATTTTGCTCTAAATCCTTGTTGTAGCATTTCCCAAAACCTTATTCCTCAACTACGAGTAAACTACATCATTTAAAGAATCCTCTTCGAAAATAATTTAAATTTTTACAAAAACTTGTATCAAAAGGCTATCCCAAAACTGAGTCCAGTCACAATACTCCAAGCAATCCATTAGGCCCGTATCGATTGCGCTGCGCCGAGGGACCGCCCATTAGGGCCCTCCCTACTTACCTACAAACTCTGTGTATCATCTTAGAAGCTGTTATTGCTACTTCTGTGTGTATGGTTCAGAACAATCGTTGAGGGAACCAGTATTCATGTGAACAGTGGCATAATAACAACAAATCCTTTAAAAAAAACCGTTAACTTCTTGTTTTATTTACTGCATGCTATTAATTACTGTAAAACTGACAACTATAGTCCTGGCCTACAACAATGGTCCAATTTTACTTTTCATATTATTCTAAAAATATGACAGATTTAGCTATAGCTAGAGTTTTGAGCAGTCAATTTTAGGCCAAACAGTACAGGCTAGGACTAGTTGGGTAGTTTTACGGTATTAGGTTTTTGTTAGAGGCTGTTTAAACTAACTAGGAAATCCCAACCTTAGCAAAATTGCGTTTCTTTTCATTTGCCATTAACTTTGGATCATTTTAAAACACATGAGACACTAAACCATGACGTAAGCATACTTTGCCTAGGTAAATATAAGATAGGTCCCATTAAAAATTGCGAAATCTTTACACTGTCTTGCAAGAATACAATGACAAGAACGATCAACTCTACAAGCACATTTGAAAGTAAATCATCCACACAGCTGATTTAGCACAGCCATTCAAAAAACAAAATCGAAACGGACATTATAGAACAATCACTCATACCCAATTACGGCCCCACAACCATCTGCGGCCGGTAATAAACTTATAATTGTGTTTAATACTCATGACGTGGGCCGTGGCATAGACATCAAAGTTCTGCGGGGACTCGGGCCCAGGGGACCTGCAACTCGATCCGGTAGAGATTCCCTGTTTGATGTTTGCGAGGACATTGTTTGGTTTCCTTGTTTGAGGATGGGTTTGTTTAGAAAAATGAATTGGATATTTTTATTAGCTTTAGTTTCTGTTACTGCGAAGCCATTTAATTTACGTATGGGTAGTAGTTTGAAAATTTAATCAATTTGTACAATATTTGTCAATCTATTGGAAATCTATCCTTAATTTCAAGTTACAGTCGCAACTAGAAGTTTAACATAAACACTTCTAAAAGACATTGCAGAAATAATTATAGCAATATTTTGGATACAAGCTTGGTCACCGTATGATACAGATTTTTTTAACTTGAAACACAATCACCTGTTTATACGAGTACAATCTATACTAATATTATAAAGCTGAAGAGTTTGTTTGTTTGTTTGCTTGAACGCGCTAATCTCAGGAACACCTGGTCCGATTTGAAAAATTATTTCAGTGTTAGATAGCCCATTTATCGAGGAAGGTTATAGGCATACTCACATAAACCGAAGCAAAGCGAGGGCGGGTCGCTAGTGTATCATTATTGTAGATTGTAGACACTAGTGTAACTCAACGTTCCTACTATACGTAGGTTAGGTTAGGTTTGATTAATAAGCGATATTAAAAAAAGGCTTCTATCAAAGCATTTGGAATTATAAAATTTCCTTATTCTGATCAAACCCGGGGCAAGCCTAAGTAATATTCATCTATTTATTCCTATGAAATCCAACACATGTTTCACGGTAATTCAACTGGTCCCTTAAAGACATCTATTTATGACATGGCCGTTTCCTTAACACTCCTAAGCACTGGTCAAGTCAAGCCTCGCCGAGACAAATCCCCCGATCTATCACAGCCCGTCCCCACAGCCTGAGGAAATCTGCGAGATCGTTCGAGCCTACAGTACTGTGACGCACGCAAGCTTTGATTCCGTTTGGGGTCAGACTACTTTGTGTAACTGCTTTAGCGGCACGCGATCTGATTTCCAAAGTTTGCAGGATCTTGGGTACGGGGGAAAAGTTCTGATAGTGTTACAGGATATAGTTTGTGGACGGGACTGTTAGTTATTGTGTTATCTTTCCAGTTACTATTTTTTAAACAGAGTTCTGTTTGTGAGCGGTTCCGTAATCAACACCCTTATAGTTTTGTTTTTACCATTTTCTTAATAGCTATTAACCAATTTTTAGATTTGGGCTATCGTTTAGGAAATATTGAACTCGAAAAGTGTCAAAACTACAAATAATAAAAATCTTAAAAATATCTTAAATGAAAGCTATAACGAATTTAAAGGGAAAACTATCATGACCACCTAAATAAAGTTGATTGGTTCTTGGGACACAGGCGACTAAAGTGTTAAAATTGAAAATTAATTCATACGTTGTTTTCGACATATTTTAATCTGTTTTGTATGAAGACGTCGAAACTCTACACTTATAGTTAGCACAAACTGCCCCAAAGACATAAGTATCACAAAGGCAACGCGACTACGCAAGTTTGTGAGTGTGTGTGTGTATATTTGTTACTTCTTCAGGATGCAACAGCTGGACGGATTTGGATGAAATTTGGAATGCTTATACACTGAATTAACACAAGGGCTACTTTTTATCCCGGAAAATTTTAAAATTCCCGAGGAAATAACGAAAATCGAAATCTACGCGGACGAAGTCGCGTGCAGAAGCTAGTTGAAAATATACGTCATCTAAAATAAGTTCGGATATCACACATTACACATTAAGCAGTATGATAGTCAAGGTAACGCACTATTTTCGCTGTGCGACTAATCACTACAATCTACAGTTCACGTAAAAAAAAACGTTAGGTTAGATCGAATATTGGGCCTTATATAGCGCATAACGGATTGTTTTTACAACCAACCAAGCTTCCTTCCAATTTCCCTAAAATAAAGCGGGAATCAAGAGAAAGCCACTCGAAAAATCCGGAAATCAATCTGTCTGCGTACAGTTGGCAAACTAATTTGCGGCGTGATTGGCTTAACAAAGTTACTGGTGGGAGTTCAGCCAATTTAAAACCGCTACGTAGCAAGGAGCCAATTTATTATAGAGTATCGAGTGCTAGTGATGGACTCGACTCTAAATCGATTAAGGACTGTTTGCGGAACTTGAAAGGCTCATGATTTTCAACCCCAAGTAAGTAAGATGGTCCTATATCGGTGTGTCTTTGGCATGCGGAAGTAGTTTTGGACACGGTTTTTTTTAAATAGAAAGTTATTTTATTGAAGGTGGTTACGAGGTTTGAAAAATGATGTATGGACCGTTTAAGAGTTCTTATCTGCAAAAGTAGGAGTGGCCATCATATCATGACTTTTTATCTACTTAATAGATAGGTATTATCGAAATTTCTGAATTGAGATGAATCTTTTCTTTGTTGCATTACAAATAAATCACCTGAACTAACTGTCTTGGAGTAACAGATGACACATGATACACAAATGCAAAAACACAGCAAAAGTTATACTCGAACAGGGTAGGATCACAAAGCATAGGGGCAAGCGCAGGAGGACAGTCAGCATCAAAAGAAGACACACACTTTTAAACTTGTACCTTGTCGCTTTACAGCCAAACAATTGCTTAATATCTTGATGGAATAAATTACAGTGAATATTATCTACTTTTGACGTTGACTATTCTATCATAATCATTGCGTATTTTTCTGAAAGCTAATTCTGCAAAAAACGCACCCCGTTCTTATTCATCATTCCACCTCCCCCTATGTTCACTTTTTGTTCAGATTCATACTGCTCTATACTGCGTTAAAATACTCTATGTCTACCCACTGATCTCGCCCGTCCCTACTGCAGACTGCAAACATATTACGGCGCCGACTGTTGGCACAACCGGACTGCGCTCAAATACGATGTGCGCTTCGTTTTCACGGAGACGACTGTACTTGTAGCGGAACAGTCCACGTGTAAAGGATAGCCAGAAATGTATGGGCCTTAGCCTAGAAACCAATACCAATAAACGATATCTTATTGGAAACGGTTTATATGAGTATTCTGTAACACCCGTTCATAAAACAGAATTTATTATACATAAAAAGCTTGCTCTTGAATCACTTCATCAACTAAAAAAAAACGCATCAAAATCCGATGCGTAATTTTAAAGATCTAAGCATACATAGAGACAGACAGATAGCGGGAAGCGACTTTGTTTTATACTATGTAGTGATGATTTTTTATATTCTACTAAAAAAAATATCACGGGAAATGTTTTGCATGTGAAATTTAAATGGCCGTAATAGCATGTCACAAAAAACATGTAGTTATGTTTGAACTCCCGCCCCTCCTCATAACACAACACATGTACCTATAGATGTTTTATGTTATTAACTGAGATTCTCGTTCGAAACATATGTGATCGCTAGAAGCTCAAATATTAGGTTCGGTCGACAGACATTGACAGAGGAATCGATCGACGACTAGAAATAGGAGACTCAAACAGAATCCTTGATGGTACTCTTTGAGGCTTTGAGGGCTCCATCATCAGAGACAAAGGTTTCAACGTTACTGACTTTGGACCAGCAGCCACTACGTCGAGATATAAAGAAATTGGTCCCAGACAAATAAGTAAAGGCTTCTACCTAATATTGAAATGACTATACATTTTTACACCCGTATTATCTTGCTGCTATCGTAGTTACAATTAACGATCCCCATCGCAATATGCATATTACACTAACACTACGTGTTTATTTTTTAGTTATTTTACGGTAGGTACACGTAACGTAATGTTAATTTACACAGAAATATTTAGATAGAAGCAGCGACAAAGGCTACATTTTCAGTAAAAACTACCTCTAGTTTTAGAATAAATTAATGCTTAAGCAGAAGATAGTCACTAATGACATCTAGCAACACTTCTTTTGTTTTCGCATCGCCGATAAAAATACAATAATTGGCCCCCAAGTTTACACGGGCACCGACAAAGCGCAACACAAAAATATTCCGTGCGCGACTTGCATCTGTTTAGCCGGCGTGTTTGCCTGCTCCTTAATTAGTGGCGGTATCGCTGCGGTGAGTTTGCGCAGCGCAAACAGCTACCGTGCGCGGTGGGAGCCGTGTGGTTTGGAGTTTTGGACGAGGCATGCGAGAAACAAACTCAGCAATATTCGTAGCATACCGTAAAATGTGCCTACTTTGCTCTCCACTGGGTAATTATGCTCCATGGTTATATTGAGGTAATCTGTATTGTAAATCATTCTATTGCTTTCATTTACTTCGTAGCTGGATGTATACATCGATTCTATTAGCAACTTTTTCATCTACCTTATAAGGTAAAGAACGAAATAGTCACTATGGAGCATAGTTACCCATGGGGGAGCAAAGTAGGAACATTTTACGGTAGCGTATAAATTTCAAAATCTCATAATTAAGAATCAACTTCCATACATTCACTCCGTATTACCGAAGTGTAAAAGAGCCCTCATGTGGCTAATTTGGTTCAGTAATGTTTTACCAAATCATTATTTGACAAACTTTCATATCGCACAGAGATACTTTCCGCCCCATTGTTTAATATTTTTTTGTGTTCAAAAGTCTAACCTAACCTAATGGCTGATTTACATTGGGTCAGCAAAAGCATACCAGTAGAAGTACATTGCGTTATTACAACAGCTCTCGCCTCGAACGTGAAAATCAAGTCGTCAATGTACTTCTACTGGCATACTTTTACTGACCCAATGTAAATCAGTCATAACTTATTTTTAATAAGTCCATGTAACCTTTGTAATATGGAATGGTTTAAGCACAAACACGTTTTTGCGAAATGAAAGCTTTGGTCAAAAGGCAGGATACCGGTTAATTTACTGTTTTATTTTTTATTATTTTGTATGTTGAACTAGATGCCGCATCTAACCCCCATACATCGTCCCCAGCACGCATCGCTTAACGTCTCGTCTCGCGTGTCCCATGTTTGTGACCGGTGTCCTCACAGGGAATGCACTAATGGAGGGGACATTGGAAATCTTTGTGAGAGGACATTAGCGAGGGCATTTTCACTATAGTGTAGACCATCTTGCTTCGTTATGACAGCTTTAATTTAATAATATTTGTGGTTAAACAGGACTTAATCGCATAAAATACCTCGAGATATTTATTATATTATATTACACATCATTAAGTCCTCTATTATGCGTTCAAAACCAGTAGGAAATTACTAGCATTATTACAACCAATTTTACTGTGAGAACTTTCTCGTCTGAGGTAATAGGTAAAATCTGTACTGTAATAATTATAACAGTATGGATTTTGGTAAGGTTATGAGTTTAAATTTGGAACAGCTGTCAAAACCCAAGAGGGTCTCTATTCTAGTATTCATAGATATTAAAACAGTTATCGACTCGAAACGTCAATTCAGTATGTTTTTTTAATATAAACCGCACGAAATTTGATCTCGAGTGACTTGAGAATAGGGACTTCATTCGTTTGTCTATAATGTAAAAAAAAACATTCATCTTCACGGAGGATCGAATTGCCGCCATTATTGATGTCATTTGTTGTTTTTTTGCTGTTACGAAAGTAGGATTGTGAAAAGTTGTTTGTTTGTTGTTATTACAACTATTACAATAAATAACATGTCTCTTGTGTTTGTTTAATTTTATTTATTATTGCATTATTTTACTATCTATAGTCTATAGATATTTTACAGGGAGCACTAGTAGCATTGCAGGTCATTTCTCTACGGGTTCTGAACCCATCTTAGAGTACTTATGATATGTGAGAAGATAAAATAGTGTATGAAGCTGTACACACAACAACACACCTAACTAACCATTAAAGACGGAGCAGAGAGAAAAAGAAATAGATGTATATATGTGTATTATGTCAACAACATTCGATTCTAGTGCGACTCTCTTTCATGCAATATTTCAGATTTCTGAAGTGTATAGCTAGATGTGTTGCTGTGTGTACATAATTAGGCCTTAAAACTCTCGTGTGATCCTATTATGAAACTCGCTCGAGCTCGTTTCATAAAACCACACTCGTATTTTAAGGCCTCTCATTAAGCATCAGTTGCATAAACTACGATTAAAAGAACAAAAATATGATAAAAATATTGACAGGAGGTATAGGATTGGTTTTGATAGAATTAAATATTAAGAACTGCAGTATCATCTATACTGTTAAAACCAAAATACAAACGTTGTTAGTGATTCTGAAGGACACGCATCTTCTTTGCTTGCCCCCTACGTCAATAAGAACCCTACCCTAAAACTAACCTGCACCAACTGGTGATCGAGTTGCGCAATCATTCTCAATAGATGCCCGGTCCTCGCCGCTCGGACGAAGACGCCGCAGTCTCCGATGCCGGCCCCTCGCGCGAACAGAGCGCAGAAGTCAGCCCGACTTCCGCACAGGGTACGTTCTAGGGCCACGTGGAGGGATTGCGAGGCTAAGGCACGTTCTGGGCCCTGGGATAATAAGGCCAAAGCACACTTTAAGCACACTTTATTCGTTGTGCGTTTATAAATAAGATCTACAAAAAAAAAACAGCGCCATCCATAACATATCTCATCTTATCCTGATTTTACTTGCATAGAGGCATTCTATCTTGGTTCTTAGGGTTCGCAGCGTATTTGCAGCATTAACATTGTAGTCTTGAGAAGGCATATGTCTACGGGTCACAGATCTCACTTACGATCAGGGGTATTATTCTCTCAAAAACAACAGACGACGGTCGGACGAACGAGCGAAATCGCAGCGGCGAGTTTAAGTAGTCCAGTCAGAGCGAACAAAACACATTTTAGCGCGTGCATTTTCAATTAAGCAGCCTTATATGTTCGATCCATCGGCAGAAACCATGCTGCTTAATTGAAAATGCACGCGCTAAAATACATTTTGTTCGCACTGACGGGACTACTTAAACTCGCCGCTTGGACAATCTCTCGTTCGTCCTTCCGACCGTCGTTGATGAAAGAATCACTACCCAGGTGCCCTGTGTGCCGTTAGCCTTCTTTATGTCATAAAAGAAAATGGTACACGAATCCATTATGTTATTTATTTATTTATTTATTTATTTGTTGACAGTTCTATCTACTAACCTCTGTGCTGTACGGCTGACAAAGGTCGCAGCACACGGTGACGAGGGTCTGGATGCCGGCGCGTACCTCGAACGTCGTCTCCGCCCGAATGATGCCGCTCAAACACATGTAGCTGTGGAACACGGGGCTTGGTTAAGACAGTGCCCAGAACGCTGACGTGGGGTCAATTTTGTATGGAAAGTAAGGATGTTGGCATTGAGTATACGGTACTGTTACCATTGTGAGAGGGACTGGGGTATAGTTCAGATTTATCGGTCACGTCACGCGCAAATTTCCAATCAATTATAGTGGATCTTTACAAGGATTTATTTAAATTTACAAGTAGGTATTAAACAAAAAAAAAATCTAAGGAATTAAATAATAAATTAAAAAAATTGCTATTTATTTAGTTTACTATTTAATAAAAGTGTGTTAATTGCTACGAAAATGTTGCAAGCCTAGAAACATTCCATGTTGGTCCTCAGCGTTGGCAACGCATTTGCGGTCTTAGGATTGCAGTCTTAGTCTTAAGAATGCAAATGCCTACGGGTCACAGATCCCGCTTACTATCAGGTGGTATGGTGTGCTCGTTTGCCTTCTCCGCACAATAAAAAAAACCAAGAAGTAGTAACGGATTGAGATCTAATTTGTACAATTTGACACTAAATAGCCCATAAGAAGCTCAAAAACACAATTGAGCATGTCTAAAAAAAATTGTACATTTCATTTACGACTTCGATTTGCAAAAAAAATGCAGGTTGGTAGGGTGAATGAAGCTGAGCCTAAATAACATTCGAAATAACTTTCCTTTTTTGTTACTCTTTCTTTGGTTCATGGTAATAGAAAAGAAAAGTTTCATACAAATGTATGAGGACATTTTGGGAGACTATGTTATTTAGTTAGGCTCGGCTTTATTCACCCTAACAACCTGCATTTTTTTTGCAAATCGAAGTCGTATATGAAATGTACAAACTTTTTTAGAAATGCTCAATTCCTCACTAAAAAAAAATTACAAGATCAACAAACAAAAAATACCACAGGACAATTATAAAAGTCTTATGACAGTGGCGATTTGCGAGCTTGATGCCTGCGAACGTGTAGTGGTTAAATCTTGCATCAACCGGACAGAACAAAGCCTGAATGGAAAGACAACACGGTCTGTTGTTACGGACTTAATCCCAGCTAAGGGACAACGCGTTATTATATGTAAATATTGCTACCGGTTACTGGCAGAGTGATAATCTGTTGCTTTGAAATATACGGATAAATGCTTCTTAATTTAATGAGTAAAGTTAAAAGGTTAAGTACAACCAGTCGATGGTATTGTCTAGAAGTTAGAAAGAATATATCGCTGCTTAAATACAAAAGCGCCACAAATCAATAACAAATATAGTTTGAATTAAAAGTTAAACTGGACACATTTTGGTTTGTGTCGCTTTTGTAATTAAGCAACGATATATATTTAAGTTTACAATATCGTAGCGAAGCAAAAAAAGCAATGAGATATGAGTAAAATAATTTTAAACGACGTTTGTGAAAAAATATCTCATTTCCTGACAGCTCATTATTTGACATTGACATTCGTTTATTTATTTTACTAACAAGTACATTCATACATTTTACTGTCGTATCGTTAAACCGCATTCTGCCACAAATTATTAAGTGTTCCTAACCTTTTTTGACTTTGGTCTTTGATTAGGTACCTAAAAGATATTTATTAGGCATGTATAAAAAAAAACCTTTATTATATTTTTTTATTCATCTTTGCGCAAAAAAAACCAACCTTGCAATAATAATGAAAAAAAAGGTCTGTCTTTTTTTTACTGGCATAAAATTTCGGAATCACGCCAAAGGATTTCAGCATAATGATAAAAGTAAACAATCAGTGAAATAAAAATAAAATGCAACCCAAGCATCTTCCTTGCTGTTTCCGATCCAATTATAATTTGTGTCAATATTTGCGCCGATTGTACAAGTACAGTCAACACAATTAAATCATCCAACACAGCGTAATTTGGAGGGTATGCAAAATACTTAGGGTTGATTTTCGGTTGTTAGAGTCAAGATAAGGGAATGAAACTTTGATAACCGTATGATCAAATCTCAAGAGGTTAACCGAATCGAGTCGGGCTTGTATGATTTGTTTTTAATCTTCACAGATAATAGATAACTTATTTGCTATGATAATATTGATAATAAGTAAATATTAAAAACAAACTGTACTTATATGTATACAGGGAGTCCCTGAGTAAATATTATAGCAAAGAAAGACCTAGGTATTAACAGATTAATACTATTTATTAGATTTTTTTAAAAGTCCATAAGTAGGTGCGTCACATTAATTATTATAAAACATTTTTAGAAACCACAACATAGTACTAAATTTATGAATAGCTTGTTTCACATTGCTTCCACAGCTACCAACCTCTTACAATCCGTACGCTATCAACTCGAAATAATGGCAGCTTATAAAGCCAGACTAAAAAAACAAAACAAAACCATGGCGCCGATGGAACGTGAACAATTCAAAAATGGAATTCGAAAATACTCTCCTCTGATTCGTCACCGGTGTTCTACCACACAATTCTTATAACCAATTTGTATTGTTTTGAATCTTAATGACTTCACAATAGGGTGGACGTCGTGTGTTGACGTTAAATTGGTTGGGTTGGGGGTCCGAGTTTCGGTGACGGGTAAGATAAGCTAATCTTAAATATTCGTTGCTTGGTAAAGGTCATTTTAGTACAACACTGACTAAATCACCGGCCGGCGTTATCAGTTTGACTCCTGAGTTTTTGAACAAGGTTATTAATGTGAGGTATTTATTAAATAAATTGTTAACAGAACCCAGTCATAAATATAAATATAAATATTTTTCTTTCTTATAAAAAAAAATTACTTGTTTTCTTTTGGACTGTTGTGTGTTATGATTGTTTGTTTGACTTAGGTAATTTTCATTGTACATTTAGTAAACATAGGTATATATAATTTGATGTGAATGTATTACAATAAGTTTTTCCTTTAAATTGATTAATTAATTAGTGTATGTAAGTGGTTTGTAAGCGTACTAGCTAATTAAATACCTATTGATTTAAGAAATAAATGCTTCTATAAAAATTGGGCGAAATGCGCTGCGGTAAAACATGACCTAAACTCGAAAACCAATATAAGTGAAATGAAGTTTAGAAATTTTCACAGCATATTAGGAAGATGCTACGATTAATAAATAAAAGATATTCTGGATAAAGAAAATAACGTTTTCATTATGTTTCCCACGTCACCCTGTGTAATTAAAAATGTAACAATTCAAGCCAGAAAAAGTTTCAATATGAATACACATACACAAATACAGTAAAGCAATAAATTCTACACACTCTAACAGCTGTGTCTGTGGTCCTCTGAACTTTTTGCACGCCCGTCGGTAACCTCACGTCACGAGTCACTGAAGAGTCGGCTTGTTTAACATCGCTGTCATTGCGGTTTCCTCAGTTCACTTACACAGGATGTACATGTGACAGTTTAGATACTAAATTTCCGTTAATAAATAAAAATTATATACACAACACGGTTAGATACAGGGTGGTTCGATGGATAGTTTTCAGGGCACGCTGTAGTCATTGTTATTCGCACTAAATTAAAATAGAATTGAATGTTTACCACCACATTTAGTCAAGAACAATTCCGAGTTCCTAGTAATAGGTAATAAAAATACTAGTAAATCTAATAAGTATATAAAATTCTCGTGTCGCAGTGTTTGTAACAAAACTCCTCCGAAACGATTTGACCGATTGTTATTTGTCTTGTGGATATTCAATAGGTCTGGCAATAGGCCTTAAAGTATATTTCATAAGGTTTGGACAGCTAGTCTAATATATAAAATTCTCATGTCACAGTGTTTGTAACAAAAATCTCCCGAAACGGCGAGACAGATTCTTATGAAATTTTAAGGTATACTGTGTAAGTCTGAGAATAGGACTTATAGTATAATTTAATAAGGAGTGTATGAAAAAAAAAAAACCCGGGCAGCGTCGATTACGAGTGTTTATTTAAATCATTCTCATTTTTTTTTGTGCCTTATATTGGAAATAATAACTACTTCAAACATTTTTTCCTCAATACAACTGCAGCACATACCAGCCCACCCTGTGTCGTCCCTGGCGCCAATGATTCACGGGGCCAATCACGGCGCGTTCTAAATTCAAACGCGCTAATGGAACGCGAGCTTACGAGCGGCGCGAGCGCATCTATTCCGTTTAGGGTTGCCAGCGATGATTATAAATAAATGGAGGATTTTTTAACGAAAAATATCAAGAACTGAATTATACAAAGCGTTTCTTTAGGAGTCCGGAAAAAGTTACATTCCAATCTAACCAAAGTAGGTTATGCATAATATAGGTATAGAAAACGTAAAAAATACAGTAAAATATTAAGATTTGTTTGATTACATTTATTTTTATTCCTCTTTACATTTTGATTCACCTTAAAATACCATAGTGTTTAGTTTTAAGTTTTTAAGTAAGTATTAATGTTTTGCTGTGTGTGTTTATAAATTAAAAACGATAGCTAACGTGAGTAGTTTGTGCTTCGGCACATAAGCTTTTTATTTAAAAATCTACCAATAAAATTAAACCTTATTCCTTTTCAGTAATTACATAAACGGCAGGATTTTCCCAATACTGGCAACACCGAGCGAAAGCACTCACGTTCTCGTTTAAAATGTTTCTCCTTAATTTCAGATAGATAAACGACTCCAGCGCATTTCGGCGCCTTTCAACGTGAAATATGTTTTCCCATTAACGACATAATGTCGTGTTTAATACTCTTTGAAGCTTAAAACGTCCACTGTACGAAGACCTCTCAAAATCCGTTTAAAAGGTAATGTTACTTGGGAATTTTAGGGGTAAGGAGGTCGAGGTAAAATGGACAAGTAGTAAAATTGTTGTGGCATCTTTAAAGTAAGGTATGTTAATTCTGTTGTGAGTGGTATAATTTTAATTTCAGTCTGGATTTGTGATTGAACATTTCCTTTTTCAATTTCGTATTTAAAATGACGCGCTTGTTTTATTTCACCGCGTGCACTTTGCCGTATTTATTTTTGGAGCACTCAAATTCTATAAATATTTGAAGTTCCGTAGTAGACAGTTGCATCATCGACATAGTAAATAAGAGTTTATTTTTGTATAGCTCTATAATTTTAGGTTACATTGGGATCATTTTGTTTTTTCAAGTTTTGTTGTAGTTGAAATACAGATAACGCCTAAGCTATCGTAACTATTCTTTATTTCTCTTCGACAAGAGATTCTCTTCGACAAGAGATTCTCTTCGACAAGAGAAAACAAGTTATATAAATAACTAGCGACCCGCCCTCGCTTCGCTTCGGTTTATTTGAGTTTTCTATAACACACGTACATAAAACAAAATTTATTATACATAAAAACCTTCCTCTTGAATCACTCTATCTACTAAAAAAAACCGCATCAAAATCCGTTGCGTAGTTTTAAAGATCTAAGCATAAATAGGGACAGACAGCGGGAAGCGACTTTGTTTTATACTATGTAGTGAAGGAAAGCGTCAACTATTTTTTTAGATACACGAAGTAAGCCAAACACTATTCATGGCATAAACATAATGAAGATTAAAATATTTTAAAACAGGTGCTAGATTTATAAGTTTTCGAGTGCTTATTTTTACATTTGTATTGATACATTATTTCAATACTTTTTGTGACTGTCAAACTACCATGTTTTAATTCTTACCCTTAATACTTTAATTTACCCGATTTACTGGTATTTTTCACTCACAACATTCTAAAAGAAAAAAACTTTTTAATTTAAATCCACGCTACAACTGTCAAATCACAGTAAAATAGCCATATGAGCTAACATTATATAAAACGCAACAAGTGTTTAACCCATAAACTAAACGATATAAAATTCTATAAAACCTATCGAGCGTACGAGGCGTGACTACTTATATTGAGACATCAAATTTATTTCACATTAATATACGCAAATAAATATGCAAATGCATTTTAAACAAATTCTGGGCACCCTTGGATTATAGAAGGGGTAACAGCGGATCGCAATACTGAATACATTAATAATAATGTTACTTTAATGGGGACTTTGTATGGCCTGAATGTCCGTCTGGCGGTGAGCACAGCTATTATGGTGACGGAATTGTTTACTATTTCATTTTAGAAACATATTTAATAAACATAAAATCTTAAATCGAATGCAGTTGATCACACGAAAGACCGTAGTCAGTTAATAATAAATAATAGCGATTTTGAACGGGATGGCAGATATAAACGAAATATATTTCACGTATATTTTGAGAACACTGAAAGTAATCACACTCATCATATACGTCATCAAGGATCTCATACCAACTGACTTAAAAAAGATTAACAATTTTCGACAACGACACATCATCGCATAGTGAGTGACAACTTCCGAAGACACATTGACACTCGTCTTTGGACCCTAAGACTTTATGACAGTGTTAATTTAAAATACTCAATCATCATACGTTTTACACAACAATCCCTAAAAAAAAACGAATTCAAATAATACATTTCTCTTGACGCGATGATTAAATAAAGACAATATAAACAGCATACGCTATTACCATTCTAAAACTATAAGTAGATTCTTCTATCACATTAAGTCTGACTTCTGTTTGTACTAACGCATTCTCGCAATAAAAACTTTCAAATTTAACACATTCTGTAGATCAAAAGCTCCGTATTAACATAGTGGGGGCAGAGTAATCCAGCTAAGTAATTCTCTCTCAGTAAGTAATTCTCTGATAAATGAAATTAAATCGCACAAACAAGTGCCGTTAGCCCCGCGGCTCCCCTTCCACGTGCTTCGGCGTAGGGATGGGTCGAATATCGATATCCAGGTCTCAAAACATTAATCATACTGTAAATTGCATGGGCTTTTTTTAATAGTTTTCTGATATTAGGTATTAGGGTAAAATATTTACAAAAGGGTAATAGAGGGTATCGACATATGTTAGTGTCCCTTTTATGAATTGCGTGAGAATACAAGCAAGAATGTATATTTCATAACTAAAATTCGAAAATCGAGCACTGAACTATACAAGTGAAATAAAGGTTCAACATATGAGCCAATACAAAAGCCATACAAGCCCGTGACACGACAATGAACAAAAGCAAAAAAAACTCTCAGCCTAAGCACCATCCAGAATATTCCAACGTTTCCAACTATCGACACCTCCCATCCCGAAAAACTTGGCAAAAAGAACATCGCAACACGACATGTGCGCGCCAATCTGTCGATGCGCTACTCAGCATCCCACTCTTTCCCGCACAAATTATCCCGCATACGTCCGTCCCTATCTAACCCCCTCAAAAGTACCCTATTCACGGTTGTCGCAAAAGCTTAGACGTCCGATTATCGGCGTGTTTTGGATTGTTTTCGATTGTCCGATTCGATTACTGGATAAAAAAAAGTTATCGTATTACGTACTCGGGTTACGCTTTCATGCTTTTGTTAATGGAGATATTATTTTGACTTATTCGATAGCCATTATAATAAAGACATGTAAAAAATTACTGTCTAGCATAAAGTTTAAAATGTCGTGACCATAGTTTATCGAATTATACCATTAATATTTTAAAATCCGCGAGCAATAATCGATTCATAACATCCTGAACGTGACATCACTATTATACTGGTAACAACTTTAAGTAAGTAGCCTACCAAATTGAAATATAACAAGTATCACAGCCAATACACTATCTTCTACATAGGTAAGAACAGACACACACACACAAAAGGTGAAAAATAAGATTTAATAAAAAGTAAGCGACAGATACATTAACAATTGTTGCGAAAAAATCTCAACTCAAAATAGTAACATTTATTTGAAAATCCAGATTTGAGCAAATCTAGAAATTTAGCATAAGCTGGATATGTAAGAAATTCTGATTGCACACTGTACGGTCTCGAAACCGTGCATTTGTTTCATGCTTATGTACAGCCACGAGATTTAATTTGGTACCCACCTTAGGACCAAAGTCAATCTGACATTCTACAACAATAAGGTTAAGTTTCCTGAAAGTTACAAATGACTTTACATCTCTAATGACATTGACGGCTTCAAGCATATTTTTCTTGAAATGGGTCCCAAATTAACTCTCGTGACCGTACTAGCTACTAGCTTATGCTTTAGACATAGCGGGCGTTACTAACTTTAGAGCAATTAACAACAAGACAAAGGAATAACAAAACTTAATACTATTGTATAATTAATTAACTTAAATAAAATACTTCAAAATAACTCAGGATTTCTCTCCCTCCAATCTTGGATCACCAAGCATCGACATCAATACTCAAACTGGGCCTCTGTTCAACATGGTAAAAACCATATCGTTTTTGACCTGTTATAGTATTGACAACGTTTTGATACCTCTTATTTACTTGACAGTAATGGCGGCCGAGTTATAAAACAATACCATAACGAGGCAAATACGATTTGGATTTTACCGTCTAGAACAGAGGCGCTGGACTTTACAGTCAAGAAAATTTATTACTAGACCATTTTGGACTATGTCAAAGTGACACTGTAAATAAAATCATACTGTACACAAACCATCATATTTAGTCTAACGTCATATTAAAAGCTTCTGGATGGGATCAAAAGACATAATCAAATAACTTGACCCTCGCAAGTGACCACTAAAATATTGACAAAAGACCACGTTATTACTAGTTACACATCTCATACTATCAAGCAAAATGCAAACCTAACAAATTAGCACTCGCTCACCCTACCGTATGTCACATCAACATCAAATCATTTTCATTTCATCCCCAATTTAGCACAGAACAAGTGTTCCGTTACTCACGGCCGGGAATGAACCCGGGTCCAGACACCTGGGTGGGTCGCACGGCACTTTATAACAACCCTTGTTACTCGAGATGGATGGGAATTTTCAGCATGGATTATTGATGGTGGTTAGATTTCATAACTTTTAATTGATGACCGTGAGTACTGCTGCAATCATGCAACACTAGACAATATACCTCGCAGCATTAACAGCCAACCAGGGGTTCTATACTACTCGGTAAAACTGTATTGCTATTATCGCTCGGCCGCCATTACTGTCAAGTAAATAAGAGCTATCATAACGTTGACAATACGATAAACATGTCTAAAGCAACATGGTTTTACCGAAAATATTGCCCCGTAGCGACGAGAGGTATGGGAAGTGTCCTTGTGTGTTACAGGCTATGAACTACAGAGTACAGGTTTCTGAGCCAGGGTTGTTTAAAGACCAATTTAGTCCACAATTTTTTTACGTCTAATACTACGGAAAATCTATAACATTTTTTTCCAGAAAAGCTAACTATGTTGATTCTACTTGGCATCAGAGATTAAAAGGGGTCGAGAATCGAACCAGGACCCGCGTGAAAGCCACCTGATTGTTCGCACGGCACTTAATAGACCCTCGTTTCAATATGGATAACTACACACGCCTAATGCCTTTGGAGAATATGTTTACCCAAATATGAGAGCAAGATCGGAATATTTAAGAATGACTTTAAAGTTACAATAGTAACATAATTTAATAATAATGAAGATAAAGGTAGTTAGGTAAATGAAATTCTGATTAGAATTAATTTTCTTTAAACTAGAAAGTTGCCACAGAGAACCGCATGGTCAAAGGAATAAAACCTGGCACAATGACGAACCTTGTGGGACACTCTATTGTATTTAGATTGACAAAAGCTTAAATATGAAGAGAAAATGTTAATATAAAAACGACGATATTATAATGTTGGCCGTCAGTGAAAAAGCGGATCAATAATAGTAGAACCATAATCATTGGTTTTGCAAACAATTAGGATAATACTCGACTCTTGGTCAAAAGCAGCTGTAGCTCGAATAAACCCTAATGATTACAGTGGGCATTCAACACTACAGCCCAGCATGCATCGCAGCGGGGCGCCACTCTGCAGTAGCTTTATGAGCTTCGATGATTAACACATACGATTGAATGAAGTGGGCGTAGTCTTGCTTTAAATATGCACAACTCCAGTTTTTTAAGAGAGGTGATATGATGACTTTAAGGCTGATACGGGAGTGACGACTACGATTGCACATGAGACACACTTGTTCCCGGAGATGTTGGGGAAAGAAGTGCTTATTTTAATATAACAATTTCAAAATACCAGGGTAAAACAATATTGCTTTTGACGTCTTATGGTATTGTTTTTAGCGCCCTCCATTACTGTCAAGTAAGTAAGAATGAAACGTAACGTTGGCGATACAATAACCGTTGTTGTTTTACCGTGTTTTAAAGAGGCCCTGATGTTTTGGGAATCTGGTAAAAGTTTTGAAATTCTGGAATTTTGGTAGTGAGCGAAGAGAATCGCTTTGTTTCCTAATTCGACAAGAAGTCGAACCAAGCTTCCTGATGGTAAGTTGGACCTATACCTCAAACACATTTGCAATCTTAAGACTAAGATCTCGAGACTATTCCCAAGACTGCCTCAATGCTCATATCTCCGGTTGTATTATAGCAAAACACCAATGCAGACAATGGTACCGCAGGATTAAGGATATATCAAGACACAGAAACGATTCGAATCTCAATTTCTTACTACATTTTTTTTCTATTGTAGCGTTAATCCTATCGCAAGCACTCTGCTGGACCCCTGCGGCTCTTGCTGTGCTGTTGGACCCACAACTACTATTCATTAGGCGATTATGATGGTTCTGGCTGGGCACTTATATTGACATAAACGTTAAATGGGCATTGTTTCCTAAGAACCACTTTTATAATGCCGTTTTTTAGAAGTGTAAAGAAAAAAGTCAAAGTACATTTTACGGCTAACATAGCTATTTTTCTGAGTCATCAGTGTTGCAAAAAATTCACGTTTGTTGTATGGAAGCCCCTCTTAAATATCCAATTTATTTTGGAAATGAATATACAACTAAATATTCTGTGAATATTTCATACGTCTACCTGTTGCCATTATTAATATCGAACAAAAAACGGCGAAAATAACCCACCTCCACTTAATTTATTTTTTCTGTTTTTAGTATTTGTTGTTATAGCGGCAACAGAAATACATCATCTGTGAAAATTTCAACTATTTAGCTATCACCGTTCATGAGATACATTGTAGTGACAGACGGACAAAGAGTCTTAGTAATAGGGTCCCGTTTCTACCCTTTGGGTACACCCAAACACCCTAAAAATATCTTTGAGTACGGCGGTAAGTCGAAAGTCAGGTTTTTGGTTTTAATTTTAGAATTATTTAAATGGTACATATGAACTTTTTTGTTAGAATATCATATAAGAAAACCACAAACTGATTTGATCATAGGTATCAATCCTAAAAGTGCCTTACAACCTCAATCCCATAGCCCTGCCATTTTATCCAATCGCGTGATTGAGACTCCCTGCGGTGTCCCGCTGCGTTGTTGTGCCTCCTGCCCATTGGCTGATTATGTTGTTACGGTCGTTTTATAACCGGCCTTTATGGCCCATTGTTATGAGATTTGACCGATGTGAAATATATTTGTATTTTTTTTGCTTCTAAACTTAATATTTCTTGAGTGGTTATTTATGTATTCCAGGTTCACCAAATACCTGTCGCCAAACAACAGCGTACAGACAGCTAAATGATAATCGTTAGTAGAGTTTTGTGGACTAAATCGAACTTGTTACTCTATGATGAGTTTTAAGTTAATTATGACTTGGGGATAAATCAGTCAGAGAAATAAGTAGCATTGAATTATTTAATTGCATTATGTTTGCAAATTTCCATGGGCCCGAAGCCCGCTTATAGATGCAAGGAACAATCATACAAGGGCACCGTATTTTTTCGCATTTATTCGAAATTATATCGCTTTATCAATCAATCAAATAGGGTACTGAAGACGACTGAGATAGCAAGACAAATACAGACTTCAGATCAAATACTATGTCGTATTTATTCATAATGATGGTATGCATTAGGCCTGCGTATTGTCTTATTTCATGCTATACAGGGTGGAAAGGGACGACGGCCCTTCCGGTAAATTCGAGATTATGCATCTTTAGTACTATATTTTTCTCCAAGAAACTATGCTAATATTTTTAGCCGTTTTCAAGTTACAGCTCGTTAAAGTTTAATACAAAAAACGTGTTTTTTCAACCCTAACAGCTGATAAGGTCAATGATCCTACCCTTGACCTAACTAGTAAACAATAATTTTGAGATGTAATTGATGGATGACATTTAGCGGGTGCATTGACAATATTTTTGTTTTGCAACCTATTTGTTTCATAGACAATTTTACAATGACAATAAGCACGTCACAATTATGTTATGTCACACTCTTAAACTAATGCTGCTTCCTTAATAATGCCATTACTTGAGGCTAGAGATTATCTCAATTTGTTACTGTTATACGCAGAGTGCAACTACAATACCTCTGAGACTTTGCGTCAATACAGACAGCGATATCTTCCACCGTATCCATCAGACCGTCGAATGATTTTGCGTGCCTTTGACCGCGTTGCTAGCAATCGTCCCATAGTCCCCCGAACATCTCAAGACGACCAACGCGGAGGAGGTGTCGTACGACTTGCTGCGGGGCTCGAAGAAAGAGTACTGCGTTATTTTGACCGCAATCCAAGAGCAAGTTCCAGGCGGGCGGGTCAGCACTTCGGATTAACTCATACGACAGTATTGAAAATACTAAAACGCGCCCGTCGTCGTCCTTATCACATACAGAGGGTTCAAGCGTTATTGCCCCGAGACTGCCCCATCCGGGAAACATACTGCCGGTGGTTGTTAGACAAAATAGCTGGAGACCGTGAATTCATTAGACGCATTATTTGGACGGATGAAAGTGTATTTACACGCAATGGTATGTGGAACAGGCGAAATGAACACGTGTACGCCGAAGAAAACCCATTCGCGTACCGTTATTCGAGTCACCAATATCGTTGGTCAGTTAACGTTTGGGCTGCAATTCACGGGGAAACAATTATAGGGCCTGTGTTCTTACCTGCAACACTTAACAGAGTTGGATACATGGCCCTCCTAAACTCCACGGTTGACGCTTACCTCGATAACTTGCCACTGGCCGAAAGACAACGCACTTGGTACCAACAAGACGGAGCACCAGCTCATTCCGTGATAGAAGTGCGTGAGAAATTAAACACTGAGTTTGGGAACAGATGGATAGGGCGATTTGGGCCACACCGTTGGCCCCCAAGGAGCCCGGACCTCACGGCACTGGACTTTTTTCTGTGGGGCACGATTAAAGACAAAGTGTATAGGACTGAATGTGAAACTGCCGAGGAAATGAAAGAAAGATTAATTGCTGCCTTCGAACAACTGCGTCGAAAAAATCGTGAAGAAAATACATTATCGAAGGTGCATCGCCATACTCGGGCACGAGCTGCTGCCTGTATTATTAGACGTGGTGGAATATTTGAACATCGGTTGTAGATCCCTAAGATAACAGGTATCCTTTTCTCGTTAGCCTTACAAATGTTGGCATAGTTAGGTAAATAGTTAGGTAAATAGGGTTGTCACCAATATTAAACATGACTCATTTTAACTTTTTTGTTTTCTTTATAATAATTGTTTCTAACCATTGCACATCGAATGTACATCACTTATGTGATACTATATTTTCGGGAACGGCCCTCGTCTCTTTCCACCCTGTATAAAAAACACGTGTGCATAACTGACTACAATTTTTTTTTATCAAATTCACAATCAACGTCATTTAAAAACTCAATAACACATACAAAAGAAATCTACTTTGAACAAAAAAAAATCCATCTGGCTTTCTACACTACACATCGCTTTCCCTAGTCCATTCACAAGTGTGACCTCAATCGGTTCCCCTTTATTCCTCAATCAAGTCTATTATTTTCCTATCCTAGTCAAAATTGAAAAAAAACGTACCCTTCCAATACCCACGACAGCACGTCAAGGGCCGGTAATCGAACCCGGTCCCCAGAGCATACACAGAAACCACATTTGAACGCGACCGTAACGGTAATTTTGCGCGGAGGAATTAAATAATTATGACATATAACTGACAGTTGGGTGTGGGTGAGCTTCTAATGGTTCCAGCTATATTTCAAATTGACGTCAGTTACATGGGGCTGTTCTGCGATTGGTTGATTAGCCAACTGATGCTTACTTCTGAACACTATTTAGCCAATTAAATAAATATAAATAATAAATAAATATAAGGGGACAATCTCACACCAATTGACCTAGTCCCAAAATAAGCTCTAGGCTTGTACTACGGGTACTAGACAACGATATAAATACTTATATAGAGAAATATATACTTAAGTACATAGAAAACATTCATGACTCAGGAACAAATATTCGCGCTCATCACACAAATATCTGCCTTTACCAGGATTCGAACCCAGGACCACTAGCTTCGTAGGCAGGGTCACTACCCACTAGGCCAGCGCGTCGTCAAAATTGTGTTCCACTGTCTGGGTAGCCGTCATTTTTTACTTAACTAAGGCAAAGCAAAAAATATTGTTATGATTTAGTATTGTCGTTCATATTGTTTTGTTTTTAAAGTATCCCGTTGGTAGAGAGGCTGATGACCTGTCAAGATTCTCCTGCCATATCGTTTGACCGAAGCGAAAACCGAAGACGTTATTCCAAAAATCATTAAAGCTTTTAGATAAAACGCAATAATCAATGATCATGATTAGCATAAAAAATATAAGCAAATAATGGCCCCCATACATATTTAAAATAAAAAAGGAACTATTGTATTGTTAATAAACAAGCCCCTCACTAGTTTGTAAGTTGCTGAGCCCTACTAGGGTCCATAAAGATCTACCTTATAAGTAGTTACAAGTGACCTAACACCTGTATTATACTCGTATAACTTATGGAAGCAATAAAGAATTGAGAATTGAAAATGATCAGTTTTGCCTTCAGGTTTAACCGACCATGCGGTCGGTTAAACCTGAAGGCAAAATAGTATAGCAGTGTGTAATTTGGCCTGAAGGCATTTCGCATCAGTCAGCCTGAACGATTTGCCTGACTGGACAGACCTTCATATGATCAGTTTTGCCTTCAGGTCCAACTAGTTGTAGCACAATTATTCGGTTTCATCCATTCTCACATCCTGTCTTGGCAAAGGTTGTACCGGTTGGCATCTACATGTATGGCTACTCGATCCGGTCGGGCGGAATTTGACGCAGTTTGGCCTGAACCGATCGGCCTCTACATGTATGGGGGCCTGGACGGACAATCACCGAAAGCGTGACAATGATTACAGCCACCGGTCCCACCGGGAGTAGTGATTAAAAATTAGACCCAAAATAGAATTACTCGAAACCAAACAATTTACATTAGCTCAATTATTAGACGCGTGCCCATATTATTGCCAAAATTATCAACAACAAACAAAACCTTCAAATATCCATTGCCAGAGCAAACACACTTCTAACATCTAGCAATAAAATTCACCTACGAATTTCCAAACAGCAAAACAATTGGGACAAATATTAATGTCAAACATCAAGCCAACTTGAACCTTATTTCAATCTATAAACATTCAATTTGAAGTGTTAGGGAAAAAATAGAGGAACATGGGCAATGTTAGGCCACGTGTTAGTGTCATCGCTAGGGATTTCAACCGGGATCGAACGCCGTGCCCGGGAGGATTGGAACGACACGGCACGCGACGAGACGCGTGACAGTTTTGACGGCTAAATTGAGACATTTTTTGCGACAGTTTTGAATAAGAATTGGTGTTGAAATTGATATATTTGGGTGTTAGGCATTTAAAATTAAAAAGAACTTGTTAGACATTAATTTTGTGAGGAACTGGCGAGAGACATACATTTGTAAAGCTTATTTAGTTAATTAGTGTTATTGCCATTTGTATTGTAAATTATGGGTAAACTACATTAGTATTATTCAAGAGCGTTGGTGGCCTAGTGGCTTTGGAAGTCGACTCGTGATAGTTTGATTAGTTTCGAGTTCGAACTATCGCGATGATCATATTGCTCATGTACCGATATAGTTTTTAAGTACATTACTGGATGGCCTCACGGTGAAGGAATAACATAATGACGAAGCATGCGCATTAGAACTACTGAGTAAGCAAGAGGGTAATTGCACAAAAGATCCTAATGGGGTCGAAGTTTTTCCAGAAGTGCCTATCTGTACAGATACGATGAAATAAGTATTATTCATATGTAAAAACCGGTAACACGTCGATAAAAAATATAGAGAATAACCCTCAAACGAGTCTAAAAAGAACGAATACTTACTTAAAATACTTTATAAAAATATTGAGTGACGAATACGTAACAAAAATGAAATGCGATTGTTAAATATCGACAAGAAACATCAAAATTTATTAAACACTATAGAAAATCAATGGTATTTGGTAATGTCGATTACACGGCCAACAGGAATGCTTTTCTAAAGTTTGATCAAGCAACCATTACCTTGGTTCATAACTCATAAGTACCAGTGTTACTTATGTTATTAAATTCCACGTATTTCAGCAGACCTTATGAATAAATACATTAACACATGCGCGCGACATAAAAGCTAATCAATCAGAATAACTAGACGCAAAATATGACGTCACAACGAGGGGAGCGCGGGGCCAAATGGACCATCGTCTATTAACACTGCGCATTTTTATTGCGCCTCTTTACTGGAGTGTGTTTTGATTTAATTTCACAGCCACTGCTCGCATATGGCGCTATAGTCGTACAAACTTAAAAATGCAGTCAATAGTGGTGCTGTTAAGATATATAAAAATCTTTATTTGAAAGAATAAGGTTTTTGACAAGGCAACAATAGTCAGAACGACGTTATCTATATGCTTGAAAGAAATTTTGTTATTTTGATTGCCACTAAAGTGACATAGCGAAAGTAGTTCCAGATTTCGCCACCGGCATGAATAAGTTTGTATTAAAAGTGATTACATTAGGTGAATTGAGCAGGTAATGAAGTGAAAGGACATCGGTATTGTTTGCCGATAAAAATGTATGTTCCACGCATATGTTCGGTTAGTTATGAGTTAACAACGTGTCGTATGGTTATGACTTTATTCGCCCTAAAGCAACAGACAAATAGAAGATCTAGAGAAGCTACTGTAGTGAAATAAGGTTGTATTGTAAGAATACACCTTATTGCACTTTTCCTTTTTGTTAACTGGCCGTTTAATGGTTTGAATTTTTAAACTAACGGTTCGATGGAACACCGGCTTTGTTTTATATAATTTCAGGAGACGCCTCTCGACCACGGTGCGAGGCACGATATTGTAGTAGCTATTGTGTTTTAAACTAATATAATTCTGAAAGTTAATCTTAATTTCTTTTATTAACTAGCTACACCCCTTTCTTCATATGGTGGAGGTGCGGGGTAGATACCCGCTCGCTAAATAAAAGCAGTGCTCGACCCTGAGAGTAATTAAATAAGCCCGAGTGGTGGCAATTCCCAGAGGAAGGGAAAATATAAAATATAAAATATAAAAGTGGTAAGGTAGAATTATATATTCCTATTTTATATTTTCCCTTCCTCTGGGAATTGCCACCACTCGGGCTTATTTAATTACTCTCAGGGTCGAGCACTGCTTTTATTTAATTACTCTCAGGGTCGAGCACTGCTTTTATTTAGCGAGCGGGTATCTACCCCGCACCTCCACCATATGAAGAAAGGGGTGTAGCTAGTTAATAAAAGAAATTAAGATTAACTTTCAGAATTATATTAGTTTAAAACACAATAGCTACTACAATATCGTAACCGGAATAACCGGAATAAAAGCGCAATTCACTTCACAAACAGATTACGCGCAAAAGTTCTACTACAGAAAACAACAGCAACAAGAAACGCTCGTTGAGTATTTTTACGCCTTGGAAAGCTTAGCAGCGAAGGCGGAAATCAAGGACGACTCCAAATTTGTCAAACACTACATTAATTCCGTGAGCGATCGGTATCAATGGTTGCTTGCATCAAAGTTGTTTGCGTCGAAGGATGAACTAAGAAAAACGTTGCTACAAATAGAAGATGTGTATAATCCAGAAAACTCATATACACAAAAGGTGGAGTTGCCAATTTTCAGTCAGGATGTCAATTTCGAAGATGTCAGTGCTCATGGAGATCCATCGATGCATACACCGCGGTCGGAATATGTAACACCGCACAGGACGCCGAGACCGATCACGACACCGCGTAGAGTTCATTTTGAGCCACAGTCACCACCATCTCATAATTTACGCCCGCGTCCTTGGTCCCAGCAGCAAAATTCGCGAAGACAGCAAGATGCAACGCCTTCTACCTCGAGACAGCACCCAAACTACAGTCCCCGTCGTTAGTAAACCGGGATGCGACGAGGTGGAGATGTTTAAGTCCGGTTATCCTACAGAAGGATGCTATTGATAGTCGTTCTGATATAAATAAACCTAGGGATATTTTTGTACCAGTCATTTCTTTGCAGATAAACCAGGTAGATTGTGAGGCCCTTATAGATACCGGAGCAGCAGTCTCATGTGTCTCAGTGACGCAGTGGTCACATTTGAATCTCGGTGCATATAAGAAAAGTACCCAGGTCCCATTGCGAGCCGTTGGTGGGCATGCCATTAATGTGGTAGGCAGTGCTGAAGTTGGCCTCATAATAGGTCAAATTTATTTTAATCAGCAAGTTTTAGTTATTTCAGATCCTGCTGCTCTCATAATTTTAGGGCAAGATTTCGTGAGAGATAACAATGCAATTATTGATTTGAATAAAGGCGAGCTAACAATAAAGAAAAACGTAGCGATACCTTTTAAATCAATGTCAAACAATAAAGATGAAAAAATAAATTTTTCACTTGAAAGCTCAACTAAGGAGTTTTCATCAAATTCTTATATGAAAAAGACTGATTATGTTTATTTTACAGATTTGGTACAACGCAATGAAAACTATTTGTTGGATTTATTCGAATGTAAGCCGAATAATTTCAATATTAACGAAGAGTTGGCAGTTAAACAAAAGGCAGAATTGTTGAAATTGCTAAAAGGGTTCCGCCAAACATTTTCATTCGCAACGCGCGAATTGGGATGCTATAAGGATTCTTTAATTACGGTGAAAACGACTGATGATGAACCAGTCCATAAAGCACCATATCGTGTGTCGGAAAAGCAAAGACAAATTATTGATGAGCAGGTGCATGAGATGTTGGAGAATGGCATCATTCAAGAATCAAGAAGTCCATATGCTTCTCCTGTCGTATTGGTTGACAAACCAGAAGGTCCACCAAGATTTTGCATTGATTTTAGAGCATTAAATAAAAAGATAAAGATGGATTCATATCCAATTCCAAGAACGGATGATTTATTGGGGTGTTTGCAGGGAGCAAAATATTTCGCGGATCTCGACATGAATTCGGGTTATTGGCAACTTGCACTTGGCGAAGGCAAGGAAAAGACGGCTTTCGTGACACACTCCGGTCTTTATGAATTTAATGTGTTACCCTTTGGGTTAAAAACGAGTCAAGCTATGTTTCAGCGTGTGATGGATAAGGTACTTGCCGGAATAAAATACAAGAAGGTTATAGTCTATGTAGACAATATATTGGTCTATGGAGAAACATTCGAAGAATTTATGATGGCCTTAGAAGATGTCTTGTTACGTTTGAAATCAGCCAATTTAACCCTAAAACCATCCAAGTGTAAATTTGGGTATCAGAAGGTGACCGTTTTGGGACATGAAGTTTCCGCTAAAGGGATTGGTACGGATGCGAAGAAAGTGGAAGCCATGAGGAAGATACAAACCCCAAAGAATGTCAAAGAGGTCAGATCTGTGTTAGGATTATATTCCTATTATAGGAAGTTTATAGATAACTTCGCTGAGATAGCATTCCCTATAACAAGCTTGACGAAGAAAAATAAGAGATTTATTTGGTCGGAAGAGGAGCAAAAGGCATTTGAAGAGTTGAGAAAGAGAATATGTGAAGCGCCGGTTTTGACTTATTTCTCTAATGATAAGGAAGTAACAACAAGATTGTATGTCGATAGCTCGGACAAGGCTTTGGGAAGTTGCTTGTTTCAGGGAAAGGAAGAAATGAAGCCTGTCGCGTATGCATCAAGGAAATTAAGTGCTGCCGAACAGAGATATTCGGTGACAGAAAAAGAATGCCTGGGTTTGATATGGGCTATACAATATTTCAAGCATTATTTATGGGGGCTTAAGTTTCAAGTTGTTACAGATCATAGAGCGTTGGTTTGGTTGAAGAGTAAGCGCGATATGAATGGACGACTTGCAAGATGGGCCTTGGCGGTGCAGTCATGGGACTTTGATATTGTCTACTGTTGTGGCAGAGATAATATAGTTGCAGATTTCTTGAGCAGAAATCCATTGATCGAAAACCCGAGTGCGGAATGTATAGAGAAAATTCCTGAACAAGACGATGGATTTGTTTTGTATGCACTGAATAGCATCGATGTGAAAACAGAGCAGCGTTCTGATATATTTTGCAGCGATATCCTAAGCCGCATGCAACAAAATGGTACACAAGTTTACCAAAATTATTTCATACAAGGGGATTTGTTGTATAAGAAAAAGATTATCGGTCAAGAAACAAAGGACTTATTGGTGTTGCCAGGACAATGCTTCGCAGAGTGTATGAATGAAATTCATGACGATCCAGTGACAGGAGGTCATTTCGGACTCTTTAAAACCTATGCGAAGTTTAATGACAGATATTACATAGATAAGGCAGAGAAGAGGATCAGCGAGTATGTCAAGTCCTGTCAGCGTTGTCAAGAAAGAAATATAAACAAAGTCGTTGCCCCGTTAATTTCTATTTGTGTTTCGGATTTATATCAGAAAGTCGGCATAGATATATTGGGTCCGATGCAGATGTCCGATAAAAGGAACAAGTTTATTATTGTGGCAGTAGAGTATTTGTCGAAATATGCCATATGTAAAGCAGTGCCCAGAGTCACGGCAGATGTGGTGAATAATTTTTTGATTTCAGAATTGTTATGTCGATTTGGAGGCATACAGCAGTTAATAACTGATAAAGGAGCAGTCTTTACTTCCAATATTGTCAAGGAAACGGCACGTTATTTTAACGTGAAATTGACACATGCGACGACTTGCCACCCACAAACAATTGGATTGGTGGAACGGTTTAACGGAACATTGTTGAGTATGCTGTCGAAATACGTAGCGGATGGGCAACGTAATTGGTGCACGTATCTACCATTGGTATGCTATGCGTACAATAGTGCGAAGCAATCCAGCACAGGCGTATCACCGCACATGATAATCTACGGAAGGGAACCGTTGTATAGATCTGACGTAGAGTTGCGAATTAATAAGATTAATGTTTCAGAAACTTTGGCGAGTAAGATGACTCGGATGTCTTTATTGGTGAATAAAGTGGGTGAAAATATACGGGAAGCCCAGCGGAAGCAGAAAGCTTATTATGATGAGAAGGCCAAAGACATACCATATGGCAATGGGACCTTGGTGATGTTATATGCACCTAAAAGAAAAACTGGCATGAGTTTCAAGCTTGCCCGGAGATATAAAGGACCTTATGAGATAGTTGCCAGACTTGCGAAGGAAAATTATAAAATTAAAAAAGTTGGCATGCCTTCAAAAATCCAGGTTGTACATAGGAATAGGTTAAAGAAATTTTATTCTAGGGTTTAGTTATAGGTTTGCATAATTTAGGGTACTAGTTTAGATTTAAGGTGTGATAATGTTTTGGTTTTGTTATTTTTTCAGTGTTGCAGACTATGGAAAAGCATGAACAATCATAGGAAGACAGATGAGAATGGAACATGATGCAGGCATGTCTCCATGGAGTCCAGTATATCAGGGGTTGTGAGAATTCCTTTATGCCTATAAGGCTGGAAGAAGCTTGGTTGGTTTCATCTCACATGCCTCATGGTGTGCGGGTTCCTTCATGGCAGATGGGTCATGCATGTCATGTTAGGAGGGTCATGCTTGGATGCTTGTTCATGCTTATTGCTTGAAGAGTTTGCTGACTAACTTTAACTTGTTTTATTTTGTGTGTGTTTCTTATGTTTCATGTGCAACTATGCTGAGATGAGAATCTTGATGTCCGATGACTGCTGTTTGCAGTAAAGCTGTAAGCAGGCGATCCGGTCAAGTCTTTGTGAAGGCATGGAGTCCGCTGAGTGGACTATATTATGCCGTTGGTTATTGTAAACCGTATCGCCTGATTTTAATTCATTTATTTTTATTCGCAGCGCAAGGAAGCGGCTTGAGAGCTTTATCTACTCTTTCCCCTAGCTTATATTCCATGGGAATATAATAATTATACTTTTAAATTTTTAGCTATTCCCAATTGAGAAATTCCCCTGCTCTTTTTCTGATTTGTGTTGGTTAGGGATATAATGCCTTCTCTTTTTCATGTACTCAAACCGATGACTTGCAAGCTGCACAATTTTGGATTGTGCTTGGCAGTTTGCTGATGCTGCACTCACCTGATGTGACATCAGGAAGAGATGCAGTCCATCATCATTCTGCGAAGACGCTGTGTCCATATCTCAGGCCGAGATGTGTGACACAGGCGCTTCTATTTTATATAATGTTATGTTGTTTTTATTGAGATAGGGTTCTAATAAAATAAAACTTTTAACTTTGTTTCTAGATACTTGAATCCGAGAGTGATCCGATAGAGGTCGAAGCACTGACGGATGAAAGGGACAGAGGTCCGCTATTGTCTTCAAATAAGCTTCATCCTTGTTTCGAGAGATTCCTCAATTACCTTTGTGAGGCAATCCGGCATCTTCAATGCGCGGATTGACATTATTTTCTTTTTAGAGTTAGGTAGGCAGGTTCTTTTTCTCCATACTTGCCGCCCTGCTTTTTGGCCAGGTTTTCAATGGGCGGAAGCTTCCTGTGTTATTATGGTGGTCGATTTATTTAAATGACACATTCTAAGATCGACATGTTAATCGCACAGCAGGCTATCCAGCAAGACTGGACGAGTAAACTCTGTTCATGCCTGGTATAGGTAGTTGTTAGGGCCTGTTAGGTTTCATCCCTACTTCCAGAGGGACGAGGGATGTAGTGAAATAAGGTTGTATTGTAAGAATACACCTTATTGCACTTTTCCTTTTTGTTAACTGGCCGTTTAATGGTTTGAATTTTTAAACTAACGGTTCGATGGAACACCGGCTTTGTTTTATATAATTTCAGGAGACGCCTCTCGACCACGGTGCGAGGCACGATATTGTAGTAGCTATTGTGTTTTAAACTAATATAATTCTGAAAGTTAATCTTAATTTCTTTTATTAACTAGCTACACCCCTTTCTTCATACTACATTAGGTATATCTATCGCAACGATTGATCAGATAAGAAAGATCCATCGGTGTTTTACCATACATCGAGTTTAGTGCAAATATTTGAACATTCGATAATAATAGACGATTAAATGCAACTTTTACCTCTACTGTATTTAAAGACCTTTCACATTTAAAAAAAAGTACTAAAAAAACTCATCGTAACAAGCTGCCAGCAAAATGTACAAACCCAAAATTCAAAATTCTAAATTACATTTTAATACACTAACCTAAATAACACATCACTGACAATGATATATCCAAAACAAACAGAACATCCCGTAACACAATACTGAACACATTTATCACATGTACTCCGTTCACGTATTCAGTACCAGACTTATCTGAATTGTACACAAACACGACTCCATTTTGAGTTCCTGGCAATAATGATGGGAATGAATTGAATAAGAAACCAAAGGGCGTAATAGTTATTAAGATTCTTAAGCGATAGCAACTTTAGCTGTAACCGTTATAGGGTCAATATGCTATGGCTCTTAAGTTACCCCAGTGTAGCCCTAATTCGGAAGCTAGGGGTGAGCCGAAGCGATAAACGTCACCTGTCGTTAAATCGGGCGCGCATCATTGACAAAACACAAATTGAATGCGAGTGCCACCCCTAGAGTTGGGGTGGGTTTTAGACGTATTGAATAAAATAATATTTAGAATAGTTGAGACGACGAATTAATTCTGGCACATGTCTGTGTTTTGAGCGTTAAAATAAATTAGAATACGAATATAGTTCAATAAATTGTTTTAAAATAAAAATAGATATTAAGAATACTTAATGTTTTTTTGCAACATAGTAATATATCTTACACAAACAATCTATTACTATCTTACGACAATAACGTTACTCGACAAAGAAATCTCGTACTTAATATTTAAGGTAAAGGCATATCTTGCACGGTATCTTAATCTTAAAATGACCTGCTGGAGTTTCTTGCGGCGCTTCTTCTCCGCGATGATGGTCTTGTCCGAAGCGCTGGTAGACTCACCCTATATTACCGACGTGTAAAAGAGCCCTCATGTGGCCTATTTACTGAAAAAATATTTTGAATTTGAATTTGAGTAAGTATACATAAATAAGAATAAAAGAAGAAACTGACTGACATATCAACGCATAGCCCAAACCGCTGGGTCTAGCGATTCCATATTTGGCACGTACGAGTAGGTTCCTTATGTGGTCTAGGGGTGCACTAAGAAAGGATTTTCCGAAAGTGTACTCCAACGGGAAGAAATAGGGGGGATAGCGGGAAACTAATTACGGGCGTCCTCTAGTAAAATAATAAATGCGTCCAAAATTGGTTAGTCATCCTGTAATCAAAAATTAATACAAGAAGGGTATGTACACGGATTCAAAGATCCGACTAAAGTAAACTTAAATTCTTATAGCACCAAGCTCGTACAACACTGATAATTATGTAAACTGTCTGTGGCATTTAGTAAAATAAAGTAAGTAAGCGAAGAAGTGCGAGTACATGTAAAATGTCCAGATGCGTGGCAAGCGACGGTAATAAAAAACAAATATTGACTGTGAATATCAAATAATCATCGAACCCCCGCCATTTTAATGAATTAAAAATGTCCCCGTGAAATTACTGCTGAGATAGTTTGGGGTGCCAGTTACAGCGTCTTAAAAAAGGAAAATAAAGCAATCCCCAAAGAATTAACAAATGCTACACTCAAGCCCATTTAGATTGTTTGCTTTTTACTTACGCTAACACACTAGACTAAAATTATTATTCTATCACCTTATTAGACACACAACACTGTTTGAAAGTTTTCATAACCGATTGAAAGTTTGATTAACACAACAATGGAATTCATATTTTTTTATTTTATTTATTGCACAATAAGAGAAAGGTACAAATGGCGGACTTAATGCCTTAAGGCATTCGCTACCAGTCAACCAACTATCCAAACAGAAACAAGTCAAAGGTTGCTGCTTACTTTGAGAAATCAGCTAAACATGACTTATAGTTCTTTAATTCTATAATATAGCATTTTTGACCTTTGAATGATCCAGAACCAAGAAAACTACAATAGCGAGCCATAACCGCTTCCGCTTATCAACCCGCTCTTACCGTAACCCCACAAAAGGGCGTATCAGAGCCACAGGGTCCTTTTCATTTTCGAATTATGGACTCAACTTTTTAATTTCGCAATCGGTGGGCGGGGCCACGGCGACATGCTGTCTAATTACAAAGACTTCGGTCGCAAAGGCAAATGTGGAGGTCAATTTGTTTGGGGAAGCTAAGGGGGGTTCGTTTTTGATTGAATATGTTAAGCAATACATTAATTTATAGCGGGAGATTTATAGTGCCCGGCCGATAGGAAGTTAATCCTGACACATTGCACAACCCTGGAGCTTCTGAATATATAATAATGTTGACAGCAGTCAAACACTTTTATTTAGACATATAGGATATTTCATTCGAAAGTTAACAACATCGTCTGTACAAAAATCTATGAAAATAACAAGGGAATTTGATTTATAATTAAATCTATAAATATTAGGGGACAAATTACCAAGACCCCAACTAAGTCATAAACTTGGATAAGTTCATCCAAGACTATGTCCTGGTAGGACACTTTCTTGGCCGACCGTAGTCTCCCAAAAAAATGTTGATCACACTTTGAACCTTGTCATTGTGACTGCCAGTGTTATTGTCATACTTGTCATTAGATGTTCAGTTCGAAGTTTATTATGACAGTGCACTAAAGTGCCTAACATTTTCGTTGTAGTACATAAAAAAAACCAACAGGTATACATAAATATGCGACATCTACGCCTCGGACACTAACATTCGCTTCTATTACAAGCTCACCTCCAGCGGTATTCAAAGAGACCGCGAACTTTAATTCAACTACTACTAGCCCATCGAAGCAATTCTAACATCACTTAGTACAAATTACCACCCGAACATAACCACTCTCTAAAATAGCTACAGACTGGAAGCTAGCGTATTCCAGAGTGCATAATAGCATTATCGAGTGCACTACACGATCGCTAGTGTTTAATTCGATTTGAAGAGGACGCCATTGTCGATCGATGGGTGCTGAGTGGCCCTGATTGCGACTGGATGGCCTGTAAGATGTTATTGGGGTGGTTTAATTGTTTTACCCCAAGTTCCCCTTTTACATTTGGTTTGTCTTGTATGTTGGATCACTTTAAATTATTCTTTTCAAGTAACCAAAACAACTGCCATTTTATCATTTAGCGCGTCAGCACGTAGATAATAATCCTGGGTAGTGATTCTCTCAACAACGACGGTCGGACGGACGAACGAGTGAATGTTCAAGCGGTGACTTTAAGTAGTCCGTCCCGTCAGTGCGAACAAAATGTATTTTAGCGAGTGCATTTTCAATTTAGCAGCATGGTTTCGGGATGGATCGCGCGAAAATGCACGCGCTAAAATGTGTTTTGTTCGCTCTGACGGGACTACGAGTAGGTACCTACTTAAACTCGCCGCTGCGATTTCGCTCGATTGGTCGACCGTCGGTTGTTTTTTAAAAGAATAACACCCCAGAATCAGAATTAAATTAAGGTTGAGTAATATTATAAAGTTAGTTTGTTAGTCTGTCGTTTTGCTTTCACGGGTAATTCTTAGGAGACATTTTATTTAAAATTGTCAACAAGCTAATTTTGTAATCAATATGCCGAAAAATTACATCGATGCAGCGTCCCGTCACTTTTTATTGTCATCCCACTATTAAGTCCCACTGCTGGACAAAGACACTCGTTGAATTGAAGCGGAATATGAACAGAAGAGACAAATAATACTTCAGCTATTAACACTCTCCAGTGAGCCAAAATGAACCCTTCATGCTCAATTGTGATAAATCTGTCTAATTCGCTAACGGATCAGTCGCGCATTTTAATCAAACTAACGTTACACGATTAAATCGATAATCACTTGTAATCTACCCACTATCGATGTCACATGGCCCCAATCTACTCCGGCATAGAGTAACAAAAGAGACTGGACAAAACCGCCAATAAGTATCGTTTTTTTTATAAGTGACACAGTAAAACCGATTGATAATGTAAGGTGGTTATATTCTTGATTTGTCTCTGTGATTTTTTTTTGTCACTTTGACTACTCATTTTAAATCATTAAGGTTTCATCTTCATTACATTTTTCCATAAATTCAGACAAATCCACTAAAAAAGCAACAAATGTACGAGAGTATGTAATTTCTAACGATTATAGTCGTGAGTAGACTAATTTTCATTCGCAATACATGCTTACCAGTTATATATTAAGTTAAGACCATACAATCCATAAAATTTCCACTCTGTTTTGACCTAGCTATTCTACGTGCAGAGGGGACCGATCGGGAGTCCATATGGACATAATGGAGTGTCGCACACATGTGCCGTATCGAGTGTTGTGATAGGACAATTGAGTAGAAAGCATTGCATTTCTACTGAATGTGACTGGCGAAAAAACTATTGCCAGGAACCAAAAAAAAATGTTAGAGATATACTCCTAAAAAGTTAAAACTCTTCTCGTAAGGCCCATTGTCCTAAATTTAGGACATTTGTCAAAGTGACTTTTGACTTCACTAGATAACTGACACAAGATTCTTTTTCGAACTTACGAAATGTGACGTGGGCCTCACGAGGATAAAATGACATTGGTATGCCCCGATTCTCGTAACTTACTGTAGGTACTAATATTGTTAGACCATGCAACCTTTTTCCAACATTTTTTCTTGCATATTTTTTTTTAATTGATATTGGTTCCGTACATGTTTACCTATTAATAGTTGTGTGCAATTTGATTTTTAATTTATAAATTATTTTAACATATTGTCATGTTTATATTTTTAGTTGATTAAATTGTGCTTAATATAACAATGAAGTCAGTTGGTACCTTACATATTTTATGTATAAATTCTTTATAGAAAAACCAAAAATCAACATCTTGAATACCCATAGTACTTTAATACCGCGCATAGATTTGGTTACTTCTGGCGACCAACATTCATCAGGCTTTGTACGTAGCATATGTCAATAACCCTAAGTACAAACTTCTTCATCTTAATACTGAACTTAATAATCGTTAAACTACAATTGCATGAACGTGGCACCTGTCAAGACGTCAACCCCAATTTGAAGAACAAAGACGCGTATAAGCGTCAAAAAGCCCTTGCCCCCGGAGCGCCTGTCACAACTAAAACAATAGCACCATCGCTAACGCCCGACTGAGCTCAATCACCAACGTTTTAATGCTCTTGGAGAAAAAGACAGTATTTTTAAGACCTTATTATATGATAACCGCTTATCAAGGTCATATAACAAGGTCATAAAAACTGTATTTTTCTATTAACATTCCGCTATCAGATAGCGGAACATTCTGAAAAAAATAAAATTACTGTGATTTTTAGCTCTTTACAATTAAATGAAATAACTTTGGACCTTGAAGGAACGTGTGATAAAATTGTATGTATGTAAAAACAGTGCAAGAGGTCTTAACAGTCTGATTTTAGAATGAGGAGGTCGGTTTGATAATCATAAGAGCTTATCAGAGCTAGAGACAAGTACAAACCCGAAGATCTTTATTCTGCTCATGGACTGTACTTTATTGTTCAAGAAACATAACCAAAATATTATATAGATAAAACAGAGATATTATGTACGTTTATATACAACGGAGAAATTATGCCTTGAAGGGTTAAGTCATAAAACTCATGAAACTTCATCTGCTTAAATATAACATAATGATTAGATGGATATAAATTTAATAACATTAATTACATACATACACATTAAATCACGCCTGTTTCCCAGAGGGGGGGGGGGGGTAACATTAATTAATTATATATTTATTTATTTACATACACACAACTATCCTTAGAGGCTAACCGAATCCTTATAGGCTACGTATGGCCATTTTCTGACATTTAAGTATACACTTTTATTCGAAGGTAACTTTCAACATATTTTTTCATCTAACAGCAAAAAATTCGGCATTTGCGTCATTCTGAACTGCAATACTAACTTTGCAAAACGTCGTGGAGGGTATTTGTTCAACATTTTTAATTAATCATGAGCGATTCAAGCGAACTTTGATAGGGTGTAATTCATTGTTCTAGTATCACACCTGTTAGTATGAAATAGGGGTACAACAATAAACAAGTGATATCAAAATATGGTGTATGCTTGATTGAATCTTTAGTAATTTAAAGTCATGAGAACTGCCGTGTGGTTGCCGGCAGAATAGAATAGTACCACTCCATATCTTCCTGTGGAAGTCGTAAGAGACGACTAAGGGATTAAAGGCTTGTAGTATTTTTAGGCGATGGGCTTGCAACCTGTCACTAATATACACATGATATACATCTTAGCCTGTTTGTGCAAAATGTGGTTACAGAATTAACAACTGGCTGTTAAAATTGTTGGTAATTCTGTAGCTCTGCCTACCCCACTCTGGGATGAAGGCGTGACGGTATGTATGTATGTATGTATGAGAACTGCTAATTCTGATTAATTTAGAGATTATGCACATAATTAACCTACTACCCAAAAAAGGTTAATGTTTTTTTAATTATCTTCTACACATAGCTTCACTTAAGATGAACAAAATGATAGTAACCTGTTTACACGTAAAATTTACATAAAATTTGACAAAAAATGACGATTGAATTATCTAAATTGAACCAACTAAACTCCTATAGAAATCCACTTGTTTAGTTCACCAAATATATTATACGCTGATTTCCATGCCTCATCAAAACTCATTATTCCTCAAAAAAAATATCGAGAGTCATGGAATATCATAATCATAAATATATCAATCCTGTAAGTAATCTATTTTTATAATCCTTACATTATCAAAAGCCTAACAATGTGTAAAAACATAAGGTTGTTTTTCTACAATCCAGTGCCTCAATGTTAGCGTCAAACGCTCTTATTTACTTCACAGTAAAGGCGACCGTATCGTAAAAATCCAATATGGTTTCGAAAGCAAATTAGGTTAAAATATAGTGGAATACAGGCATGGATCATATTAATCCCAAAAGTTTTATTTCTAGCAACTCTCCGTTGTCACTGCGCCCCCGTTTCCCCCTGGCTAAGTGCATCGCAAATTGCATTACGCTAACCGAATGACGCAAAGAACCCGTCATAATATTATTATATGCTTTTACTACGGGCTCCTGGTGTTTTAGGGCGGTATTTATACATTATGACAAGTCGATAGAACATTTTGAATAGGAAACATTTGCTCATTTTTTGAGCTTCGGAAGAATTTAATTACTTCTTAATTATGTTGGCTATAATGATAAGAGACGTTACTTTTATTTTCGCCCTAAAAAGCGATAATAAAAGTAACGTTATAGCTACTAAACCAAAAATAATGAAAATCGCAGTCTCCATTATTTTCATTTCAGTTACTTTGTAAATAACAACCATCTGTTGGCTTTCTCGCATGTAACAATTACTTCTATTATGTTATGTAAGTTGTGAGATGTTCTATAAATCGTAAATACCTAAATGTAAAGAGATACAATACAATACACAGCTAACGAAATATAATTCTGGGTTTCTCAAAACTCAAGAAAGAAATAGTAGAATCCATTCCGTTACCAAAATTATGTACATCTCAGAGACGTATTCAATCCGAAGGAAAATTATTTAGTATTCTTATAAAGTGCGAGAGTATTCGACTCGCTAGCGACTACAGTATTTGCAACTCATGGTAAGGGTACCAATGAGGGCCGCGGGAAACAGCTCGATTCGAGTAGCACAGGAGCGATCATTGTAGAGATCTCCAGAAGACTGGCATGATCATGGTGAATTATATTTCCAGAAGATCGTCTTTTGAGAGGAAAAACTAACTAAGTACAACCAAAAAACCTTTATTCCCAGCGTAAAAGGATTAGAAATGCAATTTTTAAAATAGGTACTTAGTGAGCTTTTCCTCTCAATTGACTTAACATAACTCGTCTGCAGAGGCGGCGGAGAGTATTATACGAAAAGAGTGCAATCTGCGAATTGTTTGAAAGCGAATAATTTCAGTGCTTTATCATCCTTGTAAAATATAACTTAATCCTTCTTTGCATGGTGATGGAAATTTCCATCATAAAATAACATAATACCACCTTTTTTTTATGCGTATTCAAAATTAAATTGGGTTTGAATTCACGACTTTTTTCATTTTCATGCAAAGAAGGGTTAAGACTATGGTTTTTGTCTGGGGCTCAACGAAAAAATATAACATGTCAAAAATAATATGATTTTACCGAGTAAGACAGAGCCCCTTTTCAACGTGCTATTTTGCATAAAAAAAAGAGAAAAATAATTCCGTCCTTTAACCGCACGAGCCCTTTAACACGCGCTTCCAAAGATGAGACCACCGTTAAGAAGCAGTAGCAGAAGTTAAACTATTTATATGAAATTCGATGTGTCAACTACTTTAAAGACGCACAAGTGGCAAGCGTCGCATCCATCTGTGTCAATATTTGGCCGACTGTACAAGGGGGTTTCTGCCGTTGCCATTTTTGAGGGCCTGGAGTGCTCTGAGTGCTCAGTAGTGTAATAATAGTAGGGATATCAACTTGCAACAGACAGCGCAGATTGTGAAATACGTTTTGGCAAGACGAACATTTCTGTACGAATGACAAAACATTTTTGCGGTAAAAACCTTAAGCAAAATTGTAGTCTATTGACACGTTTCAGGGATGGAAGAGGTAATTTTAATAATGTATGATGATTTACAAATACAATGTCTTAAGGTTTTGGGATATTGCCCGTTTTATTTCAAGGAAAAAAATACAAAAATAAACTTATTTTGACTTTTTTTGCCATGAAAGTCCTCGCACTCGACTCCAATACATCTTGCAAAAATTTGAAAGCTGTCTTTTAGACATTTTTTTAAAACCAAAACGTACATGCATTTGACTGCAGTCTCATCAAAGTCAAAGTCAAAGTCAAAATATTTATTGCATGTCACATTACACAAAACAACAGATGGAACAAAATACAGAGGTATACATGTGACGCCCTGGAAGGGCACAGCAAAAATGCGACCTGAGAATGATGATTGATGAGAAATGAATGTGAAATGATGAATGTGATGAATTTATTTTAAATGAATATTTATTTTTTATCTGATGTTAAGTGACGACGAGGTCGGGCGTGGTACACGCTTACCCAGAAAAAAAGGTAGCCTCTTTTCACTCTTGGCTTGAAAACACCAAAGTTATACGATTTGGAGAATACAGACGCCGGGAGAGCATTCCACTCCTTGCCAGTGCGAATAAGAAATTGAAAATTCGACTACATGCTGATGGAAGACCTAGAAGAGTTAGAAGACTCATAGGCGACGGCTTAAAATCAAATTATTAGTCAAGTTTCAAAAGAAACTTGTGAGAGCCAGAACCACATGAATTTCCTCCAAGTTTTGGAGTTGAAGGCCCACTGACCTGATAAGAGTGTAGGCTCGCGCTCTGGTGGCTTGGTTCGGACCCCTGTCCTCTTGCAGCGTGGAGTCCAGAGCTAGGGAGAGCCAGTCCGTGAGCAAGCAAGCCAGTTCTGCTTCCCGAGGGTCCGATAGATCTTTCTCCTGAGAACAAATGTAAACGTTTAAAGAAATTGGTAGTTTAATATTAAAGTCTACTTCGACGGGGACTTCCGAGACTAGGAGGTATTTTCTGTTAAACAAAGAAATGGCTTCATAGTTTTGGGTCAAACTAGTCTCCGTAAAAAAATATTTTTATATGTATCTTGTTAATTCTATAATAAAAGATATTATTATAGTTACAATCAAATATCCAGAAATATTGACCAAACCATGTTGTGTTCCTTGCGCAATGCGTTTCTTGAAATGTGTAAGTTTAATTTGATATGTAGTAGTATAATAATGAGTATTTTATAGAGAAGTGTTCATAAAAAATACTAGCTTCTGCCCGCGACTTCGATTATCATCAGGATTTTTTCGGGGATGAAAAACCTGTGTTCATCCAGGGTAAAAGCTACTTCCATTCCAAATTTCATCTAATTCCGTCCAGCCGTTGTGCCGTGAAAGACTAACAAACCAACACACAAACTTGCGCATTTATAATATAAGTAGGATTTCTCAACTAGATATTACGCGGCAAACAGCTAAGTTAATATCAGTAAATTCAATTAAAACGATTTTAAATGGACGTTAATTGCAGCTTATCTTTGACACCATATTGAAACTCTTAAAAAAAAAACTCCTTTAATCATTACAAATACAAAAATACAAATACAAATTCATTTATTTTGCTAAATTATTATTTATTCATTTTTTTATTTTTTTTATAGTATCGATAAGGTCTTAAGATGTTCAGTAGCAACGTAATGCACGCTCGAAATTGCTTTTAAATCGTTTTAAAAACGTCCTTTCACTTTCGAATTACCGTATAATTTCAACACGTAAAAGTGTGGAGAAACCGAATTTACGAGTACAATGTGTTCGCCTTTTTTTTTAGCAAAATACATAAAACTACTTCTTAATAATGAATTAAAAGTGTTCTAACTTAAACAACTAAAGGACAATAATGTATAATAATCGACCGTCTAAACTTTTTGTTTATCACTTTATGGCAATGAGAAGGCCGACTAGTAGGCAAGATTAAAATAAAACATAAATTTAATAATCATTGTGTTAATCTTTGTGTTACTTATATACCGTCTTATATTCCACTTGCCGTATTCACTGATTTCCTGAATAACTGTGAAAATATCATACTGAATGCTCCTGATGTCAGCGAAACAATTGTGTTGGGAGACTTCAATTTACCTAATCTGAGCTGGTACAATGGTTACGTTGAGGACGACTCCTCGGTTCTTCTCGACCCTAAGTGTTCGGCGCTACAAGACTTCTTATCTACTACTGGATTAAGACAATTAAATACCATACGTAATTGCAATAACAGAATCCTGGATTTGGCATTGATCAGTACTGAGTTGGTTTCATTATACGAAAGCAACGCGATAACTCGTATCGACACACATCATCCCCCTTTCGAATTATCTCTTACAAAAAGCAAAAAAAATACTCTCAAGTCTAATATAACCCGGGTTAAATATTGTTTTGGTAGGGCCGACTTCAGCCATTGCTCTGCAGAACTTGAGAGCACTGACTGGGATAGCTTTGCCCACCTTTGCTGCGTTGACTTCTTGCAGTTATTTTATAATACAATCTGGTCCATAGTCGACAAAAATGTTCCAAAAATCAAACCTCGTACAGAACGATATCCCAGCTGGTTCTCACTTAACTTGATACGAGTACTTAAAAAGAAGAATAAGATTAGGTTAACTTTTTTTAAATTCAAGAACCCACGTGATTATGATGAATTTTCTATGCTTAGAAAAAGGGCTAGACTATTGATGAACAATTGTTACAAATCCTATATTTCAAGTATTGAAGACAGTTTAAATAAGAATATAAAGGCTTTTTGGCGCTACACCAAATCAAAAAATTAACGAATCAAATTCCAAATCGCATGCATTATAATAATGACGAAGCTGAAAATGGACAGGACATAGCTAATCTATTTGCAAAATATTTTTCCTCTGTGTATGAGCCATCAACTCCTCCTGTCTACACCCCTGATTTTGTAGAGAATTGCTTTACCTTATCTAATATTTTAATAACAGAAGATATTGTTCTCCGTCATTTAAATAGTTTAAACGTAAATAAAGGTGCTGGACCGGATGACCTTCCTGTCGTTTTCATAAGCTCATGCTCTGATGCTTTGGTCAAGCCTCTCACAATTGTCTTCATGAAATCCCTAGCAGAAGGCATCTTCCCCAGTCTCTGGAAGCTCACTAAAATTACACCCATTCACAAAAACGGTGACAGGACCGAAGTTTCTAATTATCGCCCAATAAGTATACTCAGCTGTTTCTCTAAGGTTTTTGAGAGTATTGTAGTGTCTGTACTTTATAGTCATTTTAAGCCTATCCTCAATCAACATCAACATGGCTTCGTGAAGAACCGTTCCACAGCCACCAATCTTCTGACGTACGTACATAATTTGTCTCTTGCTTTTCAAGCCAAAAGTCAAACTGATTCTGTGTACATAGATTTTGCTAAGGCATTCGACCGAGTGGATCATCATATTCTTCTTATTAAATTAAAGTACTTGGGCATACATGGCAATTTGTTACGTTGGCTCGAATCATACTTGTCTCGTAGATCTCAACTAGTGACCATATCTGGATTTGACTCTATACCGTTTCTAGCCGAATCCGGTGTTCCCCAGGGGTCAAATCTAGGTCCTCTTTTGTTTCTTATATTTATCAACGACCTTCTGGATCGCATAAACTGTAGCTGCTTAGCCTATGCTGATGATATTAAAATATATCGATCTATTAAGTCAGTCCAGGATTGCATGTTGTTACAAGCAGACTTAAATAAGATTCACGACTGGTGTGCCGGCAATCGCATGTCCTTAAATATTGCTAAGTGTAAATCGATAACTTTTACTAAAAAACACAACACTATCGATTACACGTACACCGTCCTTGGTGTTCCTTTGGAAAAAGTGCAATCTATAAGGGACCTTGGTGTTATTTTTGATAACCAGTTATCATTTCGCAATCACTACGAGAATATCGTTTCCAAGGCTGGTCGCATGTTGGGTTTTATTATTCGCACAACCAAACCGTTTAAAAAAGTGAATAGTCTTACTATCTTATACATGTCCTTAGTAAGATCCATCCTTGAGTACTGTAGCTGTGTCTGGTGTCCTTTCTATAATATTCATTCAAATCGTGTTGAGTCGATCCAAATAAAATTCGTTCGCCATCTCAGTAAGTTAACAGGAGTGCGGCGTACAATCCCTGAATATAGTGACCGGTTAACACACTTCCACTTATCGTCCTTAAAATCAAGGCGCGATGTGTCAGACCTGGTGACGCTGCATAAAATACTGAATGGCGTCGTGGACACAGATCTTGTTAATACGTTGGCATTGATAGCCAGTAAGAGAATCACTCGAAGTCGCAAAATATTTAGTGTACCTTTAGCCACAAATAAAGTCACCCATAATTCTCCGCTGTTTAGGATGTGTCGTAGGTACAATTGCTTGGAGATTGATGTGGATATCTTCTCGGATAATTTAATTAAATTCAGAAATGTTTTACGTAATCGGCCACATAAGTAAATTAGTTTAGTTTAGTGTTATTATAAGTTAATTTGTATACCTACCTGCTCTTTACATCAACGAATGTTGTGTACAATTGTTATTGGGTTGTTACCACCTAAATGTCTCTGTGATAACTAATTACTTAATTAATGTTTGGTTGTCAACCTGTTATTGTACCAAATTTAATAAATAAATAAATAAATAAATAAGTACCCACAATTAACTGGGATTCCCATCCAGCAACTGTCCACTTATTTAATATTTAACAAAAACTCGGGGTTTTGCTTATTTTGAAAAAATAATAAAATCCCAACCGAAACAAAATTTAAAAAAATGCCATGCATGTAAACGTTTTTGCTAATAATAGTGAGATCTAACTGGAAACCAAGTTCTTCCAAAGCTTCTTAGATCACAGTTCCTGCCATGCATACAGTTTAAATGTTAAAAACATTTGTTATGTTATTTACTACGAGTAGGGTAAAGTCACCAGTGGTCAGCCAGAGACCAGTAGTCGACCTTATAATGAGTGCGAAGAGTGGGAAATATATCTTAGGCCCACTCATACAAAGTATAGGCAGAGGCCGACTACAGGTCCCTGGTTGACCGCTGGTGACTTTACCCTACCTGCCTAAATAGGGTGACTTGGCAGAGTAACAGGGGATCCCATACACGAATGATACGTTCCTTCAATGGCATTCACTTCAAATGTTTTTTTTTCTGTTTATCGACAATAGAAAACTTATACACTGAAAATATCCTCTGTCTACCTGTTACGGTGCATGAGATATAAGCCGCTGAAAGAGACGGATGGACGGACGGCGGAGGCTTAATAATAGGGTCCATACATACTAACTATGTGATGATAATATCACATTTTTGCTGCCAGAGAATGCCCAGAACACCATCATGTGATTTTTTTTTTTTTTTTTATGGCATCGAGTAGACAAACGAGCACACAGGCCACCTGATGGTAAGTGGAAACTGTGACCCATAGACATTCATGATTGTGATTGCTTGCTCGTTGGTTCGCAGTCAAGGAGTTGTGCCAGCTTATTCACGACAATTAACAAATCTCCAATACAAAATACAGTAACACGTATTTACAGTTTTTTATAGAGCAACGAAACAAAATTTCATTTATCGCGATCTAATTGTTGATTATAATTGCGATTTCAAAACTCGCATGCAAGTTCTGCAAAGACTTTACGACAGGCCGTTAAAATTTTACGAATCTAACTGTTTCACAAATTTAAAAATCCATTTCAGCACCGCCGCACTATATGAGGTTTCTTTCTTAATTAGAGTAAGTGTTATAACTCTGAAACTAATTGCACGTTCGTCAGTTAACTGTGTAATTAAGGTGCGTTGCAAAATGTCGGTCGGAAATAAAATAAATAAAGCATGTCCGAAATAATGTACTGTTTAAAAATCAATTGCTGTACTAATTAGAGTATACTTTCGAATTCTTGATACTTTAGCGGTTTCGACAATAAATTCGTTTTTAATCGCTGCTTTTAGGTAAAGCCGAGTTCCCACTAGCGAACCGTAACTGTTGCACGTACGGCTCGCGAGCCTGTTCTACACTAGGAGCTCGTTACTGTAACTGCTTTGGGTACAGTTACAGCTCGCTAGTGAGTACAGTCAGCATCAAAAGTAGCTAAGCAGAATAACATGCTCAAAATGATTTTGACACGTCGTATTCTCTTGACAATAGAGTCGAGTGCAGATCATTCTGACCTCTTCGGTTGCGTAGTTACTTCTGCTGCTGACTGTACCAGGCTTAAGTGATGCCGTATAAGATGCAGGTAAACAAAGATGTTTCAACACTAGCGTTAGGGCGATTTTTTGGCAATTTAACCGTTCCCATTTCTCTTTTTAATATAATAATACGAGCTTCTAGAAAATACACTTTTAAACAGAAGCAATACCGCAGGTGGTTTCCTTTTCAATAAAAACAATTACTATAGTCTAAACTTTTAAGTACCATTTAAAAAAATGTAAACATTCCAAACCACGGGATAATCTCACACACATTGACCTAGTTTCGAACCAAGCTCTAGGCTTGTACTATGTGTAGATACTAGACAACGATAAAGTTACTTATATTAAGAAATACACTTGAATTCATAGAAAACCACCAAAACTCAGGAACAAGGTATCATTTATAATGATTAATGACATTTATGGGTGGATCATCTTTTTGTTGTTGTTATTCTGTCCCGTAAGCCAGGAGACAACAGTGATAGAGTTTCTTAATTTTTTTTAAATTATATTTACTTCTAGCACACAGGAGAAAGGCCATAAAAGAATGGGTTTGTAACTGTCAATAAATAAAACAGATTTTTGGTGGACTTATATCTTTTGAAATCATAATTTTAAAGAGTGACCCAGGCGACGTCACCTTGGCAACAAGCTACAAAGAAAAGTTGATCGACCCTTATAATGACTCTATCTATTCTACTGAACCATGCTAAAGGTCAAAATCAAAGTGTCATAATCTAATTATTATAATTAACTAGCGACCCGCCCTCGCTTCGCTTCGGTTTATGTGAGTTTTCGGTAACACCCGTACATAAAACAAAGTTTATTATACATGAAAACCTTCCTCTTGAATCACTCTATCTATTAAAAAAAACCGCATCAAAATCCGTTGCGTAGTTTTAAAGATCTAAGCATACATAGGGACAGACAGCGGGAAGCGACTTTGTTTTATAATATGTAGTGACTAGGAAACCGCGATTCCATGGATTCTAGAACCGCGGTATGCCACCAAAATCCTAATCCTAACTCTTACTTACTTAACAGTAATAGCGGCCGAGTTAAATACGATAACATGCCAAAAGCAATATGATTTTACCGGGTAGAATAGATCCACGTATACAAACGCAAGGCTAAAACGATTTAGATATATTGAACGCGTTATCATCGAAACCAGTCCAGTAGTTGGGTAAGGCCACGGGGCGTTCGAACCGCCCTGTCTTGTGTGTTACCAAAATAGACAAAGATTTATGTCTGTGGCATTTATTTTTAATTACAATAGGTAGTTATGATTAGGTTCTTACGTAATACCTGGAAAATAAATGCTTTTTGTAAGGTTACATGTATTGTTTTGGTAACACTCTCGCGGGGGCGGTTCGAACGCTCCGTGGCCTTACCCAGTTACAATTGGGAACGGCACAAAAACAGGGTGCGCGTAAAAAGCCGAATTTAAGCGTCGCGCCGGCGGCATTTATATTCATCCTATATCCGAGATAAGCGGACGATCGACATTTTTATGCTCCATTAGGGTTCCTTACTCTGTTGGATGAAGTAAAATAAATAAAAGAAAAGTGTAGCTCACGACGTCTCCAACATATCTTAGTTATTATATTGTAGCTATATTGTGTTTGTAGATGTGTAAGGTTTTTGTAACCAGCGGCGTCGTTTAAAAGAAAGTTTACTTTTTTTTATTTTTTTTTACCAAGTTCGTTCTCGCTATACATGTTTTGAAAAGTTATTTCATGCATTTTTCCCATGAGCTTATTCATTTTAAACTTAGTTACGCTCAAAAAAGCTTTTGATTTTATGCCAGTTCTCAGTTCTTCAAAGTTTAAAATGATTTTAACAGATGCGCGGATATTCCTTTTACAAAAAAAATACCGATGTAATATTTATTACATAGCTAACGTTATAGTTCGCGCCGGCCCAATTTGACAGCTGTCAACGCAGTACGAAATATAACCTCGAACCAGGGCTCGGAAACCTTTTTTTTTTTGTTATCAGCTTTTCAGAAACGGCACACATTTTACATAGAGCATTTTCATTTCGATGTCACTCGAACAGAATCGAAATTATTTCGTGTTTGATCAAAGAGCAAACAAAAACTGTTTCTGTTCGAAATACCCATTAATTTCGCTCGCTAATTTGTTCGCACCGCCCACCACCACTCTTGCAGCTAGTACAGTGAAATACAAAATTAGTGACTGCAGGATAAAAATCCTACGGAACCCAACCACAGTACCCGATGGGTCCCAACACAAGTTTACGACCGTCGAATTTGTATTTACGAATATCGGTAGCTAATTAGAGCGTCCATTGCTTTAACGGCGTAGAATAAAACCACTTGGAGCTTATTAATTTTATAAACTAAACAGAATCGGGGATTCTTCAGTAATGAGATCATTTTGGTGTTAATTGGGGAGCTATGAAACTACCTACTCGATATACTTACCATTTTTAACATTATCGGTGCAAAATTTACAAATTTTGGTACAGTCAGCAGCAGACGCTACAGCAGCTACATAACTGAAGAGTTCAAAATGATCTGCACTCGACTCTATTGTCTAGTGTCTAGATAATTTTGAGCATGTTATTCTGCTTAGCTACTTTTGATGCTGACTGTACGACGCAAGAAAAATCTCCGATTGTGTTAACAAGTCCAGTTGAATAATTTTCCACTGAAAAAAAATCTTACGACACACAGTAGAGCAAAAAACCCTTAGAGTACATAAATAAATTATTTTCAAGTGCTTGAGAAACAGTAAAAGACTAAACGTTCACGTTTAGATACTGATTGAACCTTACTATAAAATTAGTTTAGTTTTGTTTTGTTTAGTTTATTTATTCATCAATGTAATATTACAATACTCATTGCATTGCATGTCAAAAAATACGAAATACCTTATACAATATTACCAGTGCTATACACATTTTACTTTACTGTCAAGTGTCAAGACTGTAAAATTTAGCCGCAAGCTTTAGCTGTTTTATATAAATAGTATGGTAAAGTGAAGTTCAAGTTTGTTCGGTCTAGCATACTGTTCTTTTTTTTGTGGATATCATTGTCATGCTTGTCATTTGTTTTCCCGGGGCTCTATTTCTACTCTGTAAAACCATATTCCTTTTGAAATTATCATATTATCAACATCACAATAGATTTTATTTACTTGACAGTATGTATGTATGTATGTATGTAAACTCTTTATTGTACAAACAGAAAATAACAATTCAAAAATAAACAGAAACAAAAAAGGTAAGTATGTACAAAGGCGAACTTATCCCTATAAGGGATCTCTTCCAGTTAACCTTCGAGCGATTGAGAGAAGAATAAAAACAATGGATGGCTAAACGTACAACGTATTAAAGATACAGAAGATTAAAATAATAATAGCAAATAAATATGTAGGTATAATAAATATATAAATTAAATAGGATAAATAAATAAATAAATACATTGTATGTATAAATAATATATATAAGTATGAAAGGAAGAAAGGACACACAGTCTTAGATCAGGAACAAGAGTCAAGCCAGTACCTCTTCAGCCTAGATTTAAGTGAAGCAACAGATTGTGATTGCCTGATATCAGTTGGAAGGCTATTCCATAAACGAACAGAATGTACCGAGAAGGATTTAGAGTAAGATTTGGATTTGCTCGCAGGAAAAGCCAGGAGTAGGTTGGCACTCGAGCGTAAGCGGTTCTGGGACCCGGTAGCCAAGAAAGAGAACCGTTCGACAAGGTAAGGAGGGGATTGAGGATTGAAAAGGATATTAAATAGCAACGACAGGACATGAACATTCCTACGCGATCTAATGGGCAACCATTTAAGCTGAGTACGGAAATCAGACACATGGTAAAATTTCCGCAAGCCAAATATGTACCGAATGCACACGTTCTGAAGCCGTTCCAGCTTATTGAGCAGCTCTTCAGTTGCGTCAATATATGCGATGTCGCCATAGTCGAATAAAGGGAGTAGAAGAGATTGAGCAAGAGTAATCTTGGTGCGAAGGGGCAGAAAATTCTGTAGGCGCCAAAGGGAGTGGAGAGATCTAAAGAGCTTTCGACTAACTTCAGAAACCTGAGCCGACCAGGAAAGGGTCTGATCCATTGTGAGACCCAAATTTTTGACAGTGGAAGAAAAAGGAATAATAGTACCGTCGAATACCAAATCCGGACACACAAGGTCAGACAACTTTGCAATAAAATGTGGACTACCGACAACAATAATAATAATAATAGTAATGGCGGTCGAGTTAAAAATACTACGATAACATGTCAAAAGCGATATGGTTTTACTGAGTGGTATGAAACCCCAGTTCGAAGTTTATTGTGACAATGGATTAAGGTGAATTTTCGTAGACCTTAACTCTAAACTAGAATCTAGACTTGTTCTATGTACAGTCGGCCAAAAATGGGTGTCCTTACGGTTGAAGTTCATTTGCACGTATTAATACGGCAAGTTCGATTTTCCCTTGCAATAATATTATGACAGTGACAAGTGTCAACCTTAGGGATAATTAGATATCACAGAAACTTTTGACAAAACTGGTAGACCGGTTTCTGGGCCGACCGTACTATGTAGATTTATCGGACTACAAAACATACTAGAACAAGCAACAAAACATTCTCGTCGCACAAACATTTACCCTTACCGGAGAACTAACCCAAGTCACCTAGCTTTGTAGATTTAGATTTAGATTTATTTATTTCATAATATAAAATACAGTTATATTGCACACATGTCAATTATACAGAATTCATATTATGATCGTCAAAGAAGTAAAAGCAAAAAAAGTAATCTAGCAAAAGCCAATGTCATAAATGAATGGATTAAAAAAAACACAAATAATAATAAAACGAGTCACAAAGTTAAATATACAAATGGTAGTACAATAAACAATGTCAAAAATTATATATAGGTATAGGTATTATAAAGTCAAAATTCAGTGTCAATAAATTCACTTACAGAGTAAAATGCATTATCTAACAAAAGTATGTATGTATGTAAACACTTTATTGTACAAAAGAAAAACCAGAACAACACAATTATCCCTTTAAGGGATCTCTTCCAGCTAACCCTTGAGATATTGAGAAGAGTAAAAGGTTTAACGACCTTGAACAAAACATTCATATTACAAGTAAGTATAATAGATTAAAGCCATGTAGTACTTACTTTGTTGCAAGTTAATTAACCAATGTGAACGCACGCGATGTAGGTATAAAGACATTTCCAGAATGGTACTTCATTAAATTAGGGCTGCCAACACAACTTATACTTATTTTAGTTATATTTTTCATGAATTATAATCACAAATAAATATTGACTAAAATAAGTATTTAGAGTTGTTGGTAATTCCGTAGCTATGCCTACCCCACTCTGGAAATCAAGGCGTGAGTTTTATGTATGTATGTATGTATGTATGTACTCAAAAAACACTCCTTGAAATACACGTAAATATCAGACTGCACTTCGGTCGGTTAAAATCCTTTGTTACAACTTAACTACAATATCATAAGAAGTAAATACATTATTATCTTCATATCAGCTGAAATACATCAATCCACAATCGGTCACGTGCTACTTGCAACCTTTGATTATTTATAATACTACTGCCCGCGACTTCGCCCGCGTACATTTAGATTATCGTTAATCCCTTGGGAACTTTTATATTTTCCGGGAAGAAAAGTAACCTATGTGTCACTCCAGGGTTTGAGCAATCTCCATTCCAAATTTCTTCCAAATCCGTCCAGCCGTTGCAGCATGAAGAAGTAACAAACACACACACTAACTTTCGAATATATAATATGAGTAGGATCAACCAATCGCATATTTTTTTTTCAATTATCCTTCTAATATTATAAATGCTTAACGGATTTGGATTAAATTTCATCCCGAAAAAAAAACAAAAAAAAACAGTCATCGAAATCTACGCGGACAAACTCGCGGGTAGAAGCTATATCTAAATAAATATTGATAGGTAGCACCCCTAACGTATCCTTACTTATGTCGTGTCTTATACTAAGTTAGTTCAATAGTCGTAACTTGCTCTATGTACAAGTTAGAACACTCTAATAGTTACCACTCTAGAAAAAACTGGTATCTGATATTTCGAGTTGCATGAGTTTGAACTTATTTCTATTTCTATTTCTATTTCTATTTCTATTTCTTCAGCTATTCAAGAATATAAATATTAGTTACAATAGAAGAGTTGCATTAAACTGTACAAGTAATTCCACGTGAACGCCGACAAAATGCTCTCTTTAATTACTAATAATAATTATAAATGCAAAGTTTTTTTTCTGTTTGTTCCGTTAAAGATCCACACGTAAGGAGTATTAGCTCGGAGTCGGACGAGATACTTTTTATCCCGGTGTTACAATCTAAATATATAAAAGGAGAAACTGACTGACTGACTGACATATCAACGCACAGCCTAAACGGCTAAACGTAGGCACTTGAAATTTGGAAGGGACGTAGCTTAGCCCGCACCTCCACCATATCCATATGAAGAAAAGGGTGTAGCTAGTTAATAAAAATCTTTTCGTTAACTTTCAGAATTATATTAGTTTAAAAGCACAACAGCTACTACAATATCGTGCCTCGCACCGTGGTCGAGAGGCGTCTGCTGAAATTATATAAAACAAAGCCGGTGTTCCATCGAACCGTTAGTTTAAAAATTCAAACCATTAAACGGCCAGTTAACAAAAAGGAAAAGTGCAATAAGGTGTATTCTTACAATACAACCTTATTTCACTACAGTACCGTAGAGGTGCACTAAGAAAGGAATTCCCGAAATTCCCACGGGAACGGGAATTAGCGGTTAAATTATTAATTCAAAAAAATGTTTTGCCCAACGAAGTGGACACGGGAACAGCTAGTGGTAACATAAATACTCATGTAAGGGTAGGCTTGAGCCAGCCTAGCATTAAACGGGTTTAAGACTGCGCCGAGCAAACGCCGAGCGTCCAGTGGCGCCCTCATTACTATTATTGTTTTCTAATTAAGTAAAGAATTTCCTTGGAATCAGACGAAATGTGTTTGTAGTGCAAGTAAAAACACAATTTATCGGATACGTAACAAACTTTAATGAGAATTACCCTTTGAGTAGTCAGCTTAACGGGAAAAGGTGTCCACATTTTTCCGTTAAGTTGATAACTCGAAGGTGAATTGTTATTAAACTATATGATATACCCTATAAGTTGTGTGTTCATTCGTAGTACAAGAACATTTTGTCCAATTTCAAGAAAATACTTTAGTTTATACTGGGCGCCACTGTACATCCGGCGTACGCTCGGCGCAATCTTAACAGGAGCGTACGTCTTTTATTTATTTTAGGGAAATTTTAGTTTCCGAGAGAATTAGGATATGATAGCAAACTCCAATGCAGACGGAGTCGCGGGCAACTACTTGCACTACATAACTCGGAAAAAACAAACTCAGCAAAAATTCGAATAAAAAAACTTTGTGTAACCAATCCCAACCCTTTTCCAAAAACAGGCAGAAGTCGTAAACCTAAATCTAATCACGGCAGTAAAGAGATTGCAGAACTTTGGAAAGGTTGACGACGTCTGATTGAGCGGACATCAAAACTAACCGGCCGGAAAATTTTTGCTACCCCTTTCTAGTTGATAGAAAAAGTTTGGTTAGTATGGAAATAATAATAAAGTATGTTTTTACGGTTCAGAAGGAAATGTATTGGCTCTCTTCAATTTGTTTTTATTTTGTGTTAAACTAACTTACTATTAAATCTAATTTATTTATTTATCTCATCTATCTAACCGCCTGTTTCACAATCGACAAGTAAAGGATATTTGACGGATAAGTTTAGCCCTTTCTTTGTCGTACACTTGAAAATAGACAAGGAGAGAGACCACTTTATGTGACAGATAAATTTACTTGTCGATTGTGAAACAGGCCCTAAATCTAATTGAATATTAAGTATGATATTGTCACTCATCTGCCAAATAAATGAAGGCCCCCATTATACGAAAAGAGAAAAAAAACGACAGAAGGCAACACTAATGATCAAAACAAAAAGGTAGTATGCACCTATAGACTTCACACTCTTTTACTACGTTATTCTTTCGAACGGCAGAATAAGTAAACAAATAAAGTATGTATAACATTTCCAAATATTTATTTTTTTATTTTTAAAAAGTCAAGAACTGTTTATAATTTACTAGCGACCCGCCCTCGCTTCGCTTCGGTTTATTTGAGTTTTCTATAACACACGTACATAAAACAACATTTATTATACATAAAAACCTTCCTCTTGAATCACTCTATCTACTAAAAAAAAACCGCATCAAAATCCGTTGCGTAGTTTTAAAGATCTAAGCATACATAGGGACAGACAGCGGGAAGCGACTTTGTTTTATACTATGTAGTGATTTCACGATACGCATAGTTTTAGTAATACTAATCACGTGTTTTTAGCCACAGACAACTATTAAACGCACTGAAATGCCTACCGGCATGGTTTGACTTGGCAGACTCTACTGCAGCGAAATTTCAAAAGCTCCATTTTGGAACTGAATTTCAAAACGATAAAACCTCTTTTATTACTTAATAGGATTACAGTAAAAAAAATACAATACGTATTCGACATCTACAGGGTTCATAAGAGTAATATTTTAAATCGAAATGATAATTTCAATAGACAACGTAAAAGCTCTTTAAAATTAGATACGAATTTAACCGACAGGAAGTTTATTTACTAAGGCCGCATTTCATCAAACTGCAATAAGACTTACTCCAGGATTAGTCTAAGTATACAAATTCAGCGTTTAATCTAGGTATAAGACCTTATTCCACTTTGTTATTTGCAATAATGATCGTATAATATAATTATTTGTAAAATAATACTTGAAATAACTTTACGACATGTACCGCCATCTACTGGCACCTTATAAAGCTTCTATTTTCAGCAACCGTGAAAAAACAGCACATCTAACATAGATGGCGCTGTTTAATGGAATCTTTGTAGTTCATTAACGCGTCACTAGATGTCACAACTAAAATAATAAATCATTTTTATTTCATGCAAAAGTGTTTGGTTGTTTGTATGTTCTTTCTTCACAACTTATAATATGCAGGGACTGGCGTATTTCCGTTACTGCCCTGTGCCGAGAAATATTAAAGTTGGTACAGTGTAGTTAATACTAACCTAACCTTAACCTAAATGCATTTTTTTTATTTCGGCCAAAATGGTCTCCGCTCAGCTTTATGCGTCTGAATATCATTGATACATTCAATGATGCTGGTTTTCATTGAGACCAAGAGAGTATATTGCGCGGACACAGACACTTTTTTAAAAATATTTTTAATCCCAGAAAATAAGACATTTCCCGAGGATATAGCGGCAAACTTCTATGAAACTTGCGGTGCTTCTTTTCTGCAACGATGGGTTTGATCATCAGAAGTAGGAGAACATTCAAAGAGCTCAAAATTATCTACACACGCTCTTAATATTTTGCTCTTCGAATGTCCTACTTGTGATGCGCTGGTTGATTCACTCACAGAGGTGTAAAAATCCTTAACGTTTCCAGTTCACTGGGGTTTTTTTTACTTTACAAGTGAAACAAAAAAAAAAGTGCATTGTTGGAATACACGTAGCCAAGTAGATAATAATAAGGTCCTTATTCCGTATCATAGAACAGTTGGTTTTAGAGGTAGGTTCAAGTTTTCGGCATCAAACATTTGGAATGATCTCCCGCCTCTTTTACGAAGAAAAATGTCCCAGTCAACTTTTAAATGCAAATTACGTACTTATTATTATTATTTTATTTTAGACAGGCAGTTGGCACTGTTAAACAAGCAGAAAAATCTAGAAGCTACATAAAGAAAAAACTCGGCTCAATGATGTTTTTTATCAAAGAGTTTCCGATGACGTGCGTGCATGACTCGATGTATGAATGTGGAAGAAGCGAAAGAAATTTGTCAAGATCGAAGCAAATGGAAAGAAGCACAGGCGTGATTTAATGTATGTATTCATGAGTTTCCGGCTGTTCCTACATGTTTTTTAAATACATTCCTTTTTTATTTTATCTAAGACTGTATAATTCAATTGTATACTATCTGATCTACCTGCTAAACTTTGTTTAATTAGACTGAGTGCGGAAACGGGCAGACTGAAAACCAGCGCTGCGAAGACTCGAGCACTCGCCCGCGCTCGCAGCACATGCTGAGTCTGTGCCTTATGTCACACCTTTTTATGTTAAAAATTACGTTTGTACTTTACTGGTTATGGGTGGCAATAAATACTTCTTATTCTTATTCTTATTCACTCACCACTTGCATGCTCAGCAACTTGACGATGTACACACAAGTGTTCGTGTTGACGAAGTACCGCGCGCTCTCCGACGACGTGGCGATACCGCGGGATGTTATCGTCACTGCTGTCACCAGGCATCTGACAGGAATAAGGATGATTTTTAAGAAACATACAAATATTAAATAAGTTTCTGTCAAAAATGTAATTTTTGGGACAAGCTTTTTGTTCCCGTTGTACTACTTTTTGCACAGTTGTGATCTACTCGTCAAGACGATTCTAACAAACCCTATCAGGACTGGTTTATCATGTGTAATTTAGGAGTACGGTCATGAGCGTTAATTTGGGACCCAAGAAAAATATGATTGAAGTCGTCAATGTCATTAGAGATGTGAAGTCATTTGTTACTTTTAGGAAATTTAGCCTTATTGTTGCAGAATGTCAGATTGACTTTGGACCTAAGCTGTGTACCAAATTAAATCTCGTGACTGTACCTATGGCTACCCTGAGTCTCCATCATCAGACCAGCTCGATGGTACTATATTATTGTATTGTCATCAGAACTAAAGGCGTATGCAAATTTTCAGCTTCATCGGAAACCGGGAAGTCGGTGAAATTTAACTTGTAAGATTGACCCTTACATACATACATACATTGCAAGTTAAATAAAAGCTTGTAATAAAATTGAATACATTGAATTAATACGAGTATAATATGCCATTATCACTACATAGTATAAAACAAAGTCGCTTCCCGCTGTCTGTCCCTATGTATGCTTAGATCTTTAAAACTACGCAACGGATTTTGATGCGGTTTTTTTTAGTAGATAGAGTGATTCAAGACGAAGGTTTTTATGTATAATAAATTTTGTTTTATGTACGTGTGTTATAGAAAACTCAAATAAACCGAAGCGAAGCGAGGGCGGGTCGCTAGTTATTTATACTTATATGATTTCGGGCATATGGGGATCTAAGTCAAATTTTCGACCGCTTTATCAAACAACTTGGGCTGTCTATCTTACTTAACTTCGAAATATTCGCTCCCTCAAGACTTTTCACTTTAGAGAGGTAGCACACGGCGACTTTTTGTAACGATGCAGTCGCGCGTTCGGCATCGCTGTCACTTTCACACATTAGAGAGATAAAGTAACGCGCGACTGCAAAGAGGAACTAAGGTGACTTGACATGTTCTTTCAGTGTACCCATCAAATTAAGGCCCTTTTCTTTTATTATTATTACATTAGAGTTGAACCAAGAGCGACAAAGAATACAGTACCTAACCTAAGCTTATTGTGCATTAATGAATAAGGGGGTTAGGGTGCTTCAATTTCCACACTTTGTTATTTTTAATGACTTCGCTCGAATTCTCGCTCCTACTGATCTAAAAGACCAGTAATCAAAATTATAATAAAATTTGTTGGTTAGGAGTTGCACACTTTGACCACTTTTTGAATCAATTTTCTTAATTATGCAATTCTCCGAAGTTGCAACAGGCAGAAAAAATGGTGATGACAGTTGGTATCATTAGCGTTTGACATAAAGTTGACTGGAAAGTTAGTTATTATTTGTTGTTTTTGGAAAAATTATAACCATAGAAAATCTGCTATAGCGTAAGTGGTCAATTTGTGCAACCTCTAAATGTTGTTCTTTTACCTTGAAATTAAACATTTAATTTTTTTACGTTATAAAAGACTTCGGGCGTAAACGAAGTCTGCAAAAAATTGTTTTTTTTTTCATACAAATGTCAAACACCCTAAAGGGGGTATAGCTTTGAACGTACTTGGTAGAGATCTGGTTGGCTACGTCCTCCCTCTCCGCCGCGAGCGCCAGCAGTTGCCCGAGCGTCTTCAGACCCTGCAGTTTCTTGAACATCGCCTTGTCTGGTGCATGCTGTTGGGAAATATTCCACTATAGCGATATTAAACTATAGGGTTTTAGACTGCGTTTCCACCAGAGATGTGCGAGGTAGCTAAGCGGTGCGAGGCTGTGTAACGAGGAGGTGAAACGGTGTGAATGTTTCCACTAAAGATGTGCGAGGTAGCTGAGCGGTGCGAGTGTAGCGGGCTCTTTTTAAATAAGCGGGCGGGGTGCGGTTAAACGAGTTTCCGGTTTTTGAGATAAGATGCATTATTTTTTCGAAACGAAAGTAATCGTGACGTAGGATTTTCATTTCATCGGAAGGCATTTCTTGCAGCATGAGTTTTTTTTTGGTAGTCCCCGCTGTCACTAGTCTAACCTAACTTAACCTACGCAATTAATGCTTAAGATATCCTGAAAACATCATGAAGAATCGAGAATAGAAAAGATGTAATAGAAATTTGCAAAAAGGATTTTTTATCGTAAGCATTCAAAAGTTATTTCGTTATTTATCAAAACACTAGCGACCCGCTCTCGCTTCGCTTCGGTTTATGTGAGTTTTCTGTAAAAAACAAACCTATTAAAAAAAACCGCCCAAATCCGTTGCGTAGGTGTAAAGATCTAAGCATGCATAGAGACAGACAGACAGCGAGAAGCTACTTTGTTTTATACTATGTAGTGATTTATCTAGAAAGGAATATAATGACTTTCTCACCTTATCAGACTTCTCCAACATGCGATGCAGTTCATTTAACAGCCTCTCCAAATGCTGCGTGTCTAATACGACCTTATTTTTCCTTTCGCTCTTACCACTAGCGCGACTCATATCACTGAGCGAGCTACAAACACTCTCCGTTTTCCCCAACCTAGCCTTATCATCTTTCTTCTTCTTCTTTTTACTTTTCTTAGTCTCCTTTGAGTCTACTGCATCTTCAATTTCTTCATGTTCTGTATTATTTTGTTCAGTATTATTATTATTTTCTAAAGATTCTTTACTATTTTTGTTTTTTGATTTTTTCTCGGAGTCTTCTGGAACGTCTCCGTTTACTTTTGGTTCATGTTCGTCTGTGTCTCCGTTTTGGCTCGGTTGGGGGGGTTTCGGTTCGGCCAATAGGGGGGAGAGGAGGTTGTTGATCTGTTGAACGACTTTGTACATTTTGTTGGCTACGGGGAACACGAAGGAGTCCATTGGAGCGCGATTTTCGGTGAATACTTGTTCGTTGCCACTGAGGAGAAAAGAGGACTTATCATATATATCCATCTGTATTTCGAAGGTTTTAATGATATATTTTTTCCTAAACATGGATAGACGTTGGTTTGTGAGTCATTTTAAGAAAAACTCTATAATATATTTATTATAAACACATTTTTCTCTCAGGACGCATTTGCGTTTAGCTACGAATAGGTGAACACCAGGGATCAGGTGGAAACCACCGTTGTGACTCCGGGTGCAGCACATACTGAGCTGAGTCATATTTGACTTCACATTACAGTGCAGTTTCTAATTCTATTTTCTATTTTGTACTACGTCTGTTGTGTTGTGTTCTCAAATAAATTAGAGAAGACAAACGAGCACACAGGCCACCTGATGGTAAGTGGAAACTGTGACCCATAGACATTCGCATTCACAAGACTGCAATGCAATCCTAAGACTGCAAATGCGTTGCCAACCCTGAGGACTAAGATGGAATGCCTCTATGCTAGTCATTTCACCGGCTCTCTTATCCCCAAACCGGAACACAACAATGCGAACACTGCTGTTTGGCGGTAGGTTAATCGATAAGAGATGGATGGATGGATGGTGGTGGGATTTAGTTTGTTTAAGTTTTAATAACCGGTTTGCTTACATAATTATAAATAGAGTTGGGATTTTTGGTGGCAATTTTGAACAGAGTGCAGTGGAGTCGTTATTATAGATACTTTTATGATTGAATGAATGAATGAATGATAATGAATGACAAAAAAATAGTAAGTAACATTACTTTTTATAAACAAACAAATTGATTATCCTATACTGGAAGTGAGGTATTAGAGTAAACCAATAGGTTTTTGAACACAACTATCTATCTATGATGTTGAATAATTAGCAATTGGAATTAAAGTTTCAAAATCTTGCATGTTATCCTCATCTGATGTTAAATTATTGTTAAGATTATGAAATGCATATACTGTGGCAATCTGTTCCATATTTTCTGGAGTAAAGCGATTTCTTAACTTGTTAAAAATTCATTTATGTGTCGAGAATGATCGCTCAACATCCACCGATGTTAATGTAGCATGCTTTAGAATCTGAGTATGATTTCCAAAATCTACCATATCTCTCACTTCGTAAAAGTCTGGACTTCTATTCAGTACATATTCCAGCTTATTTCGCACAGTCTCAGTTCCGTGCGAGTTCAGTGTACTTGTTACAATGTCAATTATTAGGAGACTTTCATCTATTGAAATATTTGTACATTCTAATTGTTTTATTGAATCTGGTATAATTTCGTAGCAATCTTGTATAAATTTTAACTTATTTTTCAAATGTTCATTTCCAAATAAAGCTTGAACTTTTCTGATAGCAATTGCATCTCTACTATTTAACTGCATCACAACGTTTTTTATATCTTCAAAGTAGGTAGCGTAATAGAAACTAGCCTGTAACCAGGTGCCCCATCTAGTGATTACCGGTTCTGGTGGCAATGGTATATTTGGAGCATATTCTTTAAAAAGTCGAACGCGGTGGGGCGATTTCAAAAATATTTTTTTTACATTTGATATTAAAGTATTTACCAAACTATGTTCAGATCGAATTTGCTCCGCGACTCTTTGTAGACCATGAGCTAAACAAGTAACGTGTTTAACATTGGTGTATGTCTTCTTTAAGATCTTACCAGCGGCAAGCATGTACGCAGCAGTGTCTGTGCAGAATATCAAAAATTTATTTATATTTTCTGTGTAGTTCTCTTCCCATAAAAACCTTAAGCTGTCGTCAACCACAGAAGCATTTACTAGAGTCACAACTTTACAGGCTAACAAATACGGTCTTTGCAAATTATCTTCCAAAGACTTAACGATAACGTTTACGACACAATTGCCAACAGTGTCAACTGTTTCGTCTACAGTGAGCCATAGATTACTGTCGGAAACTGCAAGTCTTATTTTATCAATTATTGCCACGTAAATTTTTGACAGATAGTTTTTTTTCAAAACACTTTGCTCCGGCAGCTTTTTATAATTTGTACATTTACAACAAAGGTATTTTTCAAAAAACTTTAGAAATTCCGGATGATTTACCCTGTTCCAAGGAATATTACACGCAATGAGAAATATGCACAAGTCATAAACAAAGTCATGTTGGTCGCCACATTTCATTCGGTGTTGAGCACTATTGATGTGTTTCAGCACGTTATATTTTTTCATCTGCGTCAGACTTACTGCACAAGCTGAACAATATATAGTTTTGCTTTCTTCGCTATATACAAGTTCTTCATATGGTTCTATCCATCCCAAAATTCTTCTAACTTGACGAAAATTCATTTTATTTATTATTTAAGGTCACGTCGACAACGTTTCGTAAATTATGTGGTGCTTCCGAAAATTAATGAGACTACGATTTGTGTGAATTGTCAAGATTGACAATATAAAAATGTCATAGTGATTGACTTTATTTGAAGATAATTTTTAGTCAACCAAAAAGGTATAATATTTGATGAAATGATCAGGCGATTGGTAGCTTGAGTAAGTGGAAAATTTAATTCGAGTCGTAAAATAATTTAATGGAAATCGTTTACGTATCATTTTACATAAGTTAAGATTTGTACCATTCAGTCATTCATTCAATTATAAAAAGTAAATAACGACGACTCCACTGCATTTCTTGTCCAAAAATGCCACGAGAATCCTAACCCTAATTATAAAATTTAATTGGCACTGAATATAAGCCACAATTAGGAGTAAAATGTATATTATCTCTTAAGAAACTCACGTGGCGATTAGTTTCTGCTTGACTTTTCGTGCCTTCTTCTTGAGAGCTCGCACCCTGTCTCGCTCGCGTCGCTCGAGGTCCAGTCGCGCCGCCTCTTCCATCTCGTTCTCCTGGCTCTCGGATGTTGTCTGAACAAAATAAAACTATCCAATTAAAGAAGTCATATCCTTAACCATAACTTGTGAGGAATACAGACTTCCGGTAAAGTCATGCAACGAACGCCAATAGATGAAAGGACAACTCTCGAATTTAGATCGTAGGTTAGAGCCCCACGATGGGCGCCAAGTTTTTTAAGCCTCACGTTATTCAACGATCTGTATAATGTCGAAAACAAGTCTAACGAAATCGACTTATAACCTCACCGTGTGTATATACCGTGTTCATTCTTCTTGTCTTATATACTCGTAGTAACCAACTTGCAACTTTCTGACCTCAAAATGATAGAATTTTTTGCTTTAACTAGTCTTTTATCGTAAATAAAGGGAACTGACTAAACATATTGGACATCATATGGCCAATGTACAGTCTGGCTGAATTTTATTTCAAGTATTTTAAGACAAGTAAGAATGAATACAGTATAGCCTCCTAAGGCCCACCATACAACGAAATTTGTCAGTGGAATATGAATCTATTATGAATGAAATAAAGTAATTTTTTTTATTTGATCATTAGTCATAAAAACAAAAGAAATTCCAATTTAATTCCTTGGCACTAGATCTTTATTCCCATGGCCGTATTTTGTACTACTATTAGTACAAGGAACCAGTGAAGTTTATGTAAGAATGAACACAGTAGGTTAGGTTAGGTTAGGTTAGGTTAGCTCACCGGCTGCTAAAGCCCTAGCCGGAGCAGGACGTCTGTTGGTGGGTTGGACATACACCCGGATACAGCTATTAGATTCCTTACCCATGCGTTGCTTCAAGTGCATGGGTATAGGCCACTTACGAGCAGCATGCCCGTCGGAAATTGACCGTGGCTCCGTCTGTTTCCGATGCGGCGAAGAGGGCCATATATCCGCCAACTGCAGGGCAAAACCGCACTGCGCGGTTTGTGCCCACGCAAAAAAACCGGCTGGACACATTATGTGTGGGAAACGGTGCAGGCCACCTCAAAAAAAGACGACACAGCTGGTGCCCCAACTACTACGTGCTATGAGTGCCGGCGAGATGTCGGAGTCCTGATATCTCTCGGCACTCAGCTCAGAGGAAAGGAAATGATCCTGTTTCCTTTGTGAGGCAGTGGGCCAGGAGGGGCATCTTTGGCCCACATTGCACAGCCTCGCTTGTCGGTGGTGGTGTTATGTACACCCCCTGCCAATGGCACGATGAGCCCGGTTTATCACCAAGGGCAGCTTTGGCCGCCGTTTTGGTCGAATCTTTGGATCCCACTGCGGCCAACACCAAGAGCGCGTGACGATACGTGGGTAGGCTTCCTGCTCTTTTCCCACTAGGGGAAGAGGGCAGGGGGAGAGTCCCACATAACCACCGTGCCTGCTCCAGTACGGTGGTATGCGCAAAGCATTTCCCCTCTTAAAAAAAAAAAAAAAAAAAAAAGGTTAGCTCACCGGCTGCCTCGGCCCCGTGGCCTTCTCCCGGATGGCCTGCAGGTGCGACTCCAGCCGCTGCTGGCTGGCGTCCTGCTTGTCCCTGATGCGGGAGCGCAGCGCCGTGGTCTCCAGCTCTGCAGCGGCCGCTAGGGCTGACAGACGGGACTTTACGCCTTCAGCCTGAAAAAGGAGTAAACATTTTACATTACCCGTATTTGGGTCATACACATACGAAAAAACAAAAGTTGTCTCTCCTGTGGTCAATAGTTAAGGGCTTGTGTGCATATAAGTAATGTTTTTATTTGATAGGACTAAAGTAGACGTGACGCCGTTCATGCGGATGTGGGTTCAGCCAGAAAATTAGGCCTTAAACACGTTAACTTCGGGTAAGTCCACAGGAAAGACGCGAACCTAAATCTGTGTATGACCCATTTATAGTCAAGAAAAGTAATTACTTGAGTATTAGTAGTGTCAAAAGTCTTTTTTTTTTATGGCATAGAGAAGACAAACGAGCACACAGGCCACCTGATGCTAAGTGGAAACTGTGACCCATAGACATTCGCAATCACAAGACTGCAATGCAATCCTAAGACTGCAAATGCGTTGTCAACCCTGAGGCTAAGATGGAATGCCTCTATGCTAGTCATTTCACCGGCTGTCTTATCCCCAAACCGGAACACAACAATGCAAACACTGCTGTTTGGCGGTAGGTTAATGGATAAGATGGTGGTAGCGATCCGGACGGACCCTGCACAAGGTCCTACCACCCGCAAAAAAATATAAAAATAGTCATATAAAAATAGTTACTTTAGTCATTACTTTTACTCAAGTAATTACTTTTCTGGATTATAAATACGGGTGTTATTGTCCAAGTCAGTCGCGCCGTGTGGTCGTGTGTTTAGTGACTTCGGCTTTATTTAATTTATACTTGGGAGCAAAGAAATCGATGCGTCTCGCTTCACCGATGGAAGAGCACCTTTAGCATTTTTTCGCGATACAAAATGACATGTCGAGTCTACATTTGGACCACACTATAGTCTATACTTTTAGGCATTTAAAAAAATGTAAACAAAACAACCACGTGATATAGTTCATCAGCCAATAGAAGTAGACAGTGTTCTGCTTCTATTGGCTGCCGTCAAAGTCGTCGTACGTCAAAGTTCGATAAAACAGTTTTGATTGGTTGTTTAACAAAGTCACGTGATTTGGAATGTTTAAAAAAAAAAGATAAAGATAAAAGATATTTATTCAGTAAGTAGGCCGCACGGGCACTTTTACACGTCATGAATCTACCAGCGCTTCCCAAGAGGAGACCACTGCCGAGAAGAAACGCCGCCGCAAGAAACTCAGCAGTCAGTCATTTTTTAAACATGTTACAATGGTAGTACTTAATCTAGCATTATATAAAGCAATAAATATTAAATTAAATATAATATCAAATAGCAAATAGCATGCGTAGTTCAGCAGGAAAACATGTCAAAAATATTACGAGATTTACGAGAGAGACAAGGGGGGGGGGGGGGGGGGGGGAAGAGAGGAGAGGAAAAAAAAAAAAAAAAACACAGGACAACCAAATAAAAGTTTGATATGCTTTCCCACATCAACGGTGTCCCCTAGACAAACAACTTTGCAATTTTACAAATTATGAATGACTAAGTTTCGGGTTTAGGCCAAGCATTTTTATCTGTTAGATAGTCCTCGACCCTATAGTACGCTTTAGATATTAACGACTTTTTTAAGTAATTTTTAAGTGCTGGAAAGGGTAATGTTAAAGCTAAAAAAATTTTTTTAAATACCTAAAAGTATAGACTATAGCTTAAGTCGAAAAAAACAATAAGCCCACAAATTTACTTTTGTATTTTTTATTAATATTATTAGCAATTATTAATTTATTAAAATAGTCAGAGCAACCATGACATTTAACGTAAAATACAACAGAGTAAGAAGTTAACACAACTTTACGTATCACTTGATTATTTATTTATTTAATATTTATTCCACACAAACACATACGCAAGTACAGTCGCGGAATGAAAAGGTTGACCAGTTTTCAAATAAATTCATTTACGCGTTGCAAGCTCATGGTACCTTTTTAAACTGGGTAACAGACGAGAGAAATAATATTGAACCAATAGTGGCTGTTGTTTATACGTGACTATAGCAACCGTTTTGTAACGACCAATAAAGACTAAGTTCAGTTTGAACCAATAGTGGCTGTTGTTTATACGTGACCATAGCAACGCTTTTGTAACGACCAATAAAAACTTGAGTTCAGTTTGAACCAATAGTGGCTGTTGTTTATACGCGTGACCATGGTAACCATGTATCTGTAGTGTCAGAGCCATGTAGTGAAATGACATTCATTATGACGGAATGTGTCATACTCGGTCGATAGGCAGATACTGATAGCTTATACTGAGCAAGCAAAAACAGATCTTAAGGTGGTCAACCTTTTCATTCCGCGACTGTACGTTACGTAAGACGAAAAAATAATTCATTATGTGTTCGTCATTTGTGTAATCTGTTAGTATTGTGATGCTTAATTATCGTCAAATTCTTGTCACCTTGCCAAAAATAAACAAACATACATTCACATAGTATTTCAAGAACACGTTATGAAGTTTCGGCAAGTCGCTCATAGCCCGGCTAGCTCAGTCGGTAGAGCATGAGACTCTTAATCTCAGGGTCGTGGGTTCGAGCCCCACGTTGGGCGCAAAACTATTTTATTTAAGCTTTTTTTTAAACTGTGTAAATATCCAAAGCGGCCTCTATAACAATTGATAGCGAATTCCGCCATACTCTTCACAGCCCGGCTAGCTCAGTCGGTAGAGCATGAGACTCTTAATCTCAGGGTCGTGGGTTCGAGCCCCACGTTGGGCGAAACACCTTTTGTTTTGGGGTTTCTATTTCGTTGTTATTTTAAGACTACGCCGAGCGTACGCCGGGAGTACAGTGGCGCCCTCATTACTGTTATTGTGTTTTCTAATAAAATTAAGTATTTTCTTAAAGTTAGTCGGTAGGTTCTTGTACTACAAATGAAAACACAACTTATAGGGTATATCACATAGTTTAATAACAATTCACCTTCGAGTTATCAACTTAACGGAAAAAAGTGGCCACCTTTTCCCGTTAAGCTGACTACTCAAAGGGTAATTGTTATTAAAGTGTGTCACGTATCCCATAAATTGTGTTTTTACTTGCGCTACAAAAACGTATCGTCTGATTGCAAGAAAATTCTTTGGTTTAGTAGAAAAAACAAAAGTACCTAAAGAGGGCCCCACCGGACGCTCGACATTTTTGCTCGGTGCAGTCTTAATGCTATAAAATATATTATGCAATAAAAATCGTAATATCCTGAAATATCAAAGGCGAGATTTGCTTAAGCACATTTAAATTTCTACTTAAATCTACTTGCGCACTGAGGGTTCCGTACCGCCCGACTCACACTTAGCTGTTTTTTATTATTTGTTATTTTTCTTTAGGGTCTTCAAATTTGACGCTCGCATGTATTACCGTTTTGATGATAGAGGAAATAAAAAAAAACAATTCTTGTATGAGGTTATTATTTTACTTTTTTTTGTGTAAATATTTATCAGAAAATGCGCCGTTATAGCACATAGTCTGATCACGGCTTATGTTTAACGAATCACCAAATATAGTAAAATATAACGCCAAAAAAACTATTTTTACCGCCGAGAAATGATCACATTGATCACTAAAACCTGACCTAACCTAATTTTGTGATCTTTTACTATTTTTGGGTCTCGAAGATAATGTTGGTTCTCATTATGTTTATTCCCAAAAAAAAAACATCCGGTTATCTATTACGGTTAAACAGATGAAGAAAGATGAGCTCTTTTAAATTAGGACGGACGGGAGGGGGCGGAGATTTCCTTTATAATTTTTGGCCATAAATCAAATCGTACATATGTCAAAACAGAGGGCCTAATATGGCTGCTCTTTATCGGGTGACAAAATGTGGATAAAACATCCGTCACTTTCTGACACGTATAGTACGAGAGTGACGGATGCTCTATCCACATAGTCACGCGATAAACGCAACCACATGTTACCTTCTCCCTAGCAGCGATGACTCTCTCCTGGCATCGCATCTCACGCAGCCCATCGATGCGCCTGTCCCTCTCCCGCCTGCGCTCGACCATGGACAGCACGCGTCTCTGTCTCGCGGCCTCGATGGCCTCCCGGCGAGCGCCCACGGCCGCGTCGCGGGCTGCTTTCTGCTCCTAAAACAAATTGTATGTTAATTCTGTGCTCCTAGTAAATGAAGTCGGTTAAAAAGGGTGTAAAGTCTTCTGAGGTTTAAGTGAAAAAAGGTATGTCTTGTACTTTGTATAATGATTTACTCTTTTTTATTACAAGCAAGTGGACTTATATCAATTTTTACTAAGCCGCACCCAGAGTCAGTTACTATCCAATAGTTTAACCCTTTATAGGGCAAAACTAAAAATAAACCTGAATTCTAGCCTCATTAGATTCCTCCTATTCACACAAAATCCTTTCAATAAAAAATACAAAAAGTATTAGTTGTAAGTGGTCATTTCATGTTTTGTTGTGTCATACCAGGTTTTAAAATTGCCCTTTAAAGGGTAAAAGGAACAAGTTAATTGTCTCAAAAATGTCTCTGGGTAGGGTAAGAAGGAGCCCGTTGTTTCCCTTTTTTTTTGGTCATAATGGGTCATTGTGGTTTGGTCTAAATTTTTTTTTTAAGACTTGCGATAATTATGACCTAAACCTCATTATGACTATAAATATTTATGGCAGGTAATATAGACCCTCTTAAAGCGCTCGGTAGTTTTATGCGATTAACGCTACGTTCATATAATATTTTATCTACTCTCATATCGTAAAGTTCGAATTATAAACTTCAAAACGAATTTATGTTGGCATACTTTATAAACACAATACCGAAATTTAAAAAAAAACACTTTATAACATAATTTCTCTAACAAAAATTAACTTGTATCGTAATTGTTTTACCATTACGATACAGGTTTTTTTTTTTTTGTTTTTTTAACGGCATCGAGTAGACAAACGAGCACACAGGCCACCTGATGGTAAGTGGAAACTGTGACCCATATACATTCGCAATCACAAGACTGCAATGCAATCCTAAGACTGCAAATGCGTTGCCAACCCTGAGGCTAAGATGGAATGCCTCTATGCTAGTCATTTCACCGGCTGTCTTATCCCCAAACCAGAACACAACAATGCGAACACTGCTGTTTGGCGGTAGGTTAATGGATAAGATGGTGGTAGCGATCCGGACGGACCCTGCACAAGGTCCTACCACCCGCAAAAGTTAATCCAAAAAGTTAATGTCACCAACGAGGTTCCATATCAATATTTTTTTTATAATGGAACGAACATGCGGTTCGCGTCTCGCCTAGCGGCTCGGTTCTTAAACACACACTCGTGTTTTAATACCCCTCATTATGCAACAATTTCATAAACTACTATTTTTAACTTGCTCAGCTCCTTACCAGCGGGTACACTACATAACTCTGAAGAGTCGTGAGTCCGAATTGATGAAAATTCCAAAATTTCATAAATCAAAACGCATTTTTTTTTACTTTTTGCTATTGCTTATAAATCAAACCTAACCTAACCTAGGTTTGACAATTAATTTATGCATGTAATCTAAAATAGCTCCAGCGTAACATAGCTTTCGGAAATGAAAATTCTGACAAATGAATATTCGGAAAAAAGTAATTAGGAATTTTAAGGTGTTCCCCCTTACCAGCTTGTAGAGCCGGTCGCGTCGCACGCGCCGCAGCCGCGTGGTGTGCGTGGAGCACTGGTCAAGGAACTCGTGGCGGCGGTTCTCAGCCTCCAACTGCTTGATGAACGCGATCTCGCGGAGCTTCTCTTCCTCGTCATGGGCTTTGCGGACGATATCCTAAAGAAGAAGAGTTGGAAAGTTACCTTATTTTGACAAACAATCCAAAACTTATGGCGTTAAACCGTATAGACATATGAACCTAGGCATACCTTCAAGTGTTGGTCGCGGTTTTCCGCTGCCTTTTGCAACCGACGCTCCATCCTCATTCTCTTCTCTTCTATAAGTTGATTCTTCGCGACCTGCAAATGAAAAAACTGTTGTGAACAATGTTTAAAAATAATAATTAAGAGAAACTAGGAGATAACTCTCAAATATTAACATAAGGAAATATCGTATCAAACAAAAAATAATTTTCAAAATCGATCCATAACTGACAGGGAAATCGGTGAATATACGGTCACGAGCGTTAATTTGGGACCCATTTCAAGAAAAATATGCTTGAAATCGTCAATGTCATTAGAGATGTCAAGTCATTTGTAACTTTTATGAAACTCAACCTTATTATTGTGGAATGTCAGATTGACTTTGGATCTAAGGTGGGTTCCAAATTAAATCTTGTGACTGTACGAATGTGTACTAAATAAAAATAAAAACGAATCCCTGTTTCCCTTGGTCACGACATATCTCGAGAATGGCTCGACAGATGTGAATAATTTATTGTTTGTTGGGTTCGTAATTATCAGGACAAGGTTTGTATTAAAAAAAAATACACCCGGGCGGCGGCACTGGGCACGGACAGCTAGTACTAAATTAATATTCACCTTAACTTCCTCTACTCTAGCCAGTAACTGGTGGATCTTCTTGGCCCTCTCCGTCTGATACTCCCTCCTCTGCCGCTCGGCTCTTGTTTGCTTTGCTTGAAGCCTGGAATGCCAAAACATTTGTATCTCAAGTCTTTAGTCATACCTTGTAAACTCAAGAGTGAGATAGACGATTAGACGCCCTGGATAAGTCCACTGCTAAATCAGATCGCTGCGTCACGTGTTCATTTGTTATGAGACTATATTCTGTGGTGCATAAAAGTGTAAATCTGGCTAGCCAAAAAGCGGTATCTCAAATTCAATAGTCAAACTAGATTTAATCTTCTCCTGGTAGTAATAAGGGTGCGATTGCTATATAGTGTTTTATCTGAACTGCTACCTTTTGCCTTAGCACGGCAGATTTCTACAGGCATACTTTTAACGGAAATTTATAACGACCAACAACAGCTGTCTTACTCTAATTTTGAGTGTGTGAGAGAGAATATGATGGACGTGTGTGGTTGTGTACTGTTATAATATAATCATTGCCCGTGTACCTAAAGGGGTCGCTTCATTAAATACTGCGAACCTACCATTGGTATGTCTTTCCAAAAGTGAACCTACTTATTACACGACTGACTAATAAGTAATAAGTCTAAATAGACTAAAATTCGACAGCGTAATTGCGACCTCTACTTTCACAAGTTAACAACTCTTAAAAGGTCCAATGCATTTCAATAAACTAGTTACGAACCAACCTAAAATAATTTAGCCAAGATGGTAACCTGCAATCCCTTACCTCCTCAGGGCATCCTGAAAGCTCCCGCGTCGTTTGATGCCTTGAGACAGTTTCGCGTGCAGTTGCTGAGCGCGACCTGAAAAAAATATGAATAACCTCTTTTATAATTCTTTTAAACATCGCGTGATACTACGTGTGGGCAAGTAGGAAGCGAGACATATCCAACAATGGAAAAGGCAAACGAGCAGACAAATCACCTGATGGTATGTGGAATCTGATGCTCATAAACCTTTTCAATCTCAAGATTGCAATATTATGATGCCAATCTCAAGACTTCAAATGAATTGCCAACCCTGAGGACTTGGATGGAATGATGTTCATATGCTAGTCGTCGTTTAAGACCTTTTGATATAATTTAATTATTTTAAGTTGAATCAACTAAATACTATGTAAATAATCGACTAATTTTCGTACTTTATCTTCCTCCATTTGTTGTTTCACTATGGTATGTAAATGTAACAGGGGAAAACCTAGCTCAGCCGATGAGGCACAGTTTCGCCTTAAAAATTATACTTACGTATTATACTCGTACATAGTCATGTATATATTTTTTTAAATGCTAGTTAACCTGCCATTCGCAGTCCTTTCAAAATTTCCGGGCAATTTTTCCAATTCACCTTTGCCTAAAAATCGTATATGGACTATAAGGGACATTTAAAAGGAGATCAAGTGATGTGCAGCGTTTAATTTTTATTCATATAGATCAGGGGGTTATTATGACATAGCTATGCAATTCTGTTTACGCTGAGAGAAAAGGACAGAGCTATATAACTGCCATAGCTCTGTCCCTTACACTCACCGTAAAATGAACTGCATAGTTATGTCATAATAACCCCCCAGGGCTTCTTAAAGTGTGCCCCGCGGAGCCACTGGGCGCCGTAAATAATGTCTCATACTTGAAGTTTTTTTTAACTTTAAAATAAACTAAAGACCCGCCGAGTTAGATTAATACATTTGACTATTGCTTGCCGTGGCCGATGTCCACAATTGTACTCGTACATCTTTCTCATCGTACGAATGCAATCAAATGATCATGAACAAGCTAGCTAAATTACTATCTATAAAAGTTTTAAACTCCGTTCGGTTGCAGGGTTACCGACTGTCCTATTTAAACCCAATCGATGCAGCCGACTTCTTAAATAGATGATGCCCCATATCTCAGTTTAGCAATTCTTTGTAAGCGATCAATACTCGTAATACAAGCTCTGTGTTACTGATACCGGTGTTTGTTTCCGATACCGTTGCATTGTTAGGAAGTAAATAAGGTTTAGTTACGTTGTCACATACACGTTAAACGGATTTAAATTAAATTTAGTACTGAGGTAGTTTGAGCGCTGAAGTAGTATACTTTCATCCTGGAGATTTCGGCAGGTTCCCGAAAAAAGGATTTAACACCCACGTCAAATTTCGTTAGATCGAAAATAATCGAAATACAATAATCTTGCTTATTAATGTTAATTGAACAGTATACTATTATGTAATCTAGCCAATGTCTCGGTGTAATATAAAAATGCAAAAAAAACGTAAAATACACGTTGAAAACTTAAAGCTGCGAAAGATTCCACTGAAGATCCGCAATAAAATATTCTGTATTTTATTGAAAAATACATAATTTGAAAGATACATGTATTTTACAAGTCATTTTCAACGCTAATCTCAGCTATTAATACGGCCATTAGTCGGCTTAACCCATTTTTTGAAATAGATAGTACTCAGGGTTGGATGGAGATGGAGAAGCTAAACAGAAATTTTTTGATGTTTCTATGTTCAGAGTCTGATTTTTCCGATTTTAGAATTTTTCTATTTTCGATTTTTGGCTTGAAAAACTGTGTCTGTACGTTTTCCTTTGCAAAAAATATATCTAAGAATGAACCTAGTTTAAAAAAAAACTGAATCGGACAGACCTAGTTCTATATAATAGCTACAACATATTCAAAAATCGTGGAAATCGTACTTGATTTAGGGGGTGAGAAAGGTTATCGACCGGAGCTAAATATCTATTTTTTTAAGAACCGTTTCAAGACACACAGATGAAATATTTGACAGAAACTTATAATTAAAAACTCACCAGGATCCCTTGCAACCAGCGCCTCTAATACGACCAGTGTATCAACCCGTTCGGCCCAGGACATGCCCGCCAGTGCGGTCTCGTATTGGTCCTCCAAGCTGGCTGCCAACGAGCCCAGGGTATCAGGCGCGCCAGGAGGCACCGGAACGTCTTCTATGAGGATCTCTGCATCCGTCTGTAGTAATAGTCTTTTTATGGTATGAAGAAGATTAACGAACACCTGATGGCTTTCAGGCCTATACAAATCTGCAATTCTCTAAACTTGTGGACTAAAGTGGAATCCGTCTGTAGTAATAGTCTTTTTATGGTATGAAGAAGATTAACGAACACCTGATGGCTTTCAGGCCTATACAAATCTGCAATTCTCTAAACTTGTGGACTAAAGTGGAATCCCTCTGTGCTAATTAATGTACACTCATTTACTGTGAACTAACGGTATTGAGGAAAATTCTAGATTTTTCTAATTTTAATATTGAACCGGCTGCAAAATCTACACCAAATACTGTTCAAAAACCACAGGCTGTTTAAGATCAGTGATTTCAGAAGATTTGTTTTTTTTGTAAGTTATATTAGTGTGTGTGTACACAGAAGCGGTCTACACATTCCCAATACGTGGAGGAATGTGAGTTATGTTGTTAATAATAAGAAATAGTTTCAGAGCATTTTTCGAAAATATATTTTTGTCTATGCTTCTATTTATTTCACGTCGGCACAACGTTTTTGGAAGACAAAAATGCAATCAATTAAAAACAAATCAAAACCAAAATAAATGAACAGATAATTAATTCAAATGATACAAATAATAAACAAGGGTAATATTTGAAATGAACATAAAATATAAGAAGCTTAAAAATTTCAAGCGATTCTTACCTCAGTATCATCAGTCTCCGTGTCCAATTCAATATCAGAGACCTGCTGCAGCTCCAAAATCTGGCGATTCAATAAATCTTCTTCCTCGCACAATTTCCTCTGATCCACGTCTGACTGGAAATCCAGTGCCCAGCTAATCTTCTTCTCATTCTCTTCGATCAGAGACGTCATCTCCGCAATTTCTGACATCTCCGATGGATCAGCACCCTTCAATATTTCATTATGATTCGACAGCTGATCGTCATAATCGAGATATTTGAATGTAGATTTGAATTCCGCTTTCCATTTGTCAAAATCAAATGCTTCTTCAGTACTCTCTTGAGATCTTGATAACCCTGCAGTTAGACTTTCCAATGAAGAATGCAGGCGGTTTTTAGTAAGCTCCGAATCAGGACCCTTTGGATCGTCTTTGACTTTCTCCACCTTTTTGGATAGCGCTTTACTTCTTGCTGATTTTTTTAGGCCAGTCACGTCAGATTTTTGCCTGATCATAGCTAAATTACTGGTTTTAGTATCTGATTTGCACCTTGCAGAAACAGTTACAACCTTTTCTGGTTTCATCACTTCAGGCTGTTCTGACTTCGCCCTATCGACTTTAGGAGGAACCGGTGTATTTATAATTGGTTTGACCTCTTGTTTAGGCGATTCAATCATATTTAGAGTTGGTAAACTCGTAGTTGCGGAAGGTTGATGGAATCTATTTACCCAGTGCGATTTAGATTGCTTCTTTGACTCCCGGCTCAGACGCCTGGATTTCACTGTCAGCCAGCCATCATTATCGTTCTTGTTAGTATCAACGTTAAGTACTTCTACAGAATTAGCTGCATCATGTATTACATGGGATACCAAATCGTCTGGGACTAAAGTCCTTAAACTTTCACTAGACTCTATACGAGACATTTCTATTTGGGTGACTATGGTATCTGAGCTGCTATATTCATCACAATCCTTAATTTTTTCAAGCGACAGGGTCGATTTCTCTTTTTTATCTCCTTTTTCGTTTACTTTTAAACTAGTAGGCCTTATAGGTCGCTTTTTAGGATCTAGTTTAGGCTGGTTAATTTTTGCGTCCCCTGAACCAAGCTGGACGTTTTTACTGACAACCTTTTTTGGGACGGCACCTTTAGATACTACATTGGACGATGTGTCAAAAAGACTAGTTCTACCAGTCGTTAAATTAAATGGATAACTACATTTGCTTGTTGCATTTCGTTTAGGACATTGCTTCAGAGTTTTAAGGCCTGTATTTGGCCTTATTTCAACTGCTGTCTTGCTTCTTGTCAAGGGCGTTGCCCTAGTAGGCGTTTTTATCTCAGTTTTAGCAGATACAACTTTAGGCTTAGCAGCAGCTTGCGAATAAGCTGGTTTAATGTGGGGTTTTGTTTCAATTTTAGGATCCGGTTTCTTAAAATCTTTATCGTCATTTAAATCGTCCTTATTTTTAACCGCATCTTTTGTATCTTCCAAAGTTACAGCGTTTTTAATATTGGCTTGACTTGCTTGACCTTTATCGGTTACCATTAATTGTGAAACAGGCATTACAGCAACCTTTAAAGGTGCTGATACATCGTCTTTCTTATCTTGCTTATCTTCAATGGATTTTAATGAGCTTTCATTAGAAATATCGGCAAAGTTGTCTTCAGATGTAGTTGGAGATCCAGTTGAGATGCTACTTTTTTCAACAGTAGTATCAATGTTATTCACCTCTGATTCTTTACATAAATCGGACTTAAGCAGAGTTTTTTGAAGTTTTGAAGAACGAGCTGTGGGTTGTTTAGTTATAACATTAACATCGTCGTCTACTAGTTTTAAAACAGCATCGGCATCGACATCATCGTTCTTAACTACCTCATCTTCTGTAGTTTTAGGTTTCTGTGCAGACGAAACCGATTTCACAACCTTTTTTTCTATTTCAATGTCCTGATTCATCAAGTTTTCATATCTCGCTTTATTTTCTATCATCTGCTTGGCTAGAAATTCATTTTCCAAAGCATCTAGGGTAGCATTCGTAGCCTTAGCTTGTGCTGACAACTCTTCATTAGACTCTTTCTTGGCATTTTTTGCTGTAGTTTTAGGTTTGGTTGACTTCACTACTACTGCTATAGGAGAAACATTGGAGCACTGCTTCGCTTTACCTATTTCAACAACGGGCAACGAAACTGGTTCAAGTTTTTCACCATTTTCACCCTGAACTTGTAAAACTGGCAATCCTTTCTTAACCTTATCTTCGATACCTTTAATCTTTTCTTCGACATTATTGGCATCTTTTTCTTTGATTTCGGTCAGTTTCGTCTCTTTCTTAGGCTCAGGCTTAGTAGTGGCTTTAGAAGCTGCAATTTTACTGCTAAAGAACTCAATATTTGCTTTAGGGCTGGTACTATGACCTGACAAAACTCTAGGACTTATTTTTCCGCTACCAGGACTAGCTTTGCCAGTAAGGTTAGGGCTGTTTTTACCGCTGGGAGTGTTATGGCCTGAGAGACACGGACTATTTTTTCCAGATACAGAGGGAGAACTCTTAACTGAATGTGCCCGCCTAGATTCGGGGCGGACAAAGTCAGTCTTGCGTATCTCCCATGCAAGGCTCTGTGGTCTTTGAGGAGGGGGTGTATTGTCGTATTCCCATTTAAGACGGAACCACTCGCCCAGGGCTTTGAAGTCACGTGTGTAGTTTTCTAGAACCAGCATTACTTCTTGGCACTCATTTAGGTTTTCGTGGGCTTCTACGGTGTTGTAGATTTCGCCGATCTGTTAAAGGGAAAGATCTTACTCGTTAACGCCTTGAACGCCTTAGTACACATGAGCCGTCATTGTAGTTGTTTATCTTTAAATTATAAGGTTTAATTTAAAATGAAGATGTTTACCAGTGTATTAGTGTTAGGTTGCAAGCCCATCGCCTAACAGTACTACACGCCTTTATTATTATCTTCGCCTAAGTGTGCAAAGTGTGGTTGCAGAATTATCAAAAAGTTTTTATAGTTGTTGGAAATTCTGTAGCTCTGCCTACCCCACTCTGGGAATAAAGGCGTGAGTTTATGTATGTATGTAATTTAAAATGATTTTGGTCAATAAAATGCCGCATTACAGATGTAGTGAACAATCCTTTCCCATCGTTTTTTGTCGGATAAGTTCGTATTTATCTTGCTTTCTCAATTAGCTTGACTACCCGTCAATAAGGCAACAGAGAAAGCAAGATAAATACCGGCTTTTCCGACAAGAAACGACGGGAAAGGATTATTCAAAACATCTGTACCTACTTATCACTTCATACAGACTTTCCATAGGTACACTAAAAATCTTGTCAATTAAAATAAAATGAAGACTATCATTAATTCCCAGCCAAAACTAAGAACCGAATTAAACGTACTTACGACTAATTTTATAAAAAGTAAATTCATAGGTGATGGCCCGAGATGCCTAAGGGATCCTGAATGGTGTCCACATACTAGAAGACATAGCGTTTCATCCATAATTCGCACTGCTAGAACCAAACAATAGTAACTCAAAATACAACTGTATTTAATAATCAACTTTAATACAACTTCTATGAACTTGAAACAAAAGTAGCAAGGGTTTTGAGTTGATACTGTTTTGATCTGGCAGTGGGATTGTAAAAATCCTTTTCATTATGATGCCTTCTATACTTACAGCCCTCTGCAAATCTCCAAACAGCAGCGCCCAGTATCTGGCTCTGAGTTCGGAGCGCTTGTCCCGGCCAGCGGAGGCCGAGCGCAGCCGGGAGGCCGCGGCGCGGGGGGGCGCTCGGCGAGGCGGGGGGAGCGCCGTGCGCGGCGGTTTGCGCGTGAACCGGGCTAGAAATATTCGCTGCCTTTATACAATACTGCTACAACTCAAAAATGATGACGTTGTAAAGAAAACTTTAAATAGAAAGTGTTCTGAATTTAAATTGCAACAGCGACTCATTTTGAGATGCCGCACTCTTTCATAAAGGCAACGATTATGAATAATATGGCGGTTTCTCTTGATTCCATGAAAATATTTTGAAATTTAAAGACAGACAATATCCCTATTTCATAGATAGCTAAAAACCAAAGCCATTTTCATTAAATCTCAGATTTTAAAGTCAAAATAAACTGAACCAAATTCTCATTTTTGTCAAATTTAAATTCAAATCATTTATTCAAATATTACCTACAGTAAAAATAAACAAGCGGTTTGGTCAAATTCAAGTTTCAATCATTTAGTAAATTCGGGTGTTTAGGAGAAGACCATCATTGAATTGATGAAGAAGCGCCACAAGAAACTCTAACACATCAGTTACACACTAATTCTGGCGTCAGTTCGGTTCATCATTCTGGTCAAACTTTGACGGACGCCAGAATGACGAATGATTTGAACCGGTTACACGATCAGTTCAAGACTGACATCAGACTGATAAAAGTACGACTAAGACAACGGTTACACGCTAATTCTGGCTCATTCAGTCCATCATCCTAGTTAGAATGACGAGATAATTATCGTGTAATCCTCGTACTGATGTGAGGTGACACAAACAGGTTACAAGATCAGTCTTCTGTCATTCAAAACGGACTGACGAATATTATTTAAAATATTTAAGTTTCATCACTCCAGACCATCAGTTTGTCAGTGTTTATTATACACAGAAGTTCTAAAAGTAAGCACCCTAAATTCTTAAAATAATATTTAATTAATAAATTCTAAACATTTTTAAACGGTTTTCACGGTATCACAATGAACTTGAGAAACGGAGGGATATATATTTTTCGATGACACATAAGATTAGAAATCCTACTCTAGCAAAGGGTTTTCTTCCCTGTTCAAAATCAAATTTGAAACATTTATTTCGAGTAGCCTGTCCTATACTGGTTAGAATATACTCTATCTAATGATAGTAATGTTATGTAGTCCAACTGCTCAATAAATAGGAAACTATAGGATATTTCAAGCTCCGATTTTTCGGGCCACACTTGACGGATTAATCGCGTAACAAACGTTAAAAAAAACAGTGGGTTTAAAAACCTCCTCCTTTCTTGAAGTCGGATGAAAATAGGCATTATGAGTCACGCTCATGAATCATAACCATAACATATTCACGATGGCACCAGTTAATGAGTCCATAATTAGAATCCATATTGTGTAAAAGGAATGCACAAATGTTTATTTTACACATCTATTATAGGAAAGTCTATGTAGCTCTGTGGTTTTGTCGTACCTTCGGTAGGACAAGGGCTCAAATGCCCTTGTGTCCCATTGTACATTGTGCCCTTGTTCCACCGAACGCGCGTTATGTTTAAACTATTATTCTTCGCAGGGCAAGATAAAAGATTTTATTGTTGCATAACCCAGACTTTTTACTTTGAATCTGCAAAATAAAGTGAACCTTTGAAGGCGCTCCCATAGCTAGCAAAGAATTTACTCGTAATGTAATGATTAATGAGGTACCTAGGTATACATATATCTAAATACTTTATTGTAGTAAATACAAAAACAATAGAAAACAATATTGAATTATGAATATACGGTCAGCACTTTATGTACCTGTACCACTTAGTGCTGTGTCACTTTAATCCTATGTTTGAACTGCTGCACTAATCTGTCAAAGGTTTTAAAGCGACAAGGTACAAAAGTACCTATAAAGTAGAATGCACAATGGTGACCTTGTCCCTTTCAGGGATCTCAATCAGCATTTTTTTTATTATGACTTTAGACTTATGACTGAGCAGAATATTAGCTCAGTCATATTCTGCTTTTTAGTCCATAGGTACATTATTTAATTAACTTTATAACATTGACAAAAAATTCAATACTCAATAACCCAACACTGTTCAGAATCAAATTAAATAGTATCCGGTATGAATTTAGGTCATGGCTGAACCAATCTGCCCTTCTAAATAAAAAGGATGCATGTGCAATTTGATAGTCAAAGTAAATTGAACCCCTTTTCTTAAGAAATAAGGGCACTAATACATTCGCGATTCTATGAGACATATGACCTTTTTTCTAACGAGGGCAGCAATATTTGCTGTGCTCAGTCAAGCTTAACGTTGCTTATTGTTTTCTATAGAAATGACTCGGTGGTTCCATGAAAAAGAGCCATAAAGTAAAAAGATTTATGTTTCGGTTTTAAACATGAAGGCATATTGGTGGTGTTACCATATAATTATTTCGTTCTGAATTTCTTACTTAATTTGTAGAAAACACCCAGAATTTCCCTCTAGTACTCCGATTTTAGCAACTTAGTTGCGCACACCAAGGATATCCAAGGAATGGTTCTCCCCCACTAGACCGTATTTCATAAAAGCTAATTTCATTAGATATACCAACGTTTGACATAATTTTCACTAGCCCTAATTTCATGACAGCTAAACTTGTATGTCCGAATTGATTACTAGACCTAAAGTTATGTACCCTAATGCTTACATGAACTAGACATTAAATGCTATATTATTAAAACTAATAATGATTATTCCTAATGATTAATAGACCTAATAGTCATAAGTCCTAATGACTGTTTGAACAAATCATTATTTGAACGAAATATAAATTAAAAACCAATACTCAATTGGATCATTTTTACCCACATAGGTTAGGTTAGGTTAAAGTTGCGACAAGGCGCGAAGAGCTTCACCTACGTGAAATTGGAGCTCCGCGCAGCGGAGCTCTGTCGACCTTAGATACGGTTGTTTAGGAACATTATGTAATTAGGTTTAATAAACGTTAGGTTTTAGACTTGTAAGGTATAGTAATATTCGGTCTTTATAGGAATCGGATTACTAAAGTTACTAAAAATAGGTATAACGTATGTATGTATATGTATGTATGTAAACACTTTATTGTACACAAAAAAAAACAGAAAATCTAATACAATACAGAGTTATAATGTACAAAGGCGAACTTATCCCTTTAAGGGATCTCTTCCAGCTAACCTTCAACGTAAATTCGGGATGCTAAAATTAGGGCTAATGAATATAGTTACGAAAAAGCGAAATTCGGGTTTTTGATTTTAGGGCTAAAATGAAGTTAGTGTTAGTGAAAATAGCGTTCATATTTTACGGGTTACAATAGGAGAACCCCTAGGAATAGTCCCTCCAAATTTCAGGTCCAGCGGTTTCCGCTGTGCGTGGATTGATTAGCCAGTCATCCTTTTTTATATAGGTATACTGTGGTGGTCACATAATTAGGGTAGGCGTTTTTCCTATGCCTACAAATATGACTTTTAAATTTTGACCACAAAGTTCTTGACTAATATTATTACTATTTACAATTTACAGTAGATCATAACATTACCTAATGTTTAAATTGATGCTAAAATAATGTTAAAAATGGATCTTTTATTTTATAAGGATTTAAAACTTAGTGCTGACACTTCCATACAAAGTTGTAAATCTTAGACAAAGCTCCTGTAGCAAGTGCAACCTTATTACTAACAAAAAGGATTGATTTTGCTATGGCTGTTGAAAGTGAGTTAGACTCTTGGTCTATAATGACAGTATTGTACTTGGTCTAAAGCCCCTTGTACTAAAAATAGTACATAATATGCCCATTGAAATAAAAATCTAGTGCAAAGAATGTACAGTAAGATTTCTTTTGTTTTTATGACTAATGAATGACCAAATTAGAAAATTGACTTAATTTCAGTGTCAGTGTGTGTGAAAATCTTCATTGACAAAATTCATAACATCAGAAGGCCGCAAAATAATGAATATTTTCATTAAACCTCCAGTTGACAAGTATTTTGGACAGTGGCTACGCTATTATTACAAACCGAGGTCATTATTGTATTTGTATTTCATTACTATATCCCATATAAAAACATAATTCAATCCTAATCAACATATTTACATATTACAAATTTATTATGACATTACTAGGTCTTAACGCATACTTAAAATAATTTGGCCCCCAAGTGAAAGAGTAAAATGTTAAAATATAAAAACTAAATTATCAGCTTACACTAACACCTCCAACCGAAATCAGTGGTGTAAATACATATCGGAGGCCAAGACAGGATATTGAACTAGAGAACTAAGTATGGTCGCCATTTCAAGGCCACCTAATTGGAATTAAAAAGCATGTAAAATTCCACCACTCATAGGTCATGTTCATATTATGGTTGTGTATGTACATATTATGGTCACCTTACTGACTGCACTCAAATATTGTCAGATTCGCTGTTGACAAGGCCATCTTGTTGATGTTATTAAAAATGAATAAAAACCTTGTTTTGTATGTAGACTAACAATTGTCTCTTATTTGGTGAAAATGTTTGCAACTATGTTGTAACGAGAGGAAATTACGACACCTAATCATTTCAATATAGCACTCTAGCACTGTTAGAAGTTGTAAGTTAGTTGGAACAGTTACCTTCAAACGTTTGAACACATTACCATAATATGAGTTATGATATGACTGAATATTGGCAAATCCAAAGTTAGAACCAATGTTTACCAATACTATGTTTACTTAACAAGTGGTTATTCCTTAACAGACTTGTAATACGAGTGTTTCTTACGCCCACGGCAATCTATAAAGTTCAAGTTATGAAGAAACAAAGACTTAGAACAATTCTTCACTTACCCGGCGTATCGACCGCAACATGGAAAGCGACGAGGTTCCTCGCCTCCCTGCCTTCCTCCTGCACCAACTGCCTCACTTCTTCCATTTCAAACTAATAAAAAATACTACTTAGTCGCACAAAACAAAAAGGAAATACTAAGCTCATAATTCCCGTGCATTCGGACACGGAGAACTTTTCTACCCATTAATTATATTCAAGTGCCTGAGTTTTTACATTAGAAATTATTTCATGTTATGGGGAACACGAATTATTAAGGGATTTATCGTTTTATTCGGATGGATCGAAACGATGGGTATTTTCATAACAATTCCCGTTTGACAGTTTAGTTTATAAATGTTGCCATGTACTAACAAGATGTGTTTTTTTCCTAGCGTTGCAATAAAATTCATTTAATGCTTCACGAATTATTTATGCGTAAAATGATTATTATTTTAACGAAAAAAATGGATCTTATGATATAATTTGATTGTGATAAGTATTTGAAAGGTTATTGGCTGCATTAGTAATTTGTAAAGAAATTACAAGGAATTAATGGAAATAGAGTATAAATTAACTTGATCAAGGCGAGATATATTTTGATTTATTTCTTTAATTTCAGCAATGTGTACTTTTCTAAAATACTTTTCCAAAATATATTTTATTTGTTCTTGTTGAACTTGGCCTTTTAAAGCTGGCAATTTTTCTGCTAGCTGCTAGGGACCTAGGGTTTATCAATATCATTTTATGGCAACATCACCTTCTTTTCGTTGTCAAGCAAGATGGCGGATCAGGTACGTTCTGGTTTTCTCATGAAAATTAATTGAAAACCAAGTGAATCTAATACTTCTACGCCAAAAAATTGAGCTAAACGTTGTGTGAATACGTTCCTTGTTACATATAGTGAAAATAAAAGTGTAATCAGTGAAAATGTGCCTACTGTGTTCGTCCACGTGGGGATTCATTTTTGGCCGGTTTTTTGATAAATTATCTCGTATATTTATATGTTGGGCCTCGCAATACTTAGATAATCAACGCAGACAACATTAAATACAAGTTATTACCCTTATTTAATATGTTAATGATAGTGAGCTTAATGTGTCTTCATAGGTTAGTTTAAGAACGTTCTGCTTCTGTTCGCTGGACAACATTGTCAATTATGATCACCTTACTTACTTTACAGGACACATTGTTAAGACTTGATACATTTTTGAGTTCAAATTAACATACACTGATGAATCCAAAACCGGAGGTTATGTTGTGGTACTTCAAAACATTACGAGTCGAACTAACCGAGTAGTTAGCTAGTTTTAACACTTATCACTTTTACAATGTGAATTATGAATTGCAGACGGAACGTTCATTCCAAAAGCAACCTACGGTTTTCTTAAACCGTAAAAAAGGCATTGGTGTGAAGAGAAGCCGCAAGCCTTTGCGATATCATAAAGACGTTGGGCTCGGTGTGAAGACGCCCCGTGAGGTAACAGCATGTAGTGTGCCCGCTAACTTGTGTTTTTTTTTTCCTAGACAGAGAAAGCGTTTCAGAAACAGGCTACGGTCTTCCTGAACCGTAAAGGGGGGCTGAAGAAGAAGGATATGCGACATTCTAAAAATGTCGGCCTAGGTTTCAAGACTCCACGTGAGGTTTGGTTTTATTTCAGTCTCGGACGGTGAAGGCTTCTAACATGGGACTCTGGGATCATATCATCGCTTGCTATGTCTATTAACAATGTGTCATCGCCTCTAACAGGTTAACGTCATTCGCAGATCTTTCAACATCTATCAAGGTGCTAGCAATTAACTGCTTGTATCATTCAGTTTTCAGCCTTAAACTATATGGACGTGATTCATTCCTTGAGCTGGGTAACATACCATACCATTCATCACAATATGCTCTGCATAACCATTATACACTCTAACCACTTACTTATAAACGTGGAATAAGCTTGGCATAGTTCATGCCATGCTTTGTCCTTATCTGTAATTGTGACATTTGCATCTGACAGAAAGTGACAAAGCATGGCATAAACTATTCCAAGCTTATTCCACATTTAATAGTAAGGGGGTAAAGCTTTGATAACTGTTCATACATATGGTACCTTTATAAAATTTAATTGTACAGTGATGAGTGATAGCTTTTTAGTGTAATAAACTGCTGTCCTATTTTTAATATTCAACTGATAGGTACTAAACTTTCTGGTGTCTTTATCTACTTCATAAGTATTTGATATTTTGGTTCCTTTTGGTGTATTACTTTTAACCCTTGGAATTCCTCAACAATTACATGGTACGGCAATTACCTATTATGATGATTCAAATTGTCGATTTGTTAGTTTCATAGGGTTTAATGTTGTCTTATCTTGGTCTCTCGGTACTAACCTGCATGTTTCTCATGGAAGCCTGGCTACATGGTATCACTATTTGTCATATTTGGTAAAAATGCAATAAAAACAGTAAATTAATTTAACTCTTAATTTGGCAAGAATAAAAAAGTCTACAATTCAAACCCTTTTTGATTTTGAATCAGCAATAAATTTTTCATTATAGTATGTTCGCTGTGACTAACATTGCTAAATTAAGAGGTAAAAAATTTAATTGTGTATTTAAACCCCTTTTTGTTAAAACAGTCATTTATATTTATAACATAACATTTTAACTTAACTATAGTGCCAATCTAGAATGATCTCATTAACAGCTTGTAATTTCGTATCCAAGCAAGGTATTTAAAAATAACTAACTAATTAATTAAATATAATATGTACTTAAAAAGAATGTAGTATTTATGTTAAGTCAATGATACAAGTGTAATATTATGTGTTTATAAGAGCTGTCACGGATCATTCTTGATTGACTGGACAAACTATTAATCTTTACTTGTTATGAACTTGTATTATAATAACCATACTAACATTCCTGCTTTAAACCTTTTGTATGTCAATAAATAGATCAGTACAGTCAAGGGCAAAAATATGTATACACTTTAGTACCTTGTCTATTTTCGTCATATTTGAACTGCCATAATATGAACTGTCACAGTGGTTAAAGTGACAAGGTACTAAAGTGTATACATATTTTTGCCCTTGACTGTACCAAAAAAAAAGTTGCATTTGAAATACCTATGTTTAAATAGACTGATATTTGTTATTATTTTTATTAATACAAAGGTTTAATATGCTGACTGATCACTAATATGCATCATTAATTACTAACATACCTTAAAATAGTAATAATTTATCCACTTTTAATTGTACAGCAAATATAGGCCTTGAAAATAATATTGCATATGCATCCTAAAGTATAACAATTGAGGATATAACATGCATTATGACGCATTGCATTTTGACGACGCGCTGGCCTAATGGGTAGTGACCCTGCCTACGAAGCTAGTGGTCCTGGGTTCGAATCCCGGTAAGGGCAGATATTTGTGTGATGAGCGCGAATATTTGTTCCTGAGTCATGGATGTTTTCTATGTATTTAAGTATATAGTTCTCTATATAAGTATTTATATCGTTGTCTAGTATCCATAGTACAAGCCTAGAGCTTAGTTTGGGACTAGGTCAATTGGTGTAAGGATTGTCCCCTTATATATATATATATATATATATATATATTATGCATTGTGGTTCTTATCATTCATAGATCAGAATAACCTAATATTTTTTTTATGAAAGAATCATTAAATGGCGTAACCAATATTTGAGAATGTGTAAAATGATGATACCCCACGACGGTCTTCTGAATAACACATGATGAAGATCGTGATACTAAACCCAATTTCTGATAACACATATCTCAAATAACATGCCTCTTGAAAATTACAAAAAAAAATAAGAATTCTGTAACCCTTCATCACACTAACACTGGTGCTTGGCAACTCTGAACCAAACACCAACCTGACTCATCCTCAACCTCATCTTCACAGGCTATTGAAGGCACATACATCGACAAGAAGTGTCCGTTCACTGGAAATGTGTCGATCAGAGGCCGCATCCTCACTGGTGTTGTTCAGAAGATGAAGATGCAACGCACCATCGTCATCAGACGCGATTACCTGCATTACCTTCCCAAGTACAACCGGTTTGAGAAGAGGCACAGGAATATGTCCGTGCATCTATCACCTTGCTTCAGGTGAGCTTAATTTTTTGCTTAAATAGTTTTAAGGTTTGTCTATGTAATAATAATATGATCATCCTCGAATGTGTACAGTCAGCATCATAAATATTTATACATTAACAACGTTTCAGAAATATATATATACAACTTTATTCCCTTGCAGTAGAGTCGTGTTTCCATATTTTTGAAAGTTTAACTATATCCATATTATTAGATGTGACTGTACAAGACAAGCAAGAAACTCCTTTACCACTTTTCGACTGTATGACGTTTAGGTCCAAAAGTGGTAAATGATTTTCTTGGTCGCCTATAAATGTCTGAGTAACCAAGCAAATAGTGATAAATAATTGCAGTTACCCCTAATTAAAAGCAAATGCACTATAAGCGATGCCAAGACAGTGCCATCACTTTTTATTGACACTTAAGTTCAGTACATATGCAACGAAAATATTGAAAGTGAAGTCCGAGGTCATAATGAAACAAGAGCATACAAGCTAGCCATGGGGGACTTCGAATGTTTACAATTTTAGAGTTCTTAAAGGTGATCGCACACTTATCCGAACTGAGCTAGTCGAACGAAACGAATCTTATGAAACCTCGCACACTTGTGTCTGGCAAGTGTGCGAGTTTTCATAAGATTTTATAATCAGAATTATAAAATTCGTTTAGTACTCGTCGTAATTGAGTGTTCACCTTTCAGTCGCGAATCACGATGGTCTCAAAATCTCAACTTATTGTTAGTCTAGTGAGCCGACCGACCAACCGACATCGGTTTCAACTTAGCGGACCGCTCGCCGCGCCTATTGCAACTCGAACTTATTCGATTGTTTATTGCCGTTATTCGATTGAAATAAAAAATCTAATAATTTGGTTTCATTTTGGATTTTCTTCCTCTTCATATGATGATACACACACGACGGTCTTCTGAATAACCACTTGACGATGATCGTGCTTTAACCCAATTCTGATCGAAACTTTACTTATCCATGATTCGCTATTATTCCATACATCGCTAATTTACAATGTTGGAATTTCAGAGACGTGGAACTGGGAGACATCGTCACCATCGGAGAGTGCAGGCCGCTGTCCAAGACTGTCAGGTTCAACGTTCTGAAGGTCTCAAAGGGCAAGGGCTCCAAGAAATCCTTCAGAAAGTTCTAAATAAAGTTACTTTATAAGTACTATTTTGTTTTTGTTAAAATGAAGTAGTGTTACCTGCCAAATTGAAAAATGTGGATATAGTTCTCCATTTAAATAACTTTCGGCCCTTATTTTCATAAATCTCAAAGGACCAAAGTAATTTTGAGACCCCTTACGCATACTATACAAGTATACAAGGTCACTTGCCGCCCAGGGTTCGCTACTATTATTATAATCGAGCAAAATGGTAGATTGTGTCACAAGGGACCAAAATGACATATTTACGGCGAGGGCGTACATTGAATTCTGAACGTAGTGAGGGATTCAAGTGTCGCTCAAGGTGGAAATAATTTTGCTACCATGTATCCAAATACTGCTTTTCGCATTATCTATGAGGAAAATAAAAGATCTCTCTCTAAAGGCGCTGAAATGATCAAATCAAGACTGCACCGAACAAACGTCGAGCGTCCTGTGGCGCCCTCACTACTATTATTGTGTTTTCTAATTAACTAAAGAATTTCCTTGCAATCATACGATACGTTTTGTAGCGCAAGTAAAAACAATTTATGGGATACGTAACAAACTAATAACAATTACCCTTTGAGTAGTCAGCTTAACGGGAAAAGGTGGCCACTTTTTTCCGTTAAGTTGATAACTCGAAGGTGAATTTTTATTAAACCATGTGATATACCCTATAAGTTCTTCTTCTTCTTCTATTTATTTATGGCCTCTGTGACTGATTGCCAGCACAATTCTGCCAATGTCAAGATCCGAGCTTTGCACGCGTTAGAAATTAAAATTAAAATAAGAAAATACAATATACAATAGAACGCTAAACCTGAAGAAAAGGACAAACACAAAGCAACCATCACCGATATATTGATTGTTAAGAAAAAAGAATAGCAAAAAGTTTAAGAAACGGACACAATTATGTTAGAGTTTAATATTATTTTTGTCAATAAATTTACAAATTATAGCAACAATTTTTTTACTGTCAATGTGACATAGGAGAGACGATATATTAGTAGGAAGGGGGATAGAAGCTTTAGATAGAAGGTAATACAAATCACATGTGCTGTTATAAATGGGACAATTGAAAAATATATGGTCCACTGTTCCTATTTCATTTCCACAGTCACAAAGGGGAGAGACTCTAATTTTAAATCTATGGAGCTGTTCCGGCGAGCAAACACGTCCAAGCCGAAGCCTTATTATAACACTAGTATGTCTTTTAGAAATTGATCGATTTTTGAAGAACCAAGGCCTAGATGGAATCATGGGTTGAATATAAGAGTAATAAGTTTTTTTAGAGGAAGACCATCGAGCAGACCATTTTTTAATTAGGGAATTCGCAGGAATATGGCTTAGATCTGGAGAGAAAATTTTAAAAGAGGAATCATCTCCATGAATTACTGCTACCTTAGCTGCCTGATCTGCAGCTTCATTACCAGAGATATTGCAGTGACTAGGGACCCACACAAAAGAAACCTCCAAGTTAGACGAGTGGCACAAGAAGATACATTGTTTTAATTGACAAACAATGAAGTGACGAGCACAATTTTTAAGAGGATGGAGGGAAATGGCTTGAAGAGCACTAAGGCAGTCCGTGAAAATGACTGATCTAGGGATCTTATTGGCGAAAATGTGTTCCACAGCTTTCCACAGGGCAAGACATTCACCTGAGAAGACTGATGACTCTGGGGGGAGTTTAAACATGGCTGAATACTTAATCATAGGACAAACTACAGCACACCCGACACAGCCTAAATCTGAGAGTTTAGAAGCATCTGTGAAAAAAAATAAGTGGGAAGGGAAATGAGTTTTAACATATTTATTGAAGATAGAATTAGCAGTAGAAGAGTTTTTTGAAATACCGCAGTTATAGAAGACATTAGGAGGGTGAACTATTGCCTCAAATGGAATGGAGAAAAGAGGTAAGGCGAGGCTTCCCTGGACAGGAGCTCTCAGCGTTAAGACTTTTTCAAAGCTGATAACCAGTCTAGGTTTGTTTTTTTTCCGCCAGTGCGGTTTGGAAGAGCAATATTGTTGAAGCAGTTTGAGTTTCGGGGTTAGAGGATGGGATGAAGAGGAAAAAACGTTGAACAAATAACGGTCCGATAAAAATTGCCTTCTGAGGTCAAGTGGAGGGTCCACACATTCAACAAGAATAGCTCTATTAGGGGAACATAACATGGCACCAGTGACCACACGGAGGGCTTTCATCTGAACTGATTCCAATGCTTTAAGAGCACCTTTGCTGCATGGCTCAAAAATAAAAGTGCCAAAATCGAGGTGGCTTCGGACCAAAGCGTTATACAAGAGTTTTTGGGAATAGGGATGCGCTCCCCACCAAACCCCAGAAAGGGCGCGCAGAAGATTGATGTTTTTCTCGCACTTTTTTACAACATAGGAGAGGTGAGAGATTCCCGTCATACGCCTATCGAAAACTACTCCAAGAAATTTGATCGAATCAGAAATAGGAATTTCGACATTATTAAACTTAATAGGACACTGGGGGGAAAGACGGCTTCTAGAAAAAATAATAGAAGAGCTCTTAGAAGGAGACAGAGAAAGACCATGATAATCCAACCAAAGCTGTAGGGAGTTTAAGGCGACATTAAGGTTTTCTGAGGCTACAAGAGGACTTTTATCGTTGCTGTAAATGACTACATCGTCCGCATATTGCAGCAATCTGCAAGACATATTAACAGATTTGTCTAGATCAAGTGTGTACAAGTTATATATAAGTGGGCTAAGGACAGAGCCCTGAGGAAGGCCCTTCCAAATGGATCTTTCCCCATTTATACTACCCTGCCATCTAACTCTTATAGTTCTTGACGTGAGAAGGCAGGAGACAAAGTTAACTACCTTCAGGGGGATGCTCAGCTTAGACATTTTGTCCCTGAGCACCGAAAGCAGGACATTGTCGTACGCCGCCGACACATCAAGAAACGCGGCCGCTATAGATTCTCCTCGAGAGAATGCAAGACGAATATCCACTGATAGAATGCAGTGACTGTCTGAGACGCTCTTGCCCTTTCGAAACCCAAATTGCATACGAGAGAGGATATTTTCACTTTCAATGAACCAGTCCAAGCGATTTTTAAGTAAGTGCTCAGCAACTTTACACAAGGCAGACGAAAGCGCAATTGGACGATAAGATGAAGCCAGACTAGAATCCTTCCCGGGTTTGAGAATGGGAATTACAAACTGCTCCTTCCAAGATTCCGGAACGCAGCCCCCATCAAACATAAAATTCACAAGGTTCAGATAGTATAGGAGAGTTTCAGAATTGGTTTTTGCCAAGAATGAGTACACTATACCGTCTGGGCCTGGAGCGGAATCAGTAAGAGTCTCCAGCACACACCGAAGCTCAGATAATTGGAATGCAGAGCTCAAAAAGTTATCATTTAACGGAGGAAAAGAAGATTCAGATGTAGACAATTCTGACAAATCAGGAACATAAGGAGGGGCCAATTTATCTAAAAAAGAATCCATCCATGAGGGAGTAGAAGAAAATGAGGAAGTAGTAGGAGAAGCGTCACGAGAAGACCGAAAAATTTTCAATTTACGCCACACGATTGAGGGGGGCGTAGATGGCGATATGGATTCACAAAATAAACTCCATCCTTTCTTTTTTTTTATATGAAGAATTTTTTTTGCTCTTGCCTGAGCACGCCTAAATATTATAAATTTTGGCATTGACATGTCAGAACAAAAGGATAATTCTGCCTCTTTCCGCTCATTCACTATGGACGTGCAGTCCGAGTCCCACCAAGGAAGGGAAGGACGACGATTAACACAAGCATTTTTTAAAGGGATTGATTCCTCTGCAGATGATAAAAGACAATTAGAGAAAAGAGAATAAAGTTCTAAGTAATTATCAGAAGAAACAGGAGGGAGAGCACTTACTTTGCTGTCGACAAGGGCAACGTACGAAGGCCAGTCAGCTTTCAGTAATCTAAACCTTTGTAAAGGGGGACACGGGGGAGGAACAGAAAAATCAGTAACATAAGAAATAAAAATCGGGAAATGATCGCTTCCATAGCTAGTGTGACAAATGTCCCAAGTACAAAGAGATGCTAGGGAAGGTGAACACAAGGATATATCCACCGCTGAAGGATTTTGTGAGGGGGAAACACGTCGCGTAGGCCTACCGTCATTCAGAATGCACAGATTTTGAGAGTCCAAAGAGTCCACGAGTCTACGACCAGCAGAATCAAGACAGTGGGAGCCCCAAAGAGGACTGTGACAGTTGAAATCCCCAAGGATAAGTAGGGGACCAGGAACAGAAGCAACATGCCTCCAAAAATCTGAAATAATACCAGGGTTGGGGTGTGGGATGTAAACAGACATGACAGAAATATTCAAAACTCTACAGGCAACAACGTTAAAAGAAGGATGAGTGGGTAAATCGAACCGAGAAAAACTAAGACCATTTTTTATTAAGAGGGCACAACCATCATACCCATTAGGGTTATCTTGTCTATGGCAAACAAAACCAGGAAATCTAAAATTATTACAAGGCTTTAACCACGTTTCAGCTAAAGCAATGATGGCCGCGTTACAATCATTATTAATTGAGAGGAGGTCAGCCTTGTTACGGCTGATACTCCTACTGTTCCATTGAACGATATTGAGAGCCATTATGAGACCGGCCAACAGGCTCAGATCCCTTAGGTAAAAGTGAATACAATAATCTCAAGAAATCGGCAGCGTTGGACGGTAAAGTAAAAGAGTTGTTAGCAAACATTTCAATGACTGAGGACACAATTGACAGAAGAGCAGAAACGAAATCAGAACGGGTATTGGGCAAGTCAGGGTTTTGGAAAACGCCATGATGATTGCCTTCGGGGGCCTTTGAGAATGCCACACCATTGCCAGGTAGAGATTGATTGAAGCCTTCTATTACGGCATTATGGGCTTGTTGGTCATACCCATGAGACGAGGCAGGAGCGCGTTGCTTTCTCTGACTAAATACGGTTTTTTTGTAGGAGTTTTGCTGACTAACAACTTCATTGAAAGGACGCTTAGAGGTTGGGTGTTTTTTTTCAGCATCCGCATAAGAAATTCCCTCACCAGACATAGTCAGCTTGATAGAATGCTGTCTCACAAATTCGGGGCAATTTTTGTCGGTAGCTTTGTGCCGCCCGGAGCAATGAAGGCAACTCACATTGTGATCAGGAACACGACATTCATTAGCATCGTGAGGTTGGGCGCATTTAGCACAGCGCGGCTGAGACCGGCACTGAGCTTTAACGTGTCCAAATCTACAGCATTTAAAACATTGGACTGTTGGAAAATTATATATAGACACCTCTAGTGAACAGTTAAAAAGGAAAACTCTCTGAGGAAGAGACTGACCATCGAAGGTCAATACCACAGTTTCCGAAGGGGCCCACTGAGGGACACCACCGCTAAGATCTCTGACTTTATAATTCAGGCGCCTGGCCTTTATAACCTTTCCGAACCCATGAGGAGTTACCATTAGATCTGGGAGCTCCTCATTAGAAAAGTCCTTAGGGACACCCCTAACTATCCCAGTTCGCGAGACATTAAAAGAGGGGATGAACGACCTGTATTTTGCAGTTTCGATAACTGGATTTATGAGGAAGTCATTAGCTTTAACCGCGCTAATGAATTCCACACCCATCCTGTTCCTACCAATTTTTTTTATACCGCCTTCCTTAATACCTGAAACCTTTTTGGCAAACAAGAATTGACCAAACTTTATATGGTTTATATGGACACCCGAGTCCGGCTCCGCAACTTCGCGAACAACGTGAACCACAAAAGGCCCGCTATCCGATAAAATGTAAGCATTTCGGTGGGGCGACGGCGAATTTGTTGGGCTCTGCGAGTGACGCTGCGACTGATTAGGCGCAGATTGAGCAAGAGGAATTATGTTTTGTGAGTCATGCTGAGACACGGAGACTGACTCAGAACGTAACATTTTCGGCGGCTCTGTAGGCTCGGGGGAACTTGACTCATTGGCGATAGCCGAATGATCTCTTTTCCTAACAGGAACTGACTCTTCAATGTCCAAATAGCACGAAGGGGACGGAGGGTCCTCAATAATCTCCATTGAGTGTTCCGGAGAAGATAACCCCGACACCGGGTCAGTGATCCCGGGGTCAAAGTTACCACCAGACGCCATGATGCGACGCGGAACAGCCGGCAACAATCTCACATTAGAGATACTGGCGGCTCCTCCGGTAACAATCACTTACCCGTATATTATAATATACAAACCAACACCAACCAAACACCCACAACAAAACTACACACAAAAAACTACAGGTTTAACGCGTAAAAAATCCACAAGAACTTGAGAGCTCAAATCCGACAACGTGCGCCACTCAAATCCGAAGGTAATCAATCACCCTATAAGTTGTGTTTTCATTTGTAGTACAGAAACCTACCGTCCAATTTCAAGAAAGTACTTTAGTTATTAGAAAACACAATAAAAGTAATGAGGGCGCCACTGTACATCCGGCGTACGCTCGGCGCAGTCTAACATGAAAATTGGTTTCCACCAGCGCCATTTTGATCCCTCCTAGCAGGAAAGAAAAGTCCCCTTTCCGAATAGGTGATGTAAAATAGTAGATTGATAACCAAGGGTACAAGGGTAAGGGTAACCGAGATAGTACTTTTTGCCCTCGAACGAAGTAAAAGCGCCAATAGTTCGAGGGGAAATCACAGATTATAGGATATGTCTAAAATGGGTAATTTCAGCCCGAGTTAGCTACTTTTCATTTCGACTGTGAGGAAAGAGATGGAATATATTCGTGACGTAAAAAGGGCAAATTTCTTGTTTCGAACGGATGTTCGGCGTTCAACCTCCAGTGTTGTAGGTATAATAATATAAGCTCTTTGGTCGTGACCTACTCGATTAAACTTTTCTAATGTTGGCAGTATGTGTATTTTATAGATGGCCATGCCGTAACGTAACCTGAATAAAAAGTGTCATGCTATGCTATCATGGCATTATGGCGGGTAGGGTAGCAGAATAGACTTTTTTTTTTGTACGGGGATCCCCTTTAATTTTTTGTTATGGAATTTATATTCAAAGCAACTCGGTGTGTTTGCAGTAAGCCGATGTGTGTGCCTTTAATCTCTACTGAAGTTCTAAGAGTGCCCTCTGTTGTTGAGTAGCGTTATACTAAAACACATTGTACGTACATTAAATGAGGCTGGCAACTATTCCATAGAACGTTACTTAATTACCACACAAGATAAACCAGTCACCAAGTTATGAAAATATATTATTATGTATAAGCCTTTTATTTCATAAGCACAAAAAAAATGTACCATAAAATTATTATTTTTTTACCCTACTATAAAAACGAAGCTTGCAGTTAGATTATACGATCATAGAATTCCTTTGAATCGATTTTTCAATCTGGTACCGGCGTGGGCAGGCTACTTATCTACCGCGTGATGAATGTGATGATACTGATGATACACAAAGCTACGGCTACTAGGTACTTCACTAATGCCTTGTGACTGTGACCAAGGCTTTCGGAAAATATTTCGTGTATATAAATATACTTCCGTAACGTTCATTCTTCATGTTAAAGAAAGAGACTACAAAACCTAACTTTACCGAATCCCGTATAATGCGTAACGTAGTTAAGATAAAAAGTGGCGAATCGAAAATAAAGAAACAAACGAGGATTACCTACCTATAATAAATAACTTACATAATATATAGTCTGTCAAGAAAGTCATGAAATGGAAATGATTTTATAATTGATCCAAAGAGTAAAATTACAATGTTACAATTGTAATGTATCTTGCAGGCTGTGTTTTTTCTTGCTATTTTATTCTGTAATTTAGGTCTTTGGATCAATTATAAATCATTTCCATTTCACGATTTTCTTGAGAGACTAAGGCGCATCAGGGAATGTTTTCCACCCCTGCCATTAATTTACAGGCCATTTCAGTTTATAAGGTCGATTCACAAGAGCACGATGCACGAATGGTTCGAATGAGTGAACGAAAGTATACAAGTGTGTAAAATAATAATAGGTTTTAACACCGAAAGTTAAAATTCGAACGTCGTTTCCAAGGACGGCACTCAAACAGTCATAGGTGACATTAGTTTTGTTCATTCCATTCGTGCCAGCTCTTATGAATCGACCCTTCATCGTCTTCTCCTTCTTTTTTTATTATTGGCGGTCCACCGCGGTATTTCGCAGTGATTTCGCCAGTGTTAAGTGAGTAGAGTAAATCAGCAAACAGATTAAATCAATAGTAAAAAGCTGGCCATCTTTCCTCCCCGAACGTTGCCGGAACGTCTTGTCTACCTTCATCGCAATTAGGGTTTGCAATATTCGTTCGATTTTAGTACTCGAATAATACGAATACTTAGATTTCCAATATTCGAATATTTCGAATATTTTTGAAAATAAAACAAAATAATGATTCTTAGTTGTGTAATTAAATTAAATGTAAAATTAAAATGTAAAGACCTTACAATTCGAATTGCAAACCCTAATCGCAATACCCATTCAATTCAATTCAATTTTTGTATGTTATCGCTCCATCGAGGATGTCGATGATTCAGCCAACGTCATATTTTTGACTATATAGACAGCTTGAAGAATCACCACAATGTCACAGTAACATACCATGTGAAATGCAGTCTTGACTACTAAAGAAGTTGTCACGTTGTATATCGAGCGCTGAGACTAGACATGTGGTACTGGTAACCGGGGAGTTTCAAAAAAATAGCACACCCTAATAAAAAAGCTGTCCAAAAAATTACTTTACTTTAGGGTATTTTTAAAAACTGTATTTGAATACTTATATTGTCTTTATTCAAAAAACTAATGTGATATTTAATTTAGAATGCTGTTTATCGAGAAAAACTTAAAACAATGAGAGGAAGAAATTAATTTCTGTCGGTTTTGTTACCACAGTGTAGGTTAAATATAAATAAAACTATGATGAATTCAACAACTCCGATTTATTATTTGAAATGACAATGATATCAAAATTCCCTAAATAATTCAGTAATCCACAGAAATTAACAAAACGAAATCTAAAAAATATTTACTTTCGGATTTGTTACCGTCGGTCCCAAAGCTTATCTTATTTTTACTTTTACGACTTAAAAATAAACAACAATATACTTAAAAAGGAATTAGGACGATTTAAACACATTTTATTTTAATTTAAAACAAACTATCCTTAAATAAGTGAAAATATGTAGAAGAAAACTCTTTAAAGTCTTTAATTATTTTTAGGGACAGTAACAAATCCGACAGTAACAAAAGTCTAAAGCGTGGTTTACAAGATCTGAAATACACCATGTGCACGGAATGGTTTTTAGTGTTTATAAAAAAAAAGTTTTTTTTTATGAAGTATCGTATTACAAATAATCAAGTCTTTCTTCAGATTAAGGAATGCAACTACTATATTTCACTATTACGCCTTAGATATAATTGTACTGATATATTTATATTTATATTTATATAGAAATTAGATTTTTAAATATAGTTAATACTATAACATACACCTCAAATACATAACCCTGATTTGGGTAACGCCGTAGTCGGGTAATAATCATGTGAACTAAGCTTTATGCGGTCGGTTTTGTCACTTTCCCGGTCCGTCTATATGTTACCGTACCTGTAGTAACAAAACCGAAGTAACATAGTATACCCAATTTAAATTAAAAAAAATATAGTCGGCGAATGATTTTTCCGACAGGTTACATTTATACATCAAACAAATCGTATAAAAAGCGGGTTTTGTTTAAAGACCATCCATTAACAAATAAAGAAGTATATAATAAAATACATAATCACAAACCTGACAGTCAGTTTCTTTACAAGTCCAACTCGTCGACACACGTGCTCTCCATGACAATAAATAGACGACTGACGTTTGGTTTTAAAAAACGGTTACACCGTATGAAGTTCAGTGCTGCCATTCAAAAAGAAAAATGATAGTTGGTAGAAATATTTTACGGAGTTATTGAGGTAACAAAACCGACATGTCCGGAAATGCCAAAATTCGGGGACCGACGTTTTATTTTTATTTTAATAACTTTTCATTATATTGACCAAAAAAAAATTAGTTTGTCGTATAAAACAAAGTATTTTCTACTTAAAACAACGAAATAGTTGCAGTTTTCTAGTTCATAAAACACGAATAATTCGATCTGAAGTTTTGAAAACATGGCGGGGACATAACAAAATTGGGGGGTTCTTGGTAAAAAAACTACTAAATTATAAATATACGTTTATTTTAAATCGTTTATAAGTTTACAAAGGGTTTAAATATATATATATGTGCAATGTTCAGTCATCACAACTTTAAAATTTGTTACACAGATTTCAGAAAAAAAAGATGAATATGAAGGACATGCTAAAATCAGGGGTGTGCTATTTTTTTGAAACTCCCCAACCACGAACCACTTAATTCGAAACTTGGGTTGCCAAAGGGGATGGAACTAACTGAACTGAACTTCGAACTTCGATTTTCATAGTAGTGCCTCATATCTCTATGGTAAAATAACAAGAATACGAAATATGACTTCTAATCTACATTCGCCATTTTTTTCGAGATATCTTGAATTCGAAGAATCTCGAAGTCACGAGAGTTGGCCCCCGGGCTGGGGCCCTACTTTAATTTCGAAGTAATTAATGTTCCCATCCCTTCATCTCGATTGTCTCGAATGACGAGTGAAAGATATGATAGATAGTGAAAGTTTCGAATTCGTGGTATAGATAGCTAACCATGTTAGCTAACCATCGATCAGCAGAAAAACCTATAGAAAAATAGGGATTTACATTTAATCTATATTTTTTCGAGCTAGTAACACTAGCAAACATGTCCGCCAGTTCATAGTGCATCAGCAGATAACTTATTCACGACTCAAACGATATGATAGCATTCTTATCGAAACTGTCGTTAAATAACTCTCAGAAACCACCAGTGGAGATTGCTAAGGCAGCTTATATGGACAAAAGTGCAAGTTTACAAGAGCTCGGGTATAAAGATGACAACGACTTGAGAGAGACGATATACGGTTTGTTTATATATTTATGTGATTTTGGACTGTTTGTTGTTAAACGAGGTTTATTAACGAGGCTGTGGTGTTTTTAGACTTTTTGCGGACGATAAGGGACCCTGAGAAGCCTAATACGCTTGAGGATTTGAAGGTCGTTTATGAGAAAGGGATTTTTGTGAAGGAACCCACTGAGGACAAAGTGCCTGTTATTCGAGTCGAGTACAATCCAACAGTGCCCTACTGCTCCCTAGCGACGCTGATAGGGCTGTGTATAAGGATTAAGATTCAGCGCTCGCTACATCACCCCGTGAAACTCGATATTTATATCAAGAAAGGAGCACACACAACTGAAGATGAAAGTAAGTAAATATTAAATATTCATTGATAGGATACTGTTGTCAAGCAAATGTTTGCTAAAGGTGCACTTAGTCAAAGTCCAATGGTTTGTTATCATTTAGTTTGTGCACATATTTTATTATTCAGGTAGGTCATGCTAATGCAAATTATAGAGTTGTTCTTACAGATTTTTTGTTATTTGTAGTATTTAAAATGATAACACAGTGATGTGTTTAATATAAAGAATCAATGGCAAATTTGTAGTTTAACATAGTTAAAAATAGCACTGCAAACATCAAAACAAGCATTATGTCTAAACTAAACTCAACGTAAACATCACATGTCGCTTGACCTTTTAACGTAGTTGTTAATTGTTGATAAGTTATTAATATTAAGAATAAGAATTTTAGAGCCGTTTTAGGTTTTTATAACAGGCTATTTATGACAAATATTAGTAATAGTTACTGCAATGCAGATCATTGGTCATCAGAATAAGCAGAGCTAACTTACGTAAAGTTTGCAAAAGGATATATTCTTAAAACTGGGTGAAATATAATTTTTTATTGAATTCTGGATTTATAAATAAATAAGCAATGTAACAAGGAAAAATAATCTTAAAAGTATCTAGGCAATAACTGAATGTACCAGGTTGGCTGTTTGTTGATTTAGTATTTACACATCAACACCTCAACCAATGAATGTGGAAATTGTATATTAATACCTAATTAATTTACTTTGAGAAGGTAGACAAAACATTGCAAGAAAATTGTTAGTTAATAAATATAATTGTCAGCCAATAACAGGTGTCCCTAGATTGTACAATTGCTTAAAATAATAATGTATCACCTTAATCTATTAAAACGGCTTCATTAAGCAAATATATTAAAATTAATTAGTGACCGACCGAAACATGTTATTTTGCCGAAACCGAAACCGAAGGTTCGGTTTCATTGTAGTTTCGGCCGAAACCGAAACCGAAACCGAACCTTTTATAAAAATAAAAAAAAGTCCTTAAAAAGTCGAAAAAATGTTAGTAAGCCAGTTTTTTTCTAAAATTAATATCTCGCCGACCTATAATTACAGGTAACAGGTTTCTACTTTCAAAGATTTATCACAATGAAATTTCAGCACAGTTACAGAGGTTATGTTTGAAAATTTAACTACCATATAAAGTGAAAAAAATACATTATTTGTAACACAAAGTTAGCGAATTTTTACGATGTTGTAAGTTTCGGCGCGGCCGAAGGGTTCGGCCGTTTTTGGCCGAAACCGAAACTCGGGCCGAAACTTGATTTTTTGGCCGAAACTGGCCGAAACCGAAACCGAAATTTCGGTCGGACACTAAAATTAATGTTCGAGTACAAGATTAACTAGACTGGAATGATTTTAGTAAATGTATCTCTTTCTGCTGATTTTTACTTTTCTATTTGTAACACCTGCAAAATGTGTAAGTAATTTGGTCTTGTTAAACCTTCACATAGACCCTTGTTACAAATTCAACTGTCTCTCTCCCTCCCTCAAGCTCAAAACTGAAGAAATTGTGGGTACCTACTAATATTTTGTACAGAAGTTTGTAATAATAGATTTATTTCATTGATTGATTTTGTACTAATTAAAAAGATTTTGTCCCTATAGTGTACTGGAATTTTCCAAAAATACTGTTGCTTGTACTGGTAGCAGATTAAAAAGTAAAATACTAATTATTCCCAAAACAAACTATATTCACAAATTGCCGTCTAATTGCCAGACAGCTGCAATAAGTCTAGTAATTCACATGACATGTTATCAATAACAATGATGGAGGACTTGTAAACTAGGTCATTTTCAATGTCAAATGTAATGTTTACGTGATGCTATCAGGCAAGGCCAGTGGTATCTTATGGGCAATTAATATCAAACAATATTTATAGGATTGATTAGATTATAAGAAGAAAATGTACTTAAACCATATATCCTAGCATGTATCTGGAAGTTCAAATGGGTACTGGTGACCTTGGTCACTTTGTCTTCTATGGCCTAAATTACACACAAGTGGTATAAGAAAGCAAAGGTTACATTTTGAATGAACAGGTTTTCAAGTGGCATGGTGTATGCCATTTATTATATGATAAGATACATTTATATTGTGAATATTATATTGTAAACAAAGGAATATTAATAAATAAACAGCTAAGCAAATTCCAGGTATCAATTGATAATAATCCATCCATACTTATATTATAAATGCGGGTGTAACTCTGTCAGTCTGTCTGTCTATAACCCTTTCATGGTTAAACTGCTGAGCCGATTTTGAATAAATTTGGTATGGAGATAGCTTAAACCCTGAGGAAGGACATATGGTTACCTTTTACTCATGATAAACGACTTCTATGCAGACGGCGTCGCGGGCTATACCTAGTACATATACTTAAATCTTTGTAATTTGCTTATTTGAAAAAAAAAACACTATTACAGTAACAGGTACTAAAGCACTGTGAAATGCGTAACATTACATAATATCAGATAATCCACATTTATAGTAATGTAAGCAGTAAAAATATTTGTAATAACTGCAAGTCTTGCCTTGTTTGATACCCATAATAGGTATTTGAATAAAATACTATTGTTTATTAAAATTCAACTAATGCAAACTTTATGAAACCCCTTATATACAAGACAATTTCATGAGTAAGTGGTCTTATTAAGTTATAGTTTCGTGTAGAACAGGTTTTGTGGACTTTGTGGTTGTCTCTGCTACCTGTTCATTAAATGTTATAAAGATAAATGAATTAAACTTCTCCTTTTTTTTACAGTCAACAAGCAGATCAACGACAAGGAGCGGATTGCGGCGGCTATGGAGAACCCCAATCTAAGGGGCCTCGTCGAAAACTGCATCGCTGACGAAGAATAACTTGCTTGCTACCGTAGATAGTCAAAATGGCGCCGGACGCCGCGTTCTCCAACCTTAGCGACAAGAACGAATTCACAAAGTTCGCGAGATTCCTAGCTTATAAAGGTGTACAAGTCATAGTGGAGTCCAGAAAAGGAGTCAAGATTGAGCTGAGCAGCAAACCGCTCACCTCGGACTCCGATTGGTTCAATCTACAAATACCGGACTCCCCGGAAGTCAATAATGCTACTAAGAATGCTCTACCATCAGACAGAGTCCTTGAAACGATAAGGTCACAGCTCCACGTTGAAATCTCAGTGCAGACTGAAGACGGAGATGAAATGGTACTCGAGCTCTGGACTCTAGCTCTTGACGATACCCAATATGATAGTTCATTGAAAGCTATGAACACGGTTTACTTCAGAATGGGGATTCTTCTAAAGTCACTGATAACTATAACGAGAATCACGCCTGCATATCATTTGTCTAGGAAGCAACGCATGGAATCATTCACGATATTCTACAGGGTGTACAACGGGGAGCCCAAAATAAAGTCACTAGGGGATTCCGTCAAGAATATCCAAGCTGGCATGTTGAAAACTCCTCTGGGAGGTCTCTATTTCTCTGTTGCTTACAGAACCAACTTTTCTATATCACCAAACAGAACTGATAAAAGTAAAACCTTGCTTCTAAAGAGTGACCACTTTGAACTTAGTCCTAAACACGTGATTTTTGAGTGCAAGAAAAAAAAGGAACAGAAGGAGAAAGACTTTAAGCCTATAAAGCAAGTAGACTTGAACAAACCGTTGCGTTTAGCGGCGTTCGTCGATGAAGATACCATACGGATGGCTATAGAAGACTTCTTTAAAAACATACCTATACCGAAATGTAGGCGCCGTCCTATAAAGACTTCTCCTAAAGAATACCCAGTAGAGTCGAAGAGCACGCAAGACTTAGACACAACCATCCTTTCAAAAAGTCCAACGTCTTTTGAGATGCCTCCGAGAAAGTTTGCAGGGTTCCGAAGCGAGAATGAACCTCCATTGAAGTTGCTGCAGTTTCCATTCGCTGACAACCATCCTATAAGAGATTTGGCGGAGTTTTATAAGGACTTTTTCAACGCGCCACATTTGAAGTTAGCTGATGATTTAGTTTCATTGAAGAGCTCTGATTCAGTGAAGGACAATGTGGATACCAATGATGATTTGTCCAAAGACTTAGAGCTATATGAGAGCTCAGTGCAGGAGTTTGATGATCTTTTGGCTGATATGTGCCGTTCGGCTGAGTGGAGTGGGAATTAAAAACAGGTGATGGGAAAAGACTGATTGATTGGTTAACTGTGAAGGATTTAATATTTATAGAATATTGTCTATGTGTATTATTATCATGGATTAGAAAAATATTATAGAACCAGTTTTTTCAGCTGTTGTTGCATTTTATTTATTTATGTCTGTGAAGTTTAATTTTAGTGATATTTGATGGACTTGTTTTATTGATCCTAAGATTATGAAGTGCCTATTTTTTGCTGTGAGATATACCTAGATGTTGGTATAGTCATTTAGATGTTGAAAGATTTTTTTGTAAATACACCTTTAGCTTTATATGTATATGCCGACGAAAATGATGAACAATTTAGTACCCATTCACAATGGACTTCATGATAAATCTTGAATGACAAGTGTCGTAATACTGGTAATGAAATGACAGTCACAATTACAGTGATAAGGTTCTATGCGTGTTCAACATTTTAATTGGCCGACTAACAATAAAAGTCATTTGGCAGCATGTGCATTGTAATAGCGATCTTCGCGTAACACAGTAGTTTCGCTTATCGGTCAATTAATTGCAGAAGATAATTTAACTTGAATTTTTTTTATGCGAAATTGAGTTCAGTTACATATTAAAACTAACAAGATGCCAAATTGCTTCCTTAAATATTTGTCTGCATGAAGTATATGTGACGATATAATCATAAATCGTTACGACTTGGAAGCTGAGAGGGTTAAACTCACGATTTTAACTTTGGCATCTGCTTAAAATTGTCAATTGGCTAGTGCTGAAGATTGTGTAATAATAATGTCTACAAGTTTAGTGCATGCCGGGGCGAAAACAATCTCGTGTAACCAAGTCCTCATTTCGTTTACGTTTCGAGTAATTAAAGTCACTCAGAAAAGTATAAATATAATAAAAAATGTCCAGTCGCGTTTGATCACAAAGCGTTAACTCTGTGGTAAATAAAATTAGCTTTGGCAATTAATTGGCAAAGGTTAAATAAATAAATAAAAATAGAGGAGACAATCTCACATAAATTGACCTAGTACCAAACTAAGCTCTAGGCTTGGACAACTAGAAACTGCCAAGTTTTGAAATAATAACTTCACTTTAACAACTCAACTTGCTTATGTTGCCGTAATCAAGGAAGGTGCTGTAATCAAGTAACTGCATAGTAATTAAATTTAATCTGGTTACCATTAAAGTATACAATGGTTCGACTAGTATGTTGCAGTCAGTTCTGCGTTCCTAAGCCAAAACGCAGAAACTATCATGAACTTTTTGTAGTAATATCATCCTTATTGCAAATAAAATAGAATTGAATCTGCTCTGGTGATTGAATTGAGATACTGCTTATTGGCTTGGGAGGGCAGAGCTGCCTTCTTTGCTATTATGGCAGAAATAACTGACAAGTCGTTTTCGGTGTAGTTATACATAATTTGGTGTTACAATCACTAGTATTTACAATGTACATTACTATAATTAAATTAATTAACTGTATGATAGATCTATATTCTGTTTGCTATTCCTTTTAATCGCATAATTGTTGTTAAATCTGCGATGTGTTTAGTTTTATTTTCTTTAGTTTGTAGAATTGTAATTTTTTGCTCATAATGCCTTACATTGAACTGATTGTATGAATAAAATTATATTGAATCCTTTAAAGTTTTCATTTGAATCCTTCTTTCCTTACTCATATTATAAAAGCGTAATTTATTTTTCATTTTCACCGTCAAACACCACACAGGCCACCTGGTGGTAAGTAAGATCTCTGAGACCATATCGATATTTGCTTACTCAACTTGCTTCGCCAACTGACGACTAAGAGCCCTTTCTCACTAGCGTTTTTGCCGGCGGTTTCTCGGCGGAGCGGACACGCGACCGGAACGCTGCAGGCACGCGACCGGAACGCGGCGTGATTATAATAAGAACTGCAACACGCAGCGTGCACGATGCGATTTTTAACCGCCGCGGTACGGCGGCGTGCACGCCGCGTGTTGCAGTTCTTATTATTATCACGCCGCGTTCCGGTCGCGTGTCCGCTCCGCCGAGAAACCGCCGGCAAAAACGCTAGTGTGAAAGGGCTCTAAGGCGGAATGTCTCTATGCAAGTAATTTCAAAGGTTGTCTTATCCCAATACAAGGAGACATTTTTTTTTTATAAGTTTTGCCCTTCAATTGGGTACCTAAGTAAAGTTTTTGGAAGAGATGTAAATTATAATTTTTTTCGATAGTCGTCATCCTGAGGATCATGGAACTGCGGCTCTTTTACTTTTATTTCCTCTAATATTTTAGAAATCTTTTTTTTAGTTATGAAGTTGACATTTGTAAACTTTAATGACCGACAAGCTTGTTGCCTTCGTATTTAATGAAATAGAAAAAAAAACTGTCACTTCTATATCTGTCAGCGTCAAATCAAATCAAAGTAAACAAACAGTTCAATTCAAATAAGTAAATTCAAGTAAATCTTTGTAATACTCCATTTCCACAGTCCGTGTGGGATTGCCTGAATTCATTGCGTGGATTGTACAATTCAAAAGTGCTCTCGTGGCTATCAAAAAGCAGGGCAAGAGTCGTCGAGAAAGGAAGAAATCGGTGTCCACGAAGAAGTGCCAAGTGGGTTCGAAAATAAATCGTAGACCAAATATCGTGCAAAGGTCTTAGAGCAAAGCGGCAAAACGAAAGTCCGGAGTTCGTTCTGAGATCGTTAAAAATATTTCTAAAAACACTGATCACATGAAACACAAGCAAACAGAAAAGAGCCGTTGTTTGAATCGTTTGTTTACTTTGATTTGATTTGACAATGACAGATATAGAAGTGTTTTTTTTCTTTTTCATTAAGTACGAAGGCAACAAGCTAGTCGGTCATTAAAGTGTACAAATGTCAACTTCATAACTAAAAAAAATATTTCTAAAATATTAGAGGATATAAAAATAAAAGAGCCGCAATTTCTTGATCTTTAGGATGACGACTATCGAAAATAAATATAATATACATATCTTCCAAAAACTTTACTTAGCCTATTATTTAGGACAATAGTTCCATAAGCAGCAGGAGCATTGGAAGGGGCAGAGTGTAAACGGAGTTTATGAGGCACCAAAGGCTGTGGGGCGATCGACGAAGTAAAGAAAGTTTCAAAATGACAGACTTACGAACAAAGCAAGATACATAATAGCTTGTATTAATAAAAACAAAGTGTAGTCTGTTACATGGATGTACCGGGTTGCCTAGAAAGGATACCTTTTGTACCGTAAATAGAATCTATTGTCCCTCTACTGTACGTTTTGTATTGATACCCTGAAGAAAATCTGATGTATGCTACTCGTCAACAGATGGCACCTTCTTTTACCCTATTATCCGACTAGCTGCTTAAAACCAAAAACTTGCCAGAATTCTTCTTCCGCAGATAGGTAGTAATGGTAGTATTAAGTCATATTATTTCACTATTTTTTTTGTAATGTCGCTTTAAGTTCGCTATAATATAACCAACCGATCGAAACCGTGTGTAAAAAAAAGATGCCCTTACATAGGAAACTTTTTAGGCAATCATTTCCCTTCTACCAGTACGGACATCTCATTCTGTTACACAAAATAACAGTCATAGTTATTGTTGACGGTAATAAACTAATAAAATATTGTTTTTTTTTACGTGGTAGCATTTATTACGCGTCAAGTTTGATACATTCAACTTAAACTAGCTGACGTTTGACGTTTATACTTCCAAATACGTCAATTCATGTTCTTCAAATAGTGGCTTTATACTTATTGAGTTAAAACCTATTTTAGCATACTTGTGTTTTTTAGAATGTAGGATAAAACTGTTGAAATTTGCATTGCCGTTGCCGTCGTTCAGCGTCGGCCGTCAAAACAAATGCGAATTTGTTTAGCACTGCATTTTTAGTTAAAAATGAATTAATCCTTTAGATGTAGGCCTAGGATCTCGTTTACCACCAATCTAAACGTTAAAAGCCTTCTAGATGCACGTGAAGTGATTTTAATATAACATAACCTATAAGAAGAAAGTGGAGTTAAAATGTTTTCCATTTGCCGACAAACTCACCCCGCCACGGGCATAGAACATGCCGTCAGTTGTTGCTTCTTCAACAATGATCAAATGTGCCTCGTTACCGCGGGGGCTAATATCATTAAAGTATTCAGACTGTTGCCTGAAGGACATAGCCGGGAGTTCAACGCGGGTAAGGTTCTAGTTTTTTATTATTGATGTGAAAATGTGTTATTTGTTTCGCCAACGTGAGATTTGAGCGTTACATGGCCTGGATGATGAGACAGTGATAAACGACTATAGCTAGTAATACATATTAATTCAAAAAATCTAATTCACTTGGTTTAATATGTAACAGCATAGTTAATTTTTTGAAAATCCAATGTTGCTTAGTGCTGCCTCCTCTCTTATGTCTATTGGAAGATTAAAATGTAAGAATAAGTTTTGTATATATTAGTGACCGCTATTTTGATAATTTATTAAGTTCACTGCTTTAGCACTGTACTTCTTTTTTGCCGAAGAATTAGGCCCATGAATTCTATACATTATTCTAGAGATACCCAATGAGGTTGACAAAGTCATCACAACTAGTCGATTAAATATAAGATAAAACAGCTAATACTCGATATAAATATTTAAAATACCTACCTATGCTAGAGAGCCACATGTTGAATGCGGTTACGAGTTGAATTTGCCAAGTACTTTGTTGTAATCTACGTGTGATCCCTTTTCAGCCGGACAGCCGATTCCTCCAAAGATGAAGCTAGAATGCCTGGCATCCTACTCCCTATGGGGCAATGTGATGTCCATGGCATCGGTCCGCAGTCCAAGCTCTGGCCGAGACCTTCTGCTGGTGTCCTTCAGGGAAGCCAAGCTGTCCGTGTTGCAGTACGACCCACAGACCAACAATCTCCTTACACTGAGCATGCACTACTTTGAAGAAGATGACATGAAGGTTATTATTATTTCCAGCCATTAGCACATTATCCGATTTAACTTCATGTTATCATATTTAAGGTGTCCGTATTAAAATAATGAAAATCCGTGATTGGCCCATGATTTGTAACTATGTTGGAAATTAGCCATTGATGTGAATTGTGTTGCGTACAAAAAAAAATTAAAGTACCACTACTGCTTGTAAACGAAATCACTTTTTGGGAAAGGTTTACTTAAAAAGTCCAGATCATTTAAAAAAAAAAATATTGAGACTGGGTACCTATTGTGTTATGTAAACACCTTTAAAGTAACATGTATCATTGCACAGAATTTTCATATCATCAAAAGGTTTTTCTAGAGTTTTTTTTTGGTTTTCACGAGTGTAATTAATATTTATAATATCCTGAAAATATCGTGGTTTCCATAGAATATAGGGTTCAATGAAATGAAATTCGATGAAATGATACAATTGATGAAGCATAACTCAAACAAATAGGGTTGACTTCTGAGATCATGAGATAATGGCCTGTGTACATTTAACCAAATAGAATTAAAGGAAATTGTTAAGAAAAAACCAGCCCGTAGTCAATAATGTGCTTAACCAATAGATAAACGAATAAGACGCTCTGTAAGGCAGCTGTTATTTTCTAATACACTCTCCGAATACTACTTGTGTGATTCTAGAACGGCTGGACGCAGCACCCACACATCCCGTGGGTGCGAGTGGACCCAGAGTGCCGCTGCGCTGTGATGCTGCTCTATGGGAAGAAACTCGCAGTGCTCCCATTCCGCAAGGACACCGCTGAAGACGGAGATCCGTTGGAGGCCAAACCGCTGGCGGATTTGAAGAAAAATGTAAGGTTCTATTTTTTTAAATATTGACGCTCTATCAAGTATGATGTAACAGCGGGCCTATGCGCGTGTTTTAGGAACAGTTTGTTTAACAAACGCGCATCGATACGTCTTTAGCATCGGGTTTGTATCGATAAAAAACAAATGCATTACTTAATAGAATGTAGGTGTGCGCTTACAAGCTGCTGTATGTATGTTATTTGTGTGGCATGACTTGATGGATTTTAACTAATGATTGGTCTCTAGATTTGTCTTGGTTGTTGGAGTGACATAGGCTATATAATGCCAATAATATATTAATCAAAATGATGAGACGGTAAGGGGTTAATTTTTTTTATACATATATCGACGAGCTTGTCAAAAAATTAGGTTAGCTTTTTAAAGCTTTCTTTCATATATTGTTAACTGGATAAGTATTCATAACTTTGTTTGCAGGCCCCAACCATCCCAGTGGTCCGTGCGCCTACGCTCGCTTCCTACGTCATAGTGCTCAAAGATCTGGACGAGAAGATAGACAATATTCTAGACATACAGTTTCTACATGGTTACTATGAGCCCACTCTACTGCTGTTGTATGAACCTGTGCGGACATTTGCTGGGTGAGTACCGAATAATCTATGTAGCAAAATGACAAAATGCAAATGGCAAAATGAAATGACGCAAATTGACCAAGAAGCAAGAAGTAAAAAATAAAAAACACAGGCAACGCAAATAAAATATATCAGTAAATTGGCTACATTGGCTCTGTTACACGTTGGTAATATGTAGTGAATCTACTAGCGCTTCGGACAAGACAAGACCATCATTGCGGAGAAAAAGCGCCGCAAGATACTCCGACGCCGGGCACGACCAGCTTTGTTTACCCGGTTTGTTTAGGTACTTAACTAAATGTGCACAAAAATACCACGTGACTAAGTAGGTCAGCCAATAGAAGCAGAACACTTATAGTTACGTCAAAGTTCGATAAAACAGTTTTGATTGGCTGTTTACCAGAGCCACAATGTTTACAATTATTTAGAAATCATCATCATCATCAGCCCGGGGGCGTCCACTGATGGACAAAGGCCTCCCCCAAAGAGCGCCACAAATCACGGTCTTGAGCCGCTCGCATCCAGCGGCTCCCCGCGATCCTAACCAGGTCGTCAGACCACCGGGTGGGAGGCCGTCCAACACTCCGTCCACCGGTGCGGGGCCGCCACTCGAGAACTTTTCTTCCCCAACGGTTATCAGTTCTCCGAGCTACGTGGCCTGCCCATTGCCACTTCAGCATGCTAACTCTCTGAGCTATGTCGGTGACCTTGGTTCTCTGGCGTATTACCGTATTACGGATCATATCGCGCAAAGAAACTCCGAGCATAGCTCTTTCCATTGCACGCTGAGTGACCCTGAGTTTATTTATGAGGCCCACATTTAGCGGCCAAGTCTCTGATCCATAAGTCATCACTGGCAACACACACTGGTCGAAGACTTTCGACTTAAGGCTCTGCGGTATTTTGGACGAGAAGATCCGCTTTAGCTTTCTGAACGCTGCCCATCCGAGTTGGATTCGGCGATCGACCTCTTTCTTGAAGTTGGATTTACCAAGTTGGACAGTTTGTCCCAGGTATACGTACTGATCAACAACTTCAAGTTGAGAATTCCCCACGTGAACCGGTATTGGCAAAACGCGAACATTGGACATGACTTTCGTCTTGTCCAAGTTCATTTTCAGGCCCACCCGTTGGGAAACTCTATCGAGGTCTCCGAGCATCTTACTCAAGTCTTCTAGCGATTCTGCCATGACTACGATGTCGTCCGCGAATCGAAGGTGTGTGATGTACTCGCCGTTGATATTGATGCCAAGTCCTTCCCAGTCCAGAAGCTTGAAGACATCTTCCAGTGCAGCGGTGAACAGTTTCGGAGATATGACATCTCCCTGTCTCACACCTTTCTGCAACTGAATCGGTTTCGAGCTCTGGTTCTGGAGCCAGACTGACATAGTGGTATTTTTGTACAAACACTTCAACACTTCGATATATCGATAGTCGATGTGGCACCGCTGTAGTGACTCGAGCACCGCCCATGTCTCGACCGAATCGAAGGCCTTCTCATAGTCCACGAACGCTAGACATAAGGGCCGATTATACTCTTCGGTCTTCTGTATAATCTGGCGCAGCGTGTGAATGTGGTCTATGGTACTAAAGCCTTTCCGGAAACCGGCTTGTTCAGGAGGCTGGAAGTCGTCGAACCTGCGTGAGAGTCGATTTGTAATGACCCTTGAAAACAACTTATAAACGTGGCTCAGAAGTGAGATGGGTCGGTAGTTCTTCAATAAGGTTTTGTCGCCTTTCTTAAAGAACAAGACCACCACACTTCCGGTCCACGCCTCTGGGACACCGCCATCGAGAATAACAGAGTTAAAGAGCTTCTGGAGGACTTTAAGTATCGGCATTCCACCCGCTCTCAGAAGCTCAGCCGTAACTCCGTCGTCCCCTGGCGCCTTATTGTTCTTCAGTTGCTTCAGGGCCATTCTGATCTCGTACAGGCTGACGTCCGGGATGTCTTCGGTGTAATGTCGGGTGAGTTTGGCTCTGGGATCTGTAGCCAAAACTTTCAACGGGTCGAGTTGATTTGTACAGCTGTCCGTAGAACTTCTCAACCTCACCCAAAATCTCGGCCTTGGACGAAATTACGGTGCCATTTTCGGTCTTCAGTTTCATCAACTGGGTCTGCCCAACAGACAAATCCCTAGCGAACACCTTAGAGCCCTTGTTCCGCTCGATAGCATCTTTAATACGCGAAGTATTAAAGGTGCGCAGGTCTGTCCGTAATGACTTAGAGACTTGTCTGTTAAGCCCCCTGTACTTCTGCATGTCCACTGAAGACTGCAGCCGCATTTCATTCCGTTCGTCCATGATCTTAAGAGTGTGGTCTGAGAGTTTTTGGGTTCTTTTCTGGCTGTGGGTCTTAAAGAACTTCGACCCAGCAGCTTGGACAGCATGTACAAACCCGTTATTCAGATCGTCCGTAGACTCGCATTCTGCTAGGCATTCGAAGCGATTTTGGAGTTCGAGCTGGAAGGTTTCGGGGTTTTGGCATTGGACTGGGGTTGGACGGAGCGTAGACTTCATCAGTCGTGACCTTTCAAGCCTTGTGTTGATATTCAATGTGCCTCTCACGATTCGGTGATCACTGCCAGTCTTTAGCCTATTGATCACAGAGACATCATTGAATATGTGGCGTTTGGTAGACAAGATGAAGTCTATCTCATTTTTTGTCGACCCGTCCGGGCTAATCCAGGTCCATTTACGATGTGGCTTCTTTCTGAAGAAGGAATTCATCATAAAGAGTCCTTCCCTCTCCAAGAATTCAGCCAACCGCTGGCCCCTGGGATTTCGCCTGCCAACACCAAAGTGTCCCACTCTCAGCTCATTACCTTCTCTCATGCCCAACTTCGCGTTGAAGTCGCCCATCACCACCGTGTAGTGCGTTTTAGAGGTCTGGATGGCTTTCGAGATGTCCTCGTACATTGCCTCCACCTTATCGTCAGAATGCGTCGAAGTCGGGGCGTAAACCTGGATGACCTTCAGCGAATACCGTTTGGTAATTCTGAGTATCAGGTACGCCACCCTTGTCGACACACTCCCGATCGACTCCACGTTGTTGACGAGCGACTTACGGACGATAAACCCGACACCGCCCTGTGACAGGGCGTCACCTTCCCGGTAGTAGAACAAGTTACCGGACTTCAGGATCATCGAGTCCTCTCCCTGTCTTCGGACTTCAGATAACCCTAAGATATCCCATCGTAACTTGTCCAAACATTCTTCCATTTCTAGGATCTTCTCGTCAGTCCTGAGCGTGCGGCAGTTGTGTGTCACCAGGGCCAGATTCGTTTGGTGGTGGTAGCCAGATCTCTGCCGGAGATTCTTAGCACCCCCTGCTCCGCCGTTACCGAACCCGCTACCTTGGGCCGGGCTAGCGGAGCCGCCGGGAACTAGGGGCCGTGGTTTTTTGGTGTACACCATAGGGGGGGTTAGTGCCATAATCCCCACGCTTGGCGAGCGTGTTGGGGATCGCAGTGGGGGCGGAAGTATATCACAGGACGCTGCAGCCCGTCCTGTGTCTGGCATTTGACTTCCGCCCATCTCGGAACGGTTTGACCGCCGTTCGTCGGTTGACTGACTGCGCCGTGAGTAGTTACCACACAGCGGGCGGTGGGGTCGTCACTTCCCGACGCCGATAACGACGCCGATATTTAGAAATAGAAATAAGAAATAGAAACATTTATTGGACGAACACAAGAAAAAAAACAGAACAGAGAAAAACATCATTAAAATAAGGATGGCAACACAGTAATAATAATAATTAAAAAAAACAATAAAAAAGGAAAGAAAAAAAAAACAATTGTAGGATAGTGTTGCCATGGGTGATTCTGTGACGTCGAAATTGACACCACTCAGCACTATGTCACAGCGTTAACCGCGACGCTGGTTTTCAGTGGCGCCAACGTGATACACGAACGAAGAGACAGTGGTTAATTAAAGAATATGATATAAAATGCTAGATTAACAAGTAAAATAATAAGAAATAAATTAAATTAAATTTAACTATGGGAATGAAATCGGAGTAAAACATTTAAGCACCTAAACAGATGGAGAACAGAACTAGTTGTATATTATTTGCTTGTTCCAGCCGAACGGCAGTCCGCAACGACACGTGCGCGATGGCCGGCGTGAGCCTCAACATGAGCGCGCGCGTGCACCCTGTCATCTGGGCCACGTCGGGGCTGCCCTTCGACTGTTTGCAGGCGGTCCCCATACAGCGCCCCCTAGGTAACTTAAGGTTAGGCGGGGCTATTGGAACTTTTCATACTAAGACGTGTTCTACTTTTAAAATTAGTTTGAAGTTACAATAGCACCTCAGACGCAATAGCCACGCCTGAACTTACTTCATTTGTTTACAAGGCCGTCTGAGGCACCATAGACTGTTGTAAAGTTATGTGTTACTCCATATGCCTTACTTTACTCCTTGCCTTTAGGACAGTAAATCTGGACAACTCAATGGTGTCAAAACTAGGGATGTTACGTAGGTGGTATTGTTTTATTTTTGTTCGCACTACTCTATCTAATTGTTTAAATTAATGGTCTGAACATGCTGTGGTTCAGTCGTATGTTAGGTTTAATTCTGTGTTGAAGATATGGAATTAATTCAAATCAGCAAGTTTTTTTGACAAAAAAAATAGTTTAGCCCATGGTATGTCTAAGCACTGATCAGTGCAAAGTAACATGATCAACATTTTATTCCATTTGAACTTAAAAACAAGTTCTATAGAGACCAAAATGTTACAATGTTTCAATCCCAGTGAACCCATAGACATTCATCTCATCATTCGTTGAATGAAACGTATAAATAACTACTACGTACTAAATTTGAATTTGACGTTTGACGCGCCATTTTGCAACAGATCACGGGGGCAATCATGAAGCAGGCAGCATATGCGTATTCTACCAATGCAGTCAGACTTTTAGAATTTAATTGTGTTTGATTCATTTCAGCACTCATTTGATTTTTTATGGCATGTCATATCTTAGCGTTTCTCTCAGGTGGTTGTCTGATAATGGCAGTAAATTCCCTGATCTACCTCAACCAGTCGGTGCCGCCGTACGGGGTGTCGCTCAACAGTGTGGCCACTCACACCACCAACTTCCCCCTAAGTAAGTAATTGTAGGCAACAACACGCCAGAACCTAAGAAGATTCCTCAACAAAATTCAATATCTGTACAGGTTTCGGTATCTTGGTTCATTGATCAAACATGACGGGAACATTGGGGCGTAGAAACAGAATAAATGTGGATAAAATGATGACAAGTTTCTGGTGTCACTTGTGTTCCACAATTGCCCCTCAAGCTCAAGGGCAAAAATTATAAGACCTGTGTGAGACCGGTCGTCTTGTATGGGTCAGATGGTTGGTCTACCAAGGAGAAGGATGAACGGAGAGTGCATGTGGTGTAGATGCGGATGTTACGATGGATATGTGGTGACATTATAATGTAAATAAATAAATAAGTAAATAAATAAATAAATAAATAATGGATAAGGTTATGAATGAATATTAGAGGAAGCTTGAAAATTAGCATCAATAATAGGATAGTTGAGGGTTAATAGATTGACGTGGTATGGATATGTAATGAGGAGCGACGTAGAGAACAAATAGATGAGTGATGATGAGTATGAATGTGGATGGATATATGGGTAGAGGACCGACAAAGGTGTTGATGGATTGTGTGAAGCATGACATGAGTATGAAGTGTATAGAGGAGAGTGGAAGATGAAAACATGCCATGCCGACCCCACCTAGTGTGGGACAAGGGGAGGAAGATGATCTTCCTGCCTCAGCAGTCTTTTAACTGATTGCAAATGTGTATATGGGCTTCAGAGCCTACTTAATCATGTGGCATGCATGCTCGTTTGCCTTTTCATGTGTAATTTATTTGATTGTGTGGCGGTACTAAATCATCTTTAGGTTCCATCATCGGAACGCTCGTTCGACTCGCTCTTGACCAGTTTTATTGTCCTTTATAGGGATACAGGAAGGCGTATGCATAACTCTGGACGGCGCGTGCGTGGCGCCGCTGGGCGAGGGCCGCCTGGCGCTGTCGCTGAAGGGCGGGCAGCTGTACGTGCTGACGCTGCTGGCGGACTCGGTGCGCAGCGTGCGCAGCGCGCATCTCGACCGCGCCGCCGCCTCCGTGCTCACCACCAGCGTACGTCGCGCGCCCGCGTCCTCGGCATCATCATCATCACCATCACCAACATCATCATCATCATCGTCATAATCATCATCATTATCATCATCATCATCATTATCATCATCATCATCACCATCACCAACATCATCATCATCATCGTCATAATCATCATCATTATCATCATCATCGTCATCATCATCATCACCATCACCATCACCATCACCAACATCATCATCATCATCATCACCATCATTATCATCATCATCTTCATGATTATTATCATCATCATCATTATACCTAATCATCGTAATCATCAACTCATAACCATCATCATCATCATTATCATTATCATCTTTATTATTTATCATCGCGCGCTGTCTCCGAAAGGAGGCAAGGTGGGTAGTGCGCACCGGCGTATCTAGCACCGCCATCAACATCATCATATCATAGTCGTATCATAATGCCGGAATAAAGTTCCTTGTTGGATTGACACCTCCTAAAGTTCGCCATGATGATCGGTTTCGTCCAAAATATGTATTTAGCAGGTTAACACAACTCTAAGCAAACGATATGACAACCATGACTATCAAAAGAACGATTTATATTCCAAAATACCGTTACAAAAACTTTTCCATTACTACAGAAGTTTGAAAAATGCTCTGAACGCCCATTATTGAGCAACTGTATTTAAAAACGCTCATTATTTGCAGATGTGCGTCATCGAAGAGGATTTCCTCTTCCTCGGCTCCCGTCTCGGCAATTCTTTGCTGCTGAGGGTGACAGAGAGGGAGAACCGCATGTTGTTCTCGGTCGACAAACCATTGGAGGCCACTGTCGATCTGACTGTGGAGCACGGTGAGTTACTATTACACAGGTTTAGAAGTAATAATTTCATACGGCCTCACTCAAAGTCAGTTAATGATAGGGTTGCACCGCGCGGTCTCTGAAGGGAGGGGTTGATACGGTTGCATATGTAGAAGTGGAACGGCCTGAGAATAATGCAGCAATTTCTCACAACATCAGTGATTTATTCTCAATTTTTGAAAAAATACATATTGTTTTTATCACACTTGCTCGTAAATGGTGTTATTCCATGCCTGTATACAGAAGGACAATGGCCTAAATTGTTCCCGCGGGAATTATGGCGAGTTTGTCATCCCTAGGGAGTAATGACTTTCTTTTTAAAATTTGCAACTCTTCGTACATCATTTCTGACTAAGGAGGTTTAATTTTCAGCCAAAAATTAAATCGGTTTCTAATTTCATCTTTAAAAATTAGCTATAGACTAACTTACATTACACAAAACCTATACGCTTCATTAAACTTCATTATTTTTATACCTATTTCAAGTTTATGTCAACATTTATCATTAATTTTAGTAATTATACATTTTTATCAAATTGGCTAAATCTGGCTCGAATCCAGGTCGAAACTAAACGCAGTTATTATCTGTGGTAGAGGTCACAAAAAAAATATCGTTTCCATTTACGTTCCCGTTCGTCAAAAGTTATTTCTTTATACTTTGCAGAGTTAAAGTGTTTTTTCCTCGCAAATGTGATGAAAACCATTGTGTGTATCACAGGCAGTAAGGGGATTACTAACTCGAGTCATTAAAAGCCCTCCGCCTTCGGCGTCGGGCTTCTAACACTCGTTAGTAATTCCCTTCTTACTACCCTTGATGCACAATGTACTATTATTGTTTCGAATAAATGAATCATAAAAATTATATTTGGCTTTGACAAAAATCGGATCTTTGCCAATAAGTCAGGTCATGCGGCTTCTCAAAAACGATAAAAACCTAACGTGTCAAGTGTCAGAACAAATCCTGTCTTGTGGCAACCCGTAAATGTTATTAGTCATCCCGAAAACAAAAGAAAAACATCTCGTTTTGGGAAATATTGTGACCGAAAATATTTCGGCCAAACTGCAGGCTCCTTGACAAAGATTAGTTTTATGTCTTCTTTGAAAATCAAAGTTCAAAATTTCGTTAGCTCCATCCCATTCTCTCGATTTAGTGTTGAGTGACGAGTGACAAAGACTTTCACTTTCGAATTTAGTGGTTCGTGGTAACGATCCTGCGACAAGCTCATCATAAGAAACTTGTCCACAGATAAAGAATACCAAGCCAACCAGAACAAAGATAGCGACCAGGCTAAGAAGCGCCGCCTCGACTCCCTCTCGGACTGCGTGGCCACCAACGTGATCGAGATCAGCGACAAGGACGAGCTGGAGGTGTACGGGAGCGACATCAGGACCTCGACGCAGCTTACCAGCTATGTCTTTGAGGTAGGTGTCGCTTGAGACAAGTGTTTTGCTGATAATGTCTATACACCTTAGCTTAGGGCGTTAAAACCACTGTAAAATTTGCAAAAAATATATCTGTCGCTTTCGTTCTCGTTCGACTTTTTTCCCGGTCGCATTTTTTTCCATTCGATTTCTATCCCAGTCGCACTTTTTTTCTCAAAAGTAACATCGTTTTGTTGGTAGTTTTAGGCTATGTTAGTTTTGCAGGCAGCAGGCCCTGAGGGCCAAATAACGCAATAACAGGAGCTGGACTATGTCAAATTCGATATTCGCAATGATAAAAACACGACAGTGAAAATATTATGCTAAGAAAAGAAGCGACTAGATAAAATTCGCAAGCGGAAAAACACGAATGAAAACTGCCGGTAAAAAGGCGACTGGTAATACCGCGTTCGGGAAAAATCGCGTAAAGAATATTGGCTTTAAAGAAAAAAATTGCATTTGGGAAATAAATCTTACAAATGTACGGGGTGGAAAGATAAGACGGGGCAGTAAGGACAGCTACTAGATCCCTTGCTGCCACGCGAAAATGCTCTTAGGAGACCTTTACTAACTTTTTAAGTGATGAAAATTGATAAAACGTACAGCAGCGTCTTATTTCTATCAAGGATTAAAATACTCTTTGAGACCATTAGTTGGTTTTGGTTAGAGTACTAGAACACCCACAAATCAAAGAAATCTTTTTCCATGCTGTATAGAGCTTTACACCTTTAAGTTTACTGAATAAAAGAATGAAGTGAACCGTATGGCAGGTATGCGACTCCCTGCTGAACATCTGCCCCATCGGCGACGTGTCGATGGGCGAGCCGCAGCTGCTCGCAGAGGAGAGCGCGCGCGGCGAGCTGCCCGTGGAGCTGGTGGCGTGCAGCGGGCGCGGCAAGAACGGCGCGCTCACCGTGCTGCAGCGCTGCGTGCGCCCGCAGCTCATCACGGCCTTCAACCTGCCAGGTCACTCTACATACATACATTAAATCACGGAGGAGAGCGCGCGCGGCGAGCTGCCCGTGGAGCTGGTGGCGTGCAGCGGGCGCGGCAAGAACGGCGCGCTCACCGTGCTGCAGCGCTGCGTGCGCCCGCAGCTCATCACGGCCTTCAACCTGCCAGGTCACTCTACATACATACATTAAATCACGGAGGAGAGCGCGCGCGGCGAGCTGCCCGTGGAGCTGGTGGCGTGCAGCGGGCGCGGCAAGAACGGCGCGCTCACCGTGCTGCAGCGCTGCGTGCGCCCGCAGCTCATCACGGCCTTCAACCTGCCAGGTCACTCTACATACATACATTAAATCACGGAGGAGAGCGCGCGCGGCGAGCTGCCCGTGGAGCTGGTGGCGTGCAGCGGGCGCGGCAAGAACGGCGCGCTCACCGTGCTGCAGCGCTGCGTGCGCCCGCAGCTCATCACGGCCTTCAACCTGCCAGGTCACTCTACATACATACATTAAATCACGGAGGAGAGCGCGCGCGGCGAGCTGCCCGTGGAGCTGGTGGCGTGCAGCGGGCGCGGCAAGAACGGCGCGCTCACCGTGCTGCAGCGCTGCGTGCGCCCGCAGCTCATCACGGCCTTCAACCTGCCAGGTCACTCTACATACATACATTAAATCACGGAGGAGAGCGCGCGCGGCGAGCTGCCCGTGGAGCTGGTGGCGTGCAGCGGGCGCGGCAAGAACGGCGCGCTCACCGTGCTGCAGCGCTGCGTGCGCCCGCAGCTCATCACGGCCTTCAACCTGCCAGGTCACTCTACATACATACATTAAATCACGGAGGAGAGCGCGCGCGGCGAGCTGCCCGTGGAGCTGGTGGCGTGCAGCGGGCGCGGCAAGAACGGCGCGCTCACCGTGCTGCAGCGCTGCGTGCGCCCGCAGCTCATCACGGCCTTCAACCTGCCAGGTCACTCTACATACATACATTAAATCACGGAGGAGAGCGCGCGCGGCGAGCTGCCCGTGGAGCTGGTGGCGTGCAGCGGGCGCGGCAAGAACGGCGCGCTCACCGTGCTGCAGCGCTGCGTGCGCCCGCAGCTCATCACGGCCTTCAACCTGCCAGGTCACTCTACATACATACATTAAATCACGGAGGAGAGCGCGCGCGGCGAGCTGCCCGTGGAGCTGGTGGCGTGCAGCGGGCGCGGCAAGAACGGCGCGCTCACCGTGCTGCAGCGCTGCGTGCGCCCGCAGCTCATCACGGCCTTCAACCTGCCAGGTCACTCTACATACATACATTAAATCACGGAGGAGAGCGCGCGCGGCGAGCTGCCCGTGGAGCTGGTGGCGTGCAGCGGGCGCGGCAAGAACGGCGCGCTCACCGTGCTGCAGCGCTGCGTGCGCCCGCAGCTCATCACGGCCTTCAACCTGCCAGGTCACTCTACATACATACATTAAATCACGGAGGAGAGCGCGCGCGGCGAGCTGCCCGTGGAGCTGGTGGCGTGCAGCGGGCGCGGCAAGAACGGCGCGCTCACCGTGCTGCAGCGCTGCGTGCGCCCGCAGCTCATCACGGCCTTCAACCTGCCAGGTCACTCTACATACATACATTAAATCACGGAGGAGAGCGCGCGCGGCGAGCTGCCCGTGGAGCTGGTGGCGTGCAGCGGGCGCGGCAAGAACGGCGCGCTCACCGTGCTGCAGCGCTGCGTGCGCCCGCAGCTCATCACGGCCTTCAACCTGCCAGGTCACTCTACATACATACATTAAATCACGGAGGAGAGCGCGCGCGGCGAGCTGCCCGTGGAGCTGGTGGCGTGCAGCGGGCGCGGCAAGAACGGCGCGCTCACCGTGCTGCAGCGCTGCGTGCGCCCGCAGCTCATCACGGCCTTCAACCTGCCAGGTCACTCTACATACATACATTAAATCACGGAGGAGAGCGCGCGCGGCGAGCTGCCCGTGGAGCTGGTGGCGTGCAGCGGGCGCGGCAAGAACGGCGCGCTCACCGTGCTGCAGCGCTGCGTGCGCCCGCAGCTCATCACGGCCTTCAACCTGCCAGGTCACTCTACATACATACATTAAATCACGGAGGAGAGCGCGCGCGGCGAGCTGCCCGTGGAGCTGGTGGCGTGCAGCGGGCGCGGCAAGAACGGCGCGCTCACCGTGCTGCAGCGCTGCGTGCGCCCGCAGCTCATCACGGCCTTCAACCTGCCAGGTCACTCTACATACATACATTAAATCACGGAGGAGAGCGCGCGCGGCGAGCTGCCCGTGGAGCTGGTGGCGTGCAGCGGGCGCGGCAAGAACGGCGCGCTCACCGTGCTGCAGCGCTGCGTGCGCCCGCAGCTCATCACGGCCTTCAACCTGCCAGGTCACTCTACATACATACATTAAATCACGGAGGAGAGCGCGCGCGGCGAGCTGCCCGTGGAGCTGGTGGCGTGCAGCGGGCGCGGCAAGAACGGCGCGCTCACCGTGCTGCAGCGCTGCGTGCGCCCGCAGCTCATCACGGCCTTCAACCTGCCAGGTCACTCTACATACATACATTAAATCACGCCTGTTTCCCAGAGGGGTAGGCAGAGACCACTAAACTTCTTTCCACTTGCTACGATCTTGACAAATTTCTTTCACACTACTATAATTTATAAAAAAGCGCTTCCCAAGAAGAGACCACTGCTGAGAGGGAACGCCGCAAGAAACTCAGCAGTCAGTCATTTTTTTTACATATTTCTGCTACTTAGTCTAGCGTTATATACAGGTATAAATATAATATCAAATAACATACGTAGCACAACAGGAAAACATGCTAAATTTTTTAAGAGAGAGAGGGAGAAAAAGGTAAAAAAAAACCACTTATTTATAAAAGTCTCGATACGTTTTCCTACATCAACAGTGTCCCCTAGACAAGATAAAGCTTTTTCATTTGAACAAATTATTATTGACTAAGTTTCGGGTTTAGACCATGCATTTTTGTCTGTTAGATACTCCTCGACATAATACGCTAGCTATAATAATTGCATCAGTGTCCTGCTTTAAGGCCGAGCCACATAGGATGCGTGCGCGTAGACGCGTTGTATATATGAGACCTCATACAATATGTCACACTGCTTGCGTGAGGTACGCGTGTAGGCGTGTGTATGAGGATTCACTCTATAACAACGCGTTTACGCGTACGCATCCGGTGTGACTAGGCCTTTAACCTTGTAAGGCCCACTATACTACTAACAGGGGAACATCGTAAAATTCGTAATGACTTTTTTCCAAATATTAATTTGTTCGCTTATTTTTTCCGAAAGTATGTTACGCTGGAGCTATTTTAGATTAAATGCATAATTTAATTGTCATGCGTCGGGTAGGTTAGGTTAGAAATTATGAAAATTCGGACCGTCGGAACTTTGAACCATCAAAAGAATGAAGTTCAATTACGTTTGTTCGATAATGACATTTTCAGTTTATAGAGATAGGAAAATAAACCTTATTCTCGTTGCAACAAAGTTCAAATTAAATTGCACTGATTATGTACATCCTATTGCACAAGGCCTTCCGTTACTCTGCCCTGTCCTGCTAATCCAAGTGCCAATCCAATCTGCCCTAATTACAAAAAAGGGCGTATGTCTCATACAATGGCGAATGTATTAGTGACCTTATTTCTCAAGTAATGGGGTTCAATTTGCTTTGACTATCAAATAACGCATACGTCCATTTTATTTAGAACGGCAGCAATATTAGGTAGGGGGGCAGTATATGAAAGCGATTTTGATTCCATTGCAGGCTGCATCGACATGTGGACGGTGATCGGCGAGCAGGCCGAAGTCAGCAAGGACGTGCACAGGGAGGAGGGCACGCATGCGTACATGATACTCACACAGGAAGACTCTAGTATGGTAAGAATTAACAGCGTAAATTCGTCGGCAATAGAACATGCAAAAGGTGTAAACAAAATCAAACAAACCTATACACCATGATTACTCGATAATCACGTACTTTTAAAGATCAAGTGTGGTCTTTGCAATGATTTATACACTAGGACATTATTTTCGAATTGAGTCGGTGAAATAACTATTCTTTATAGGGTGGATCTACTTTTGGTTGTTGTTATTCTGTCCCGTAAGCCAGGAGACAACAGTGATAGAGTTTCTTAGAAAAATGCCAAAGTATATACTTCTAGCACACTCAGGAGAAAGACCACAAAACATGGGTTTGTAGTTGCCAATAAAACTGATTTTAAGTGGACTTATATCCGTTGAAATCACAGTTTTAAAGAGTGACTCAGGAGACGTCACCATGGCAACGAGCTACAAAGAAAAGTTGTTTGACCCTATAAGTTATTTTTAATTAATTCAAATTCAAATTCAAATTCGTTTATTGCAAGTCATATTACAGGTATATAGATGGAATTACATGGAAGGTATACATATGACACCCTGCGAGGGCGTAGCAACTTAGGACAGTAGGGCTAGGACTTAGTTAGTTAGAATAAAATATTAGCTACGAATATTGCACATATCAATAATTCTTACATAACTTATTATTAATTAGTTATAGTTTTATATTATATATTTTTTCCATTTATTTATAATTATATTACTTGTACATTATAAAGAATTATACTTGAATTCCTTTATCTCTAAATTCGGTATTTAAAAATTCACTTAGACTATAAAAGCAGTTATCACTTAAAAATATAAATCAATATATAATATATATATATCAATTAAAACACGCTTTGTGAATATTTGAGGTTATGTGTCAAACAGTACTAATTTGTTTACATCGTTCACAAGTTCTATTGACGGCGACTATATCGGTTATACAATATTCATATTTATTACCAATGCCAACTTAATTATTTTAGGACTTTTGGAGCATGGTATAAAAAAGTCGCTTTCCGCGAATATCTATCTTCCTGTCTTTCTGTCTGTGTATATCCCCTAACTCCTAAACATCAAAATCCGTTGTGTGGGTCACCGTTTTCACCATCAGTGCATAACATAATAAGCCTTTTGCGTGTTTTGCTTGATCTAGCTAAATAGGTGTTAGGGTTAGGTTAGGTTACGTTCTTGAAGTCTAAAAATGAGAAAAACAAGTCGTTCCCGTGGTTTCTAAGTTAAAAGGAACTGTTTCCACTACGTGATAAGATAACTTACATCAATACGGAATTATGTTTGTTTTTAAACAGATATTACAAACGGGGCAAGAGATCAACGAGGTGGACAGCTCCGGCTTCATGACCGGCGCGCCCACCGTGTTCGCCGGGAACCTGGGCAACAACCGGTTCATGGTGCAGGTCACCACCACCGCCATCAGGCTTATTAAGAGTGAGTTGCTTTATAATTCTACTGAAAAAATGCGCAGGGGGGTTATTATTACATAGCAATTCAGTTCAGTTTACGCTGAGAGAAAAGGACTGAGTTATATAACTGCTATAGCTCTGTCCTTTACGCTCGCCTAAAAATTAACTGCATAGCTATGTCATAATAACCCCCCAGGATGGCGGCACTTCACAATGCTCTTAAAGTTGGCAAGGTCTCAGGTCTACTTACCTTCAGGTCCGTATTTCACCATCTTGGCAATGACAAATTCAAAATTCAAAATCTTTATTCAATAAATTGGCCATAGGCGCTTTACACGTCGGTAATACGGAGTGTATGTGAATCGACTAGCGTTTCGCACAAGCTTCGTTAACACGCTGATATAGCACTGAGCAATGATAGGTTCTGTCATGAGACATAGGACACAGCAATGAACATCCTCTGCTCATGCGGACCACGACATATCATGGATCCTCAAAAGAAGGGAGAAGGAACTCCTCCACTCCTCAAAGCATCTGGAAATTCCCGCACGCAACGGGCCTTTGCGATGAGTTTTAGAGCATAGCGTTGCCACAAAATGTCAGCAATGCTCGAAGTGGCACACAAGGCCTGTCTCAACCCCCAATGAGAATAATAATAGCACTATAGTCTATACTTTTAGGTATTTAAAAAAATGTACACAATCCAAATCACGTGACATTGTTAAACCGCCACTCAAAACTGTTTTATTGCACTTTGACGTATCAGTGTTCTGCTTCTATTGGCTGACAAACTATATCACGTGGTAGTTTTGTTTACATTTTTTTAAATACCTAAAAGTATAGACTATAGGTTTCATATATCCCGCGCCATGTACACTGAAATGTCATCTGTCACCTATTGTCAGGATGGTCAAATAGGGGATATACTGTGTGCTTATTTGACTTCGTACAGTCAGAAGCAGAAGTAGCTACGCTACGGAAGAGGTCAAAATGATCTGCACTCGACTTTATTGTCAAGAGAATACGTCGTGTCTAGATCATTTTGAGCATATTATACTGCTTAGCTACTTTCGATACTGACTGTACCTATGTTCAAAGGTGATAGCTACAATAATGATGCCAATGACTTGCAGATGGTGTCCAAATCCAGTCGATTCAGTTAGAATGGACGGCGCAGTACGCGGCTACGGCAGACCCGTACATCTGCGCCGTGTCCACGTGTGGCCGCGCCTTAGTGCTGGCTCTGAGGGAGTTCAGGGCTAAGGATGGCATGGTAAGTAGGGAAATAAACACAGACCACTTACCCTATAGACTCCGCATACAAAGGCGCCCCCGTAAGCCATGCTTATGCTCACAGAACACTAATTGGTTGCCATGGTTCTATTGGCGCGCACCACGACGCGCACACTTGATTATTCGGTGACTTTGAACTAGCCAATCACGGTGCACTTTCCGCCCCCCGCGCCCCGCCATTTTGGCTTAATGAGATACTAGACAAACTGTTCCGAAGCGGAGTCTATAGGGTAAGTGGTCTGTGGAAATAACAAACGGGTAGCCGAGAATATAGATAAGTTTAGATTCAATCCTGAATTCAAGTCAATTATTGCGTGTAACATTACATTGTAACAGATGGAACGACAATGCATTATTGACGATATATTAAATGTTTGACACCGTGGCCAGATTTTAAAACGATACTTTCGAAATTGTTAATTTCTAAATGTAATTATTCTCTGACATTGTTTCTAAATAATAATTTGAAGTAATTTACTCCAATTTGAAATTTTTGTCTTTTTTTCTAGTGATAAGATTATGAATGTGACATATTTGTAAATCTTAATTGTAATCTTTAAATGTTTATGTTGCAAAACGATTTGAAATGTAATATTCTAATATTGTAATTAATTTTAACGTTTTGTTTCTGTGATTCATGCATTTCTTCAACTGATTTTCGAACACCACCTGGCAAAACCTAGTTATACCAGTATTTCTCTCCATCTGTAACCGTTTTAACTATGTTTACGAATAAATAATTTTTAACATGTGACGCCCTGTAAGGTCACGGCAACATGAGAAGGCTAACTATTTAATTATCCTTCGAAATTTTCAATATTGCACATAATCTAATAGCTTTTTTTCGGTGCAGTCCGCGCGGCTGGCCCCGACGCGGCAGCCGGTGCCGCACCGGCCGGCGCTCGTGAAGGCCACGCTCTACCGGGACCTCAGCGGGCTGTTCACCACCGCCGACATGGACAACGTGCAGGTACCGTTGCTAGGCAACCAGACACGTGCTCGCAGGAACTGGACGATTCCTCGCCAATTTAACCTTCGCATATTATTAAAAATGATCGTGTGTTTTGAAAGAAATGGAAATTTCCCATGATTCTGCTTCTTACACCAGGAGATATTGCTCTATTGACTTCTTCAATATATTGCGCGGTTGGGACTACTCGCCCAATTACAATATTCTCAAGTGACTAACTCGCTACGCTCGTCGTCGCACTAATAATGCGGTTTAGCGGTGCTATAAACCGTAAAAAAAGGTATTATCACTGTTTTCCAATCCCACGGTATTAAAAAACCATTGAATAAATTATTCCGCGAAAATTTCGAATCCGTGCAAAAAAATGCCCTGAAAGTAATTTGCTTCTGTTCTTTGTACATAATGTCACAGTTTTTCCAACCAGCATTTATTTTAGCTAACCCTTCTATAACCCTAATACAACTTTTTTTTACATCCCCAGGTGAAAGGAGAGTTTGGAGGCAAAATGAAGGGAAAGAAGAAAAATGTGAAGGCGGAAGGTTTCCAACCAGACACGATATACGAACTAAATGACGAAGACGAACTCTTGTACGGAGGCGACCAGACGCCTGCTTCTATGGCCAGTGTTAGTAGTAACTTATATGTCCTGAACTAATTAATAGGTAAACTTTTTGTCTTATTTCACCCTAAAGGAAATATTTAAAAGGTGTCATATCCCGCGACCTTGCGGGCCATCCAACGGGGCCATCCCGCCCAATCCTTCAGAATGCGATCATTGATTTGGGCGGTTAAAACGTCACATTTTAATTATAAAAACCGGTCAAGTGCGACAGCCGCACAGTATATATTCCGTATTATTAAATTCTACCCAACTCAAACTTGACCATTTTTAGTATTTGTTTCTTTTCATAAGGGGTTTTACTATAATCATACCAAATTTGATGGTTGTAGGTGTTTCCGATTTCAATTTACAACAAAAATAAAAATATTTTGTATAAAAACGCGTCTTGTATTTAGTTCTTAGCTAGGTTTCAAGGATCGGTTGGGCCGTCTAGGAGTGGTCGCCGGAAGGAGTCACAATTATATCGGGATTTTTGATGTCTATCTTTTGCATAATTACATCAAATTCTATTTTTTGTAGATAATGTTAGCAGAACAGAGTAAGAACCCCGGCGTGCCGCGGCGCGTGTCCCGCTGGTGGACGCGCTCGCTCGCGGACGTGAAGCCCACGTACTGGCTGTTCGTGGTGCGCCGCAACGGCAACCTCGAGCTGTACTCGCTGCCCGAGATGAGGCTGAGCTTCTTGGTGCGGGACGTGTGTTCGGGGGAGAAGGTAACATGTTTTCTTGGCGGGTGGTAGGACCTTGTGCAGGGTCCGTCCGGATCGCTACCACCATCTTATCCATAAACCTACCGCCAAACAGCCGTGTTCGCAATGTTGTGTTCCGGTTTGGGGATAAGACAGCCGGTGAAATGACTAGTATAGAGGCATTCCATCTTAGTCCTCAGGGTTGGCAACGCATTTGCAGTCTTAGGATTGCATTGCAGTCTTGTGAATGCGAATGTCTATGGGTCACAGTTTCCACTTACCATCAGGTGGCCTCTGTGCTCGTTTGTCTGCTATATTTAAAAAAAAAATGTTTTTTTCTGAAAAGGTTTTGAGTTTTTATGTTTTAGCGCCGTTTTTGTAATTTTTATGTAAATTGGCCTGACAGTTACAATATATCACCTTTCTTTTCTCTGTCATAAAAGGAAAGAAAAAATTAGCTAGTGAACCTACAATTTAGCTAATTACCGTACGTTGTTTTTTTATTCTTTTTCCACTAAAGGTAACAATTCATACTGAAACGTACAGTCGACTACAAGGAGATGTATCCACTTTTCACTAGTCGACTGTACCGACAGTACCTCAAAGAAAATATTGAGCACTGGTTCCTTGTCATAATAACTCTGGAAACCTCATTTTAAATATAAAGTTCGAAGATTGTTTGTTTCATTAATAAACTTCAACCCCTAAAAAAAACTCAAAATGGACATAGTACAATCAAATGTAATGTACCCCCTTTTTCATCTTATTGCATTGTAATAACGTCCAAAAGTGTATCTCTTTGGTGAGTAAAGTTGTAATCGACTGTACAAGAAACAAGGTTCTAACCATGCTGAATGTAAAAGATAAAAAAGATAAAAGATGTTTATTCAGTAAGTAGGCCGCATGGACACTTTTACACGTCAACAATCTACCAGCGCTTCGCAAGAGACCACTGAGAAGAAACGCCGCAAGAAACTCAAATGTGTACTAATGAATGATAAAACATCTCTGTAGGTACTAGCAGACAGTTTAGAATCCGTACCAGCGCCAAACCAAACCGAAGAAGACGAGCTCAACATCCCGCAGAACAGCGAGGTGGACAAGCTGCGGGAGATACTAGTGGTGGGGGTCGGGCACAAGGGCTCGCGGGTGCTGCTGCTCATGCGCTGCGACGGGGACACGCTCATGATATACCAGGTGGGCTATGAGCTCCTGGTACCTTTCGAATATAAGCATTCGTTTAGTTTATCTTGTTTCTATCATGAAAAAAACACAGTTAAAGTTTTTATGTGTCAAAATGTGTTCACAACATGATTGACAAAAACTAATAAATAAAATTTAAAATTAATAATTAATAATTCAATTCATTTTACTATTTTAAAAAGAGGCTGCTTTCTAAGTTTCGGTCAAGTTCGAATTAAAATACAAAAAATAATATTACAATAGTAAAAATCAAATACGTACAGAAAAACACAACCAATATGGCTTACCGATGTACCTGCGCAGATGTAATTTTTTCGAAGCGCGGGAACCAATCAGAATGAATCACGCGTTGCGTGGTTGTATTCTGTGCTATTATTGGTTATTAGTGACGCCATGTTGACGCGCGCCCGCGTGTCATTCAGTCAGCCGTCAAACGTGTGTGAGTGAGATGGAAAGTATATACAGGGCGTCCCAAACTTATGGGACATGAAGGGGAAGTACCTTAAATATCGTAGATAGTGAATTTTGCTCAAAGAAGACTTTATGTTATTTTTAAAAGTTAGTAATTCTGCATTCATAGATTTAAAAAAAAAAACTTGTTTCGTCTGGGAATCGAACCGACTTTAATGTCAATAAAAATCACCCTACTTTTATGATGCCAATCAAAAGACTAAAAAATAATAACGCTGCTTAAGTAACATAGTACTTTAAAAGAAAGGAACAACGTAAAATGATTGAGTCAAATTTCAAAAAAGTTATTTATTGCCGATGCTATACAAAAAGCGATACTAGAACGTGGGCGGGTTGCAAACAGAATTGTGCAATATCACATCGAGTGTTCACCATAAAATGATAAGAAAATCAACAAGCAGCGGGCTCATTAAAAGATTGGCGATTTGCGTAAGACAAGAGGGATCACATTTTGAACATTTAATTATTAATTTACAAAAAAATACCTACTTAATTGACTACGGCAGTTTCATGCATGTTTTTAATTTGATAAAAATGATTAATTTTACGTTGTTCCTTTCTTTTAAAATACTATGTTACTTAAGCAGAGTTATTATTTTTTAGCTATTCTTTCGATTGGCATCATAAAAGTAGGGTGATTTTTTTTGACATTAAAGTCGGTTCGATTCCCAGACGAAGCAAGTAATTTTTAGAAAATCTATGAATGCAGAATTACTAACTTTTAAAAATAACATAAAGTCTTCTTTGAGCAAAATTCACTATCTACGATATTTAAGGTACTTCCCCTTCATGTCCCATAAGTTTGGGACGCCCTGTATACACATTTAATTCGTGGGTTTTAGTCGTGCTTTCGGAAATCATCGGAATCGTTGTTCGTGTCTGTGCGAACGAAGATTCACGACACGCCATATCGGTTGTATTCTACTGTAATGTTTTATTGTTTTGAATGATTTATTTCGAATAGAGTAAAATTCAAATAAGTATTCGTTTGGTCCGTCTAGTATCTATTATACAAGGAATTCTAATTTAAAACTAAATTGTGCAATTAGCATTAAATATTAAATATTATTTACAATTGTACAGGCGTACAAATACCCGCGAGGCAACCTAAAGCTGCGTTTCTCGCGCGTAAACGCGACGTTTCCGTTCGGCTACCGCAGCGCCGCGCCTACGTCTTCCGACGACAGCTACGAGGCGTCGATCCTGCGCGATAACGTGCGTCAGATGAGATACTTCGGTATGAAACTCTGCTATATTGCCGTTCTAAATAAAAAGGACGTATGTGTAATTTTGTAGTCAAAGAAAATTGAACCCACTGCATTAAGAAATAAGGTTACTAATACATTCGTGGTTCTGTGAGACATACGCCCTTTTTTCTAATGAAGGTTGTATACTTTTTTTTTGGCACTAACGAAAGCACGGTTTAAAAACCCAACTGTTGCTAATCAGCTTTAAATCGTTATAAAACCTAAATGATCATCCAAAATGAAAAATGACTAAAGAAACCTGGAGATTAAACATCTTTTTATTTTCATTATTTATCGTGCTTCAAAACAAGTACAGATTTTACATTTAAAAAACACCTCATAACCCACTTAAGGGTTTGTGCGAAGATACATTCCTTGAACTATTCGTCAAATTTCAATTGACACCGATCGTTGGAGTCACATTTTTAGGGCTTACCTATTATTACCCCAATCCAAACCCATCTAAAATTGTTTTTTTTTTAAACTTTTCCCCCAGGCAACGTGGGCGGCTATAACGGAGTGTTTGTCTGTGGTGCGACGCCATATTTCCTCGTGCTGACATCTCGCGGCGAGCTCCGGGTACACCCGCTGGCCGTCGAGGAGGCGCCCGTATGCACCTTCGCGTCGTTCAACAACACCAACTGTCCGCAGGGGCTGTTGTTTTTTAATGCTAAGGTCAGTGGAGACCTGCGCTGAAACTGTCAACTTGACAGATGACAGTTCAGTATACCGTCGCTTTACTTTCTCAAGGTCGTATCTGATGGAATAGTTAGATAGGAAAGTTGTTTTCTAACAATAGACATTAAAAAAAAAGGACACACGAACCGTGTATAAAAACAAGCAGTAACCTTGGTTGTATAGGAATATTTTTTTGTTTCTTTCAATTTGGTGCGCAGTATAAAGCTTTGAAAAATCTCAGCAGACTACTATGGGTTTTCACGTGTTTTTATTTCAAAAGAAAAGCCAACATATTTGAGCATGTTTAGGAAAAAGCTAATTTTTGTAATGTGTCCCCTTCTAGTCTGAACTCCGAATCTGCGCGCTGCCCACTCACTTGTCCTACGATGCGCCGTGGCCGGTCCGCAAGGTTCCCATACGAATGTCGCCCCACTTCGTCACGTACCACATAGAGTCGCGGACGTATTGCCTCGTGGCCTCCACGGCCACGCCTACACATGAGTACTATAAGTTCAATGGAGAGGATAAGGAGCAGTCTATAGAAAATAAAGGGGACAGGTAAGGGGTCAAGTCTGGAGAACGTGCAGCTTTTTTACTAGATCAATATGACAATTATTTTGAAATCTGATGTTAAATTGTAATAAATGTATATCCAAATTATGACGTTGTTATTACCAGCTGAGTTTTGGAATTGGTTTGGTTGCCTTTTTATGGTTCCGAAGTCAAACCCTTATAGTTTCGCCATGCGCGTCGGTCCGCGGTCTACCTCAGACAATCTTGGTACTACAAAGCTGTAATTTGACAAAACAATTAGGTCGATAAAGATGATATATAAAATATCTGATAATTTTATTCTTAGACCACTGGTTAGTTAGGTTCTTGTAATGTTACTTATCTTAAATAGGCAGGAACAAAAACAATTTACAATACTTTTTTCTTTTTGACCATACAAGAAAAATGGGAACATTATATGTTTTGTTATACTTGCCATAACCGCCGTGGCTGTCAATCAAACTTAAACCTTGACTCTTTTATTCAGGTTCCCATATCCGATGTTGGAGCGGTTCTCCGTGTGCCTGTTCTCGCCGGTCTCTTGGGAGATCATCCCCAACACCCGCATCGAGCTGGAGGAGTGGGAGCACGTCACCTGCCTCAAGACCGTCTCGCTCTCGTATGAGGGCACCAGGTAGGTCAGAGTATACAAGTGTCTAATAGTTAGATCGGTTCCTCAAACTGATCAATTCCGCCTAACCTTTTGAACGCCGCAGTTGGCTTTGGCCGACAACTGAAAGTTGTGCCACTGATGCCACCATCGGCCACAGCCGACAAAAGTCTAATATTAAAAGAGACTTTTTTTCGTATCAATTAAGGTGTAATTTGCGTGGCAAAGCAAACAGTTTGGCACGTCAGTGACACATTTTTTATTTGACGTAAGGCGTTCAAAAGGCTAACAAACTTTCAAATCGCATTTTTTTCCATTTGATTTCTGCATTCGGCAACATTTACAGGACGTACAGTCTGTGAGCACTTAGAAGGTGCTTCGGATTTGTACTTCTCTCTCACTTGCTCTTAATAAAAGCGTATAAGAGCGAGTGAAAGACAGGTACAAACCCGGAGTACCATAAGACCTATCGCACTGTACCTGAACTGGCTTTACTAATCGGCTACTAACGCCATCTATTGATTCCTTTATGAACTTATTTCTAGATCCGGTCTACGCGGGTATATAGCGATAGGAACCAACTACAACTACAGCGAAGATATCACATCGAGAGGAAGGGTATGTATGGTTATAATCTTATCAGCCCTCGAAGCAAGATGAGTTTTTTTAAACTACGAGTATTACGATAGCTTCATGCACAACGAGCCGCGCTGCAGGCGCCCGCCGCCCCACACTGCACCTACAAGTTGGGTGTACGGGTTTTTTTCATGGTCCTTTCGATTTTATACGCAATAAGAGAGCACTTTAAAAAAAAGGGACATGGACGGAAAGTGTTTTCATACGTTTATTTTACTGCTAGGAAGAAAATGAGTCTCGTTCCGACTTCGTTTTTCAAAAGAAAACTCATCCTTTGAGATTTTTGAGAAAATTACTTGTAGTCTCATACCACGACCGAACGTTCCAGATAATAATCTACGACATCATCGACGTCGTCCCGGAGCCCGGGCAGCCGCTCACGAAGAACAGGTTCAAAGAGATCTACGCCAAGGAACAGAAGGGGCCCGTGACCGCGCTCACGCAAGTGCTCGGGTACCTCATATCAGCCGTGGGGCAGAAGGTAATTAAATAAACAAGTCTAATACAAAATCGACGTATTACTGTAGGTCAGTTTTTGTAAATTGTCCATTGTTTTTCGAGTGAAAAACCAAGGACAATTTACTCAAACTGACCTTACAGTAAGAAAGCAAGAAAAAATAAATTAACAAACAAAAGGGTGACTCAACGGGCGTTTCAACCGCCGTCAGTCCCCTGTCATAAATATTTAAAGAATGAGCTACACCAAGCAGCTAATATTCACACAGAGCTATACTGTTATGGTAATTCTTGCCACAATTGACAAGATTTCATATTTTTAAGACTTCAATTTTATTCGTTTTATAGATACTGTTTGGAAGGATAGTTTTAAATTTTCTCTAGAATGACTAATTATTTTATTATTAATTTATTAAGATGTACTTATTCTAAAAGGGCGTAACTTCATTTCTACGACACAATGGACATATTACGTTAGTCCAATCTGTATATAAAAAAGTATCATGTCAACCGATAATTCTCTAAGGGCCACTTGCACGAAAAGTTTAACCCTGGGTTACACTAACTCGAGTTAAAATGACTGTTTTCGTATGAATCTGACGTCTACTAACTCGAGTTAGTACCCAGGGTTAAACTCTGCGTGCAAGTGGCCCTAAGTATCTATCCATCTGTCAATAGTGTTAATGTCAAATTTGAAGTATGACAGCTTTTTTTCTCGTGAAAAAGGCAATGGTATTATATCTATTCAGGCATAGTATTGGTAAAACTCGATATTTTTATTAACTTACTTGTAATTTTGTAAATAAAGAAAAATAAATCTAAATAAATATTTTGCCGTGTTCAGGAGGTAAAACCCTTTCGATTCGTATAGTAATTTGCATGTGTCACCAAAATGAAATGTTGTCAATTGATCGAATTTCAAGTATATTATCGCCTATTTCATAAATACTCAGGACAGCGGACTGACGGCGGTTGAAACGCCCGTAGAATCACCCAAAAACAAAAATCAAAAACATCTGATCCATTGTCAGACCGAGCAGTACTGCAGATAGAACTCAATTCTGACACTTTTCACAATCATAAACTGACGACGCGCTGGCCTAGTGGGTAGTGACCCTGCCTACGAAACTAGCGGTCCTGGGTTCGAATCCCGGTAAGGGCAGATATTTGTGTGATGAGCGCGAATATTTGTTCCTGAGTCATGGATGTTTTCTAATGTATTTAAGTATATATTTCTCTATATAAGTATTTATATCGTTGTCTAGTACCCATAGTACAAGCCTAGAGCTTAGTTTGGGACTAGGTCAATTGGTGTGAGATTGTCCCCTTATATTTATAAAGTTGACAGCAGTAAAACAATGCTGTTATTACTATTCCTTGTCACGCAGCAAATAGGTTTAGCATAGTTAATTTTACTCCTGGTAACATTATCAATATTCAGAAATTTCATGATTGTGCAATTTGTCAGGATTGACATCTTTAACTGCCTTGTAGTATAGTTCTAAACTAACCTTGTATTGTTGTTTGGTCAGTATCAAAAGCAGATACTCACTTTAGTAACTTTATCGCAATAACATATTTAACTATCTCGTTTGGCTTTCAAAATTGACAAAATATATTAATGTGGTAAAGTTACAACAGTGAGTATCTACTTCTGACGTTGGCTATACTTGTAAGGCACCGTGTGCAAAATATTGTTCTTAGTAAAGATGTGGAATTTCTTGTTTTCATGACTAACGGGGAAATTAGAAAGTGACTATATTTCATTTACAAATATCGTTATATGGTTAGCCTTAGAAGGGTGTACTATTCGTACTATGCGACGATAAACTTATATAGAGAAATACATTCTAAAATGGATATAAAACACCCAAGACTCAGGAACAAATATTCGTGCTCATCACACAAATATCTGCCCTTATACCATCAAATCAATAGCCGCTGGCTTCACAGGCAGGGTCACTACCAACTAGGCTAACCTCTCAGATCATAATAATAACCTCTAAAAGTCTAAAGTGTGCTTTAATTACGTTGAAGCGAATCACAGCACTAGTGTGCTTGTTGTCGTAGACTCTCAGTCCCTTATTTAACTATCGTTACAGTGACAGGTGACAGGTGACAATTCGGTATGCATTGCAAAGTTAACAAGCTTTCACATCAGTGGGATCTTCATATCAGCTGCGCCATGTACACTGAAATGTCACCTGTCAACTGTAATTGTCAGGATGGGGAAATAGGGGGCTGGCCACACCCATAGTATTGTTATTATACAGTTCAATGTGTGTGTGAGAGCTACTGTGGGAGAAACTTGGAGACACTGGAACTCGTTGAAATTATACAGTAGAGACGTTCTCTATTCTTATTTCTAAGACTAAACTCGTCGTCAAAATCAATCCACAGATATACATCTGGCAGCTCAAAGACAACGACCTAGTCGGCGTGGCGTTCATAGACACGCAGATCTACGTTCACCGGATGTTGGCCGTCAAAAACCTGGTGCTGGTCGCTGACGTGTACAAGTCCGTGTCTCTGCTGAGGTACCAGGCGCAACACCGCACGCTCAGTCTCGTGTCGCGCGATCTACGACCTGCACAGGTAGGGGAAAGAGGGGGGAGGAACTTTCTAGTGATTTTTTAAAGATGATATTTTAATCTCATTTTGTGTTCGAAATGCAATGTTAATTACTACTTACTTACGTTAATATAATTTTTATTCTTCACTTTTAAATAACCTCCACAACAAAATGAAATTTATAAAATTGTACGGTGAATACAAGTAATTTTTAATTTTAATCGTGAAAAACTGCGTTTGTGTACATAGTTGCTGTACAAATTACTTTTCATTTAAAGGCAAGGGTTCTGATAATACAAATGGATGAAAAAAAAACCCTAAATATATTATTATAATTTTTTGTTAGTTCGTTATTTATTATGATTACCAGTTTTTCAATCCATATTACTAGATTGTATAGTTATAGTTAAACATGATAAGTCAATATCCCTATTGATTAAGGAGGAGCTGAGATGAGTTGCTTACATTTCATACATTAAATTTCAGATTTACGAAATGGAGTTTATGGTAGACAATGCAAACCTTGGTTTCCTCGTGTCCGAAGCGGAGGGGAACTTCGTCATATTCATGTACCAGCCACAAGCAAGGGAGAGCTATGGAGGTATGATAAACCATTCCTCGAACAGCTGAGTGTGTAAGGGTAGTTGCACAAAAGATCCTAAAGATCGTACTGTTAAGCGATGGGCTTTCAACCTGTCACTAATACGCTGGTAAACATCTTCTCTAATAGGGTATTTGACAAGAGCGAAATTAAATTATTTTTTCATGAACAATAGATAAACATTATAAAAATACTAGGAAAATATCAATCTTTTATTTACGTTTGCCATTTTAAGATTTTTAAATCCATAAAATCCAACAATAAGGACGTCGTTTGATTGTGACGTCACAAGATAGTAATCCATATAAATTCAATAGTAACGGAGCGTTTTTGATGTTTCATAAATAGAAGAGTCAAATACCGTATTGTGAAAAATGTGGTTACAGAATTATCACTAAGTTTTTAGTTGAGTTTAGAGTTGGTAATTCTTTAGCTCTGCCTACCCCACTCTGGGAATGAAGGCGTTAGTTTACGTATGTATGTTATAGTTGTTATGAAAAACTAGGTTTGTAGGTTTTCCTGTTTTTATTTTGCGTGCGAACCATTGGAAATTCGACTACATGCGAAAGGAAGCCCTCCCGGCTTCTAGACTGGTGATTTAGTCCTCAGGGTTGGCAACGCATTTGCAGTCTTAGGATTGCTCTGCAGTCTTGTGAATGCGAATGTCTATGGGTCACAGTTTCCACTTACCATCAGGTGGCCTGTGTGCTCGTTTGTCATCTCTATGCCATAAAAAAAGAGAAAGTGGAGGATGGAATGAGGTCATGTAGTTCCTGGGCACACTCACCACTCTTCGAGTCGATCATGTTTGAGTATTTTTATTTCTGTTCCAGGACAACGTCTGATCCGCAAAGCGGACTACCACTTAGGGCAGCAAGTGCACGCGATGTTCCGGATAAACGCGCGGCCCGTCCCCAACGTCGTGCACAAGCGGCACGCCACTATGTATAGTTAGTATTGCTTCGGTATTTCTTTACACAGCTTCTTGGGTTGTATTCCACTGGTCCCAGATCGTTGTCCACTGTGTATAGGCGTCTCACAGTTTGTTTTAAAAAATGTGAGACTCAAATACACATTGGACAAAGATCTTGGACCAATGGAATACCACCCTAAGACCTACGTCAAATTTCACTAGTATGAAAAATAATCTTGTGTCCGGCAACTAAAGTCAGTCTAAATTTAGGACTTTGGGCCTTACGAATGTTAAGCGATGGGCTTGCAACCTGTCACTAATACACTGGTAAACATCTTCGCCTAAGTGTGCAAAATGTGGTTACAGAATTATCAAAAAGTTTTTATAGTTGTTGGAAATTCTGTAGCTCTGCCTACCCCACTCTGGGAATAAAGGCGTGAGTTTATGTATGTATGTATGGGCCTTACGAGGATAAGGAGCGCTTTGTTTCACATAATTATTTTTAGTCTGAATACTACCTGAGTATATAACAATTTATACAGTGTTTTTTTACTAAAATGGTTTTTATTTCAGGATTTTTGAAATATCTAGCTGGTAAATGAAGTAAGGTTAGGTTAGATATGACATAAAAACCGTTTCATTAAAACACTATGGCTTAAAAATTTTACGTGAACCAATATGGACCCCTTTACATAGTATGAAGGGCGCTTTCACTATAACGTGTACCCGAATTAAGGAACTTTAACAAAGTCAGTTTTGTGACGAATATTAGTCATACATTGCGGCAGTGTTCATTGTTTTTTTTTTCTTAATTACAGCGACACTAGATGGCGGTGTCGGCTACGTCCTGCCTTTATCTGAGAAGATGTACCGACGATTGCTCATGTTGCAGAACGTCATGAACAATTACTGCTGCCACCTTGCCGGCCTCAACCCGCGGGCTTTCAGGTACCACAGCTGGATACACCTGTCGCTGTCACACTTGCGTAACAGCTTGCACAACAGCTTGCACGTGAATTCTAATTTCATATGTTTATAATGACTAGTATGCTTGTAACTGGCTCGCAATTAGATCGAAGTAGAAGTAGAAGGATACAAGGTAATCTACGATCTACACGGTTTCAGCAGAAAGTGGCTTACTATGTAACGATAACTTGGCGAAATGATACGTTCTATGAAACGTCGTGAAAAAGACAAAAAAAAACACCGATCAAACAATATTGAAAAAAAAAACAATGTTTGATTAGTTTGTTAAATAAAAAAAAGAGTTGTATTTCTGTGAAATATGTTTAATTGAAGTAAATAATCTTTGAAACAATAATATTGTTACTAAAAATACAAGAACCAAATATTATATGAAAAAAAAAATGTGAAATTTTTGTCTGCGAATCAAGGGATCACCCGATTTCTCATACACAACACACATATAATATTTATAAATATATACAGATGTAGTGCAAAATGATTTTCCTTCGGGAAAACTCGGATCTCAATCGGAATACGATGGCACCCGAACTGTCAATCAATGATTGTAATAAATGAGTGACGTTTTCATGTCCATTAAAATGGAACTTTATTGTTTAGTGTCAAATGACAAAGTGACAAATGACAGCATTTGTCATTTGACACTAAACAATAAAGTTCCATTTTAATGGACATGAAAACGTCACTCATTTAATACAATTATTGATTGACAGTTCGGGTGCCATCGTATTCCGATTGAGATCCGAGTTTTCCCGAAGGAAAATCATTTTGCACTACATCTGTACACGTTTCTACGCCACTAACAATAAGGTGTATGTATACTATAGTTGTTATGAAAACCGTCGTGTAAAAGAGCCCTCATGTGTCCTATTTACTGAATAAATATTTTAAATTTAGAATTTGATACATTTGCCGCGACGGTAGTATGGATTTGTAATATTGGTGGTGTCGGTTGTGGCAGGGCCTACAAGTCGGCGCGCCGGCTGGTGGGCGGCGGCGCGGCGCGCGGCGTGCTGGACGGCGACCTGGTGGCGCTCTACCCCGCCATGCCCACCGCCGACAAGCTGGATGTAAGTCTACACTCACACTCAACACTTATTTTGCTTAAAGGTGGACGTTCGCGCCGCGACAGAGACAAGCGACCGCGACCGGAGACCGCGACCGTCACTTGACTGTAGGCAACATATGAGCGACAGTTCGCGAGCGAGACAGAGACAGCTGACAGAGACGCGAGACAGACAGTCTCGCTCGCGAACTGTCGCTCATATGTTGCCTACAGTCAAGTGACGGTCGCGGTCTCCGGTCGCGGTCTTCTGTCTCGGTCGCTTGTCTCTGTCGCGGCGCGAACCTCCACCTTAAGACTGCGCCGAACAAACGATAGGTTTTTGTAGTGCAAGTAAAAACACATTTTATGGAATACGTAACAAACTTTAATAACAATTACCCTTTGAGTAGTCAACTTAACGAAAAAAGGTGGCTACTTTTTTCCGTTAAGTTGATAACTCGAAGGTGAATTGTTATTAAACTATGTGATGTACCCTATTAGTTGTGTTTTCATTTGTAGTACAAAAACTTACCGTCTAATTTCAAGAAAATACTTTAGTTTATTAGAAAGTACAATAAAAGTAATGAGGGCACCACCGTACATCCGGCCTACGCTCGGCGCAGACTTAAAACGTCGTACAGAAGATACTTTACATAGATTATCACAGAAACATACATTTTACCAGTAGCAGACATGAAGAGAAGCTGTACTATGTACAGTCGCGGAACGAAAAAGTTGACCACCTTAAGATCTGTTTTTGCTTGCTCAGTATAAGTTATCATACCATATCAGTATCTGCTTATCGACCGAGTATGACACATTCCGTCATAATGAATGTCATTCACTACATGGCCCACAGATACATGGTTACCATGGTCACGTATAAACAACAGCTACTATCGGTTCAAACTGAACGGTTCAGGTCCTGGAATAAGACAGGATAGTTTTTTCTCGGGCAATTGGACAGTTCCCGAGGGAGCAGCGAACCACTTCTACGCGGACGGAGTCGCGGGCGAAAGCTAGTCTTAAATAATGAAAAAATAGCGCGAGTTGTTGTTTATATTGAACCGACCTGCTACCCACCTTAATAATATTAAGTATAAAGCTACTCCATTTGTACTTTGTTCGCGGTGACATTGGCACTCCGCTAGTAGAAGCTGCATAAGGTAAAAATACGAGCCTCTAGTCGAAGCAACATAAGATGATAAATAGTTTCAAGCAAAATTAAGCATTGCGTTAATGACATACCATTTAAATTAGAATGTTTTATTTTGACAATGATTATATACAAGTATGAAGTATGTATAGGTCGCCCTGGGACACTTTTCGAAGAGAATTTTGTATAGAACCCGGCGTCTATAGGTTGGTATGTCTATGGATATACCCTATAAGTTGTGTTTTCATTTGTAGTACAAAAATCAACCGACCAATTTCAAGAAAATACTTTAGTTTATTAGAAAACACAATAATAGTAATGAGGGCGCCACTGTACATCCGGCGTACGCTCGGCAATAAAAATTAACACGGTTCAATATTATTTCTCTCGTCTGTTACACAGTTTAAAAAGGTAACATGTGCTTGCAACGCGTAAATGAATTTATTTGAAAACTGGTCAACCTTTTCGTTCCGCGACTACTTAAAATATAATGTTTCACATGCTCAATATCAACACATCAAAAGGATTCTTATAAGCATGCTTAAGATGCAAAAGGCGCTGAAACTGTCTTATAGCTATTTCCTTTCTCGGTCTGACACTGAGTTTCTGTTCCACTTTGTTTTGGCCCATATTATTTTTATATTGTAATTATATCTGTATTACAGATTCTGTAACATGAAATTGCAATGTATTAAGTGTTGAGTCCGTATTGCTTGCGTTATGACAGCTCCTTTCCACTCGACGGTAACAGCTACTATAACTTCAACAATATGATTACCATTTAAAAGCAAGATAGGCTAAAACGAAGTGGAAGACAGATTAATAAGAAAAGCTAAAGAGTATGACTATCCTTGCAAATTAGCTTTTTAAATCAAATTGTTGAATAACCACTCATTTTTTTCCGCGACTCCGTTCGCGTTGAACCCATTTAAAGCTATCAATATTCCGGCATAAAATTTATCCATTTTGAATCAAAGAATTTCTCAAGCCTTTTATGTTATTCGTTTCAGATTGCAAAGAAAATCGGCACCAAAGTGGACGAAATAATGTCGGATTTGTTCGAGATCGACAGACTGACTTCGCACTTCTAGTGCTTTGTTAAGATTAAATAGTATTACCTACCCGTTGTTTTGTTTTTACCTCTAAGTAATCATTGTGTTCAACCTCTTTGAAGTCGCGATATTCCGTTTTTGAGGTAATTAGAAACACGAATTTAGTCCAGGCAACATAATAAAGAAACTATGTGCGCACAATCGCAAACTATGTAAAACACTTTTTACATTTTCTAATATTAACAAGTTTTTCAAGTTGTAGGTAATCCTGTAGCTCTGCCTACCCCACTCTGAGATTACAGGCGTAAAGGTATGTCTGTAATAGTATAGGTGAACAACTTAAGTAAGTCACCTGTTGTATATGTGAGTAATGTGTACGAATAGACATTCCATTTTTGAAATTTGTATTATATCGTATGGTTTGCAAACTCATTATTTGCTTATATTTAAAGTTTGATTGTTCCTGTCCACTTATGAGTCCATTGTCATGATAAGATATAAATAGTTGTCAATGTCGAGTAAATTGTCTTCGAATTTTTGCCTCGTTCATGAATACAATTAGTATAATAACTCAGGAAGAATGGAAAGATGTATGCTTACATACTTACAATGAAGGAGGAGCAAAAGTATCAATGTCAAGAATTACAAATGGATGCAATATTGGAGAGCTTCATTATAAGTGTTTCCTCGAAAGATAATGACAGCGACATTGTTTCTGTACTGATAAAAATGAGGAAGACGAAATAGCGAGTGATTGGGGCACAACGCAATTACAGTATGTTATTGATATGTCCAACTCATATTATATTTATATAAATTATTATGATTATGCGTTTATTTGCAAACTGTACACAACTACACACAACAGGTGACTTACTTAAGTTTTTCACCTATAGCTAGTTTTATATAATGTATAAAGATCGTAGGATGTTGCAGTATTGACAAAACAGACAAACAAATAAATGGTAAATTAACCAGTTATTCGTTTGACCATTTTGCCAATACTGCAGTCTTGCAAACTTTATAATTATATTGCCCACCTATTGTAGCGCAAAACTATAAGGTCTTTCAGCGTCGAACAAACGATTGCGCGATCTAATCGACAGGCGGCGCCATCTCTCGGGAACTTTTTACATGTTTGGTTTTTTTTTTTTTTTTTTTCTTAATTTAAAGAGCTTTGTCGTGAAAACGACGATGTCGCTCCATAAGACTACATAACAGATATAAATAGCTTATGATACAACGTTACGTCTATTCTTAAGTCCATAACTGGCTAGCCTCAGCAGAGCTCCCGCCCGGTCCGACAGAGGGAAGGCCAGAGCGCTGTTGCAGCCACCCACTTCACACAAATGTACATTGTACTCTGAGTGACTCGTTTCGAACACATTCCATTAATATATGATATACATCTTCCGGAGTATTACAGACAGCACAATTGGGTGAAAGCTCTTTTTTCATCATGTAACCAAATTTGTTCAATGGAATGTGTCCGGAACGAAGTCTCATTAATAGAACTATATCTTGCCTACTCAAGGAACAATTTATCCATGGGGAATTCAGAGGCTCTGGTTGGATCGTATGTTTGGTTTGAGGTAGAAATCGCTTTACAAGGTAAATGTGGTTTTATGCAAGTTTTCCTTCAAAAAAAAGTTCAACCCCAGTATAACAAGGGGCATACGAGTACGTCTGTAAATTGTTAAATAAAGTGTACGATTAGTATTATGCATACTTACCATCCAGTAATATTAGATAAGTGTGTGCATCAATCTTTTTATTTATTTATGGTAGTCTAGGTATTACAAGACGGCCGTTTTCTGGAATACGAATTTTAGTTTAGACAACATAGTTACATACCGATGATCTATAGAGGAAGTAGTAAATAAAGGAACAAGATTACGCCCATGTGCGCATAGAAATCGATTATGTTCCGGTGTGAAGGGAAAATCATACAAAAACAATTAGGTGATCTTTTTCTTGAACTTAGTAAAACCATACTAACTTTTAAAAAGTTTAAATTTATTTATAAAATATGTACAAAATTACAACTATGTTTACAATAAATGGTATTTGCTGAGTTATTAACTATTTATTTAAGATTACTTACAAGCTGGTTTTGGCGTAGGTTCCATACAAAATATTAGCATTAAATCTGGTTAACCCTGTCAGTGAAATATTTGAGAAGCGTAAAGCAGATTACTTTAATACTGCCCTTCTAATCAAAAAGGATGCATGCGTAATTTGACAGTTAATGCAAATTGAACCACCTGGTTTAAGGAATAATGTCACTATTACATTTGCGGTTATATCAGATATACGGCCTTTTTTCTAAAAAGTGCAGATTAAGGATTTAATGATCTAGTATTTTGTAAGGGAGCTTGGCATTTCCCATTAAATCACAGAATAAAAGAACTCTTATAATACATTGAGCAATAAAATACATTATAAGTACAGAGATAGTTTCTTTAGGTTTATACTGGCCCTAGAGAGGCAACCCACTTAGAAAGTGTATAGCAGATATATTTCACAATGCAAAATAAATATTTTTAAGTAAAATATATAATTATAGAAATGTAAGCACACTACACCAGTATATACCAACATAAACACCATAATAACCCTCCAAGGTATAATCTTACACTGCCTTTTTCTTCTGAAAAACCGCGTACAAGTAGCTACAAATAACACGTGACTCGAGATGAATTTTTGAACGTTTTATATCAAAAAGACAAAGTAAAATTAGGGCATTTAATAGTGTAGCTAGTTTAGTAAAAAGTGTTAAAAAACCGAAACGAAATTCACTTTACACTTAATTTGCCAAAAAAGGGTGCAGTTTACAGTGAATTTGGCTGCTTGTTACAAGTTTAATAAAAAGACTGCTGATGGTGATTGCCATATTAAAATATTTTAGTTCCATCTGTCACCACGATAACCATTTTTTTACTACCAGGGGCACGAGCACGTTTAAAGCGGGTCCCAGCACTTTATTTTGCATCCAAAACTGCTACAGAATTACTATACGACTAACGATTTTAAAGTAGACCCTAGCGTCCTCTTTTTTAATGTAATTAATTACAGATTATATTTCAACAACAGGTACCTAAATGAGAAGCAGGCCTAATATAAAAAACTTAATTATCTCTGTAATTACTCAGCCTTAAATATGGGTCGACACAGTGGACACAGACACAGTGGAGATGCCAGGTTTCACTTGGTTTCCATTGTTGTTAGCTTCTAGTTCCTTCTTCGGTCTTCGTTTAGGGCCCAAGAACAGTTTCTGCAGGGCGCAAGCTGGAGCCTCCACGAAGAGATACAGCGGCAAGGACCACATGTATGTGGATACTACGATGCCTCCATATAACATGATCTGTAAAAAAAAAACGATTTGATTGAAGGGAAATTTATCCTTTCGATTTCGAAACGGCACCTTATTCCGATTGTTACAATTTTGAATATGTTCTAAACATTATGAAATAGTAGATCTGTTTTCCAAGAAAATATTTGTAAAGAAACAAATAAAACAAACAAATGGAAACCTTTCCTAGTTTCTCATAATAACACTAAAGCACTTTCAAATATCGTGGAAGTCGGACTTGATTGAGGGGGTAAAAAACGTTACCGCCCTAAGGATAATTTAGTATGTTTTTTTTTTACAGCTACACGATTTAAGCGTCGTCTTTGGTTGTGAATTTGTGTGTGATAACGTTTCACCTTCCCTTAAACCTAGACAGATGTTACGAATTATGAATAGGTTGATGATATCATACGACAATTGACTCTAACAAAAATTAGCGCTTTAAAGCTTAATATTTCATGAACCGAAAATTATTAATCGAAAAATTGATTTTGCAAACCCGCATTATTTCCTATCCTATCGAAAGACCTATCCAACGACAACCCACTACAGGATGGATGAAAAAAAAACATATCCACGTTACGCGTATCTAAGAGGAAAATAAATTTTCAACATGTTTGTTGTCGTGACTAATATGTATATTCATGCCAAATTTCAGCTTTCTAGTAAGATCTAGGACATGGCGAAACTATAAGGGTTCCCAGTTTGACTGCGGAACCCTAAATGTTACAAACACAAATCAAAGCTCACTTTTCAATGTCTCACTTTGAGCCGATCCGGTGCCGAGCGATTAGGTCCGCGTCAACCGTAAGAGTCATCTCTGAAAGAAGTTACAATCCTACATTATAATAATTAACAACGCTACTTACCGCGGTGTAGTCGGTAGCGTAGAAGGAGCGCCTCAGCTGCCCCCCATACGTGCGCAGAACCGTCGCGTGCAGCAACATAGCGCAGTAAGACATGCGCCCGAGTGGCTGCAGGGGGCCCCATTCCACCGCCCCTACGTACAGCTCTGTAAAAGAAACAAACATTTCATGATTTCTACTCTGCTCTGGACTAAAATGAATCTTAGGTAGAGCTTAAACTTTTTGAACTGAGCTCTTCCACTTACCTGTAAACACAATGGTCATTTTGTATCTATACAATCATAGTCGGGCGGTTGGAAAATGCAAAAAAAAAACATTTGCCTTTATTCTATTACTGTATTTTGTAGTCTATTATCAAAATAAATAGAGTCGATAATCTATGTTGACCTTCGAAGGCGGTTATTATCTGCTTTAACTGCGAGCTCATTGTCCTAATTTGTGGTACACAATGTCTTCGTATTCTTAACAGGATAAGCTCAGTTGAAAAAGTTTAAACTATATATGATAATGCAGCTGATGATGTATTTGTCAAATGTAAACTCAAAGACCCCCTCGTAAAAGCATTTAATAGCGAGGCGCAAGTCCTCGTAAAGTTGATACTTAAGCTGTAATTACATTACTTCGTTCACCTAGCGTAGTCACCGGACTTGTTTCAAACCACTTCGGCCAACGAATGTCCTTTTCACATTATGCTGGTTTTACACTTTGCAAAATGCAAGTCCGATTTAGTAGGAAGCAAATGTATGACCTGTATTTAAATCAGGCCTTAGTATGTCCGCTTACTGCGGTTACCTAATTAGGCGGTTGCAGCTGCCGCTCGCCGCATGCGGCCAACTACTGTGTTCTTTACTCTGTTGCGGTCGTTGTATGCAACATACGGCGGACGATTCAATGTAATTGCCGCTTTAAAGGCGATAAACTCATCCTAACTGAGTAATCTGTGTAGACACTTCAAAGTAAACGTCAAGTGATACATAACTGTCATTTTTGACGTGTCTTGAGAGGGGCGTCTCAGCCACGATCTGTTAATTAATACAACCCTAAACCATTGACTCGTGAGGTATCTTTAAAGTGGTTACATTTAATGTATCAATAAGATCGTTATTCTTCTTCATTTGTCTCGAAAACGGATCAGTATTGAAGGTGGTACTAATTAAAGAACAGGGGGGTTATTATGGGAAATATTTCCGTCCTTTTCTCTCAGCGTAAAATGAATTACACAGATACGTCATAATAACTCCACTGAAGAGCTTAATTATGATAAAGAACTACTTACTGTTGCATTTATAAAAGCAGCCAATAACGAAGATGCAGATGCATAGCGCGAAGAAGTTCTGGTTGAGTGCATTGAAGACGGCAGCCTCAAAGGCCGACGCGTCGCGGTGGTGGAGGTCCCATCCCATCAGCACGGACCCGAAGCCCACCGGGATGGATACCAGGCACATGAGCCGCATAAGCTGTAGGGAAGAAACAATAATGGTCCAATAAGTGCGCCTTGTGGTACAGCTGTGAAGTTGTTACGTAGAAAATGGAGAAGATGAAGTATTTTCAAAATCTGACATGTCCAGGAGGGTTATTATGAGATAACAATGCAGTTCTGTTTACGGTGAGAAATAAGGACAGGGGGGTTATTATGACGTAGCTATGCAGTTCATTTTACGCTGAGAGAAAAGGACATAGCTATATAACTGCTTTAGCTCTGTCCTTTACGCTCGCCGTAAAATGAACTGCATAGTCATGTCATAATAACCCCCTATGACGTAGCTATGCAGTTCATTTTACGCTGAGAGAAAAGGACATAGCTATATAACTGCTTTAGCTCTGTCCTTTACGCTCGCCGTAAAATGAACTGCATAGTCATGTCATAATAACCCCCCAGAGCTATATAACTGCTATAGCTTTGTCCTTTATGCTTAACGTAAAATGAACTGCATAGCTGGGCGTTTTCACTAAAAAGTGTACCCAATTAAGGCCTGAAATTAAGGAACTTTAACTTTGTCAGTTTTGTGACGAAAATTAGCCATACAATGCGGCCGTCAATGTATAGCTAATTTTCGTCACAAAACTGACAAAGTTAAAGTTCCTTAATTTCAGTTCTTAATTGGGTACACTTTTTAGTGAAAACGCCCAGCTACGTCATAATAACCCCTCTGAACCCTTTAATATCTGAAGCAAGATAGAATAGATGTTAAAGTAATTTGCGCCCTATTTACCGAGTAATATTAAAACTATGATAAGTAATAAAGTAGTCATCTTATTTGTAATAATATATTAAACAAATTCAACAACCAATCTTGTAACAAGCTTTGGTTAATTTCTTGTCAGTCAAGAATAATAATTCATTACATTACCCTTCCTTGGCTTCGCATTAGTCGGGTAATAAAACGCTTATATAAGTCACAAAACTGCCCTTCTGCTCCTTTATATTTTATATTTTAAACTTGACAATTCCAAATCTCCGCGGAAGCTCGAGCACCTCGAAATGAGATCTCAGACAAAAGGAGGTCTCAAGATCGCAAATTGGCACAGTTTCTTTAATACAACGGCGCTAAAGCCAATACAATTAAGTCTGAAATGTTAACTACATAGTTTCATCGTAGGATGTGATTTTAGATTTTATTGCCTTGAAATTAAACCGACTTGAGGAAAATCTGTATTGTGGAACGAAATATTAATATTTGAGGCTTTAATATGTATGTTATTTTCATATAGAAGTGTAATTTAGGGCGCAGATGGGCAAATCCCATTCGATACTAACTCTGTGCAGGTTTTTCTACTTTTCCGGTGCTTGGTATAATAATATAAATCAGTTTTTTTCGCATGTATCTTTTTTTTTACCGTTTTTTTTAAAGAAAAACCCAAAAATCTCGCGTAGTATGTGTTCCCATTCCACGTCCCTAATATCACATGAACCATGTTTTAACAACGTTTCGAATCATACATATTGTTTGAAAAAACATTCCGACGAATGGCTTACTAAGTTTACCTAAATAAGCTAAGTTATTCGTATTTAGGGCGTTGACCTCAAAAAAGCAAAAAAAAAACAAAACATATCAATGGGCATAACGTTGCAAGTCATTAGTCATTGCAATACGATAGGTTTCCTAAAATCCATTTGTAATTTGTTTAACCAAATGAGATTACATGTACATTTTTTTTTGGAAAAAATAAGTTTTTCACGTATAATTTCATTTCCTTACAGAACATTGAAGCTACTTGAAAAAAAGTGCATGTTTTCGTTCCATGGGGTGTATTTTTAATAAAAAACGCGGAACATTATCGCTATGTCCACTAAAGATCACCTGCTGGTCTATTGCCTAACGCACTCGCAATCGCAGTCGACTTCAGAGCGAAACGATTGTTTTCATTTGGTATGCAGACAAGCCTTCGATTTTCAAAATGAAAACTGTTGCGATTGCGAGTACCTTAGGTCGCTAATAGCCCCTCTGGTAGGATCCCCTACCTATTAATTTTGTACGTAGGGGATCCTACCAGGTGATCTTACTGGCCATCGCGAATATTTTTTAAGGTCAACCCAATAGCTTCTGCTCCGAAACCACGAAGATGACTGATGCTTACCATAGACTCGCGAAGGTTCCACTTCTCTGTCTGCGCCTTGTGGTAGAAGTAGGCGGTTAGCACGCCGAGGTGGTAGCCGGCCCAGTTGCCCTGCGCCGAGACGTACGCGTGGTAGAAGGTGTCGTTGTACCCGAATATGTCTCGGATGGATCTGAGGATAAGCGCCAAAATTAGTTCGGGTTCCGTACCCAAAGGACCCTTTTAAGCTGAGAACTACATTCGCCTTGTTCATATTTGTCAGGAATAAATGTTTTTCTTTCTCTCTTCGTTGTCACCTTAAAAGAGTTGTATTTATTGAACTGTAATAGATAGACAATTCTTTTTTTTAAAATGCTACGAGTATGATGGCGAACTTCTAAAAATATAAAAATGAGAATACTGGAGCGTATCTATACAAGACATTTTATTATTCAACGTTTCATTGCAATTGCTCTATCGTAAAAACTGTATTATCAAGTCATACCACACCAAGTGTTAAATTTGGATGCAAACCCTATAGACAAAACACACTTCACAAAAGCCGGCCAACAGAAAGTCAGGCGGCACCCACAGTCCGACTGACATTCCACCAGTGTTAGTTTTTCCAAAAAGTGTGTGCGTTTTACCTATTCACCTGATGTTCAGTAGGTAACGACGAGATCAAGAGTTGTTACCGAGCAAAAAAATTTAAACTTTGTCTTGAAAACCCCAAGGTGTACAGTAGACTACCAACAGAAGTATCCACTTTTTCACCTTAGTGCATGGATATATCTTTGTAGTCGACTGTACCTATAATCTCTCTATGGCTGACCACGGGTGAGCTTAAATTCAGTTCAACTGTACTATCGCAATCTGTGTAACCTACATATGGAAAATATCTAAATGTAATGAAATAATTGAATTTGATTTGATTTGATTTGAACGTGTTTCTTACTCGGGGAACAAGCTGACTCTGATCGGCAGCAGGTTCATCAGGTAGCTCTGCGTGAAGGGGATGGCGAGCGACACGAGCATGACGATGCTGAGGACGGGCACGCCGGAGCGCGGCCAGCGCCAGATCACCAGCAGCATCACCAGCGTCACCAGGAACAGCTGGGTGTCAGTGCCCAGGTACCTGCGCGGACATGTTTTTTTTTATATTGTGGCCTAATGAGTACACAGGCCACCTAATGGTCAGTGGGATCAGCTCTGCCCTCTTAAGCCAATAAGTAGCATCTTAAATTCAATAACCAAAGCAGTTTGAATTCTCTTCCGTTAGTCATGAGGTTGATATTGCTACAGGAGTTTTATCTGACATACTGCCTATTAGAAGGGCAGAGCTGCCGTAATACTAAAGCAGGCATTATATGTTTAGTTATAAATAGTATAAACATTTTCAATTCGACAGGTGCGGGTGGTAGGACCTTGTGCAGGGTCCGTCTGGATCGCTACCACCATCTTATCCATTAACCTACCGCCAAACAGCAGTGTTCGCATTGTTGTGTTCCGGTTTGGGGATAAGACAGCCAGTGAAATGACTAGCATAGAAGTATTCCATCCTAGTCCTCAGGGTTGGCAACGCATTTGCAGTCTTAGGATTGCATTGCAGTCTTGTGAATGCGAATGTCTATGGGTCACAGTTTCCACCTACCATCAGGTGGCATGTGTGCTCGCTTGTCTTCTCTATACCATAAAAAAAAAATGTAGTAAAGAATGCTCCAAGTAATACATTGCAGTTACTCGCCTTCCTTGTTGTTACGGTAGTCTGAGAGGGTGTCCCTTTGGAATCCCTAACAATGTTTATTGAAAATTATACGGTTCCCAAAGGATTTGCGATAAAATTCTAAGGTATTTTTCCAACTCACCACGCCTGCGGCAGACACAGGTTCTCGAAGGGGAACAGGTTGGGCATCAGGATGACGAGCTGCCACCAGTTCTTGCGGCAGATGTCACGCTCACGCTTCACTACGGCATCCCACATCGGCCCGGAGCCCAAGTGAGGGACCCAGGTCATCGCCAGACCCATGACCACCAGCACTGCTGGCATTAACCTGGAATTTGACTTTATTACATAATCTGTAGCTGTAATATAAAAAGATTCGGGTTTGATGTAGATATTAGATCTGAATTCCCAAATATCGAGTGACGGATTTCTTCTTGTAATAAATAAGGGAAAGGCATTGGATGTAGTTAGATGAACAAATGCTGAACAGAAAAACAAGAGACATTTGCTGTCAACAATAGAAAATAGAAGAGGAATTATAATACGGCACTTGCTATGATACGACCTTTTCCTTAAAAGTATCATAGAAGGAAATATATTATTCCAATACGGAAGAGCTTGGCCTGCCACAACACGGGGAATCCTAGCGTGGTGACTATAGGCACTGCTTTTGTTTTTAAACTGCTTCTTATTACCAAATAAATAAATTTATTATATACTTAAGGAGGAAGGGGAAGACCAAGGAGAAATTGAGAAATTACTTTAAGCAAATAAAAGGTTAAGGTCGTGTAGTACCAGAAAGTCAAGCAATTGTCAGAAAACCGGAGCGGTTGGCGATTACTCTACCGACAAGAGTTTGTCTCTTAAATAAAGACGGAGAGGTGAGGTGTTATCAGGACGGTATTTAGGGGTGAATGAAAAACAACAGTCTACCCAGTGTCCTACGCCAGAAACTAAAGTGTTAAATCACTTGTACCTTAACCTTAGAGTAGGAGAAAGATTTTCTACTTCAAACCCACCTGATCCATCTGTTGATCAACGCCATTGGCACAGTCTTCAGGGAGAACGGGTGCGACTCAGCGTATACCAGCATCTTGTAGGCCATGAGGAAACCCCCCATCACGAAGAAGATCTGGACTATCACGCGCGCGTTGAAGAGGAGAGCCTTGAAGAAGTCGCTGTAAGACTGTAAACATTAAAAAGTAATTTATTTATATGTGTTTCTCTGGGAGTTTAAAGGTATGGTGTTTTGTTAATGTCATCGAGAAAGGAAAAGGAGCACGCGGGCCACATGATCAAAGGGATCTGAGATCTATAAACATTTGCATTCTGGAGACTACCATCATAAGACTGCAAATGCATGGTGTCGCATAATGCGAATGCAATTTAACCGGTTATTAACCGTTTTTGTATGAAAATAACTGGATATAACCGGTTATTTGCATTCCCTGGTCGCATTACATGGAGTTCGTAAACAAAGGGTCCGCTTTTAGCACGGAACTGACATTAGTAAAGTGTCCAGTTCTGGGGGTTATTATGACATAGCTATGCAGTTCATTTTACGGTGAGTGTAAAGGACGGAGCTATAGCAGTTACATTACTCTGTCCTTTTCTTTCAGCTTAAAATGAATGGCACAGATAGGTCATAATAACCCCACTGTAACCACATTTTGCACAATCAGGCTAAGATGTTTACCATGTGTATATTAGTGACAGGTTGCAAGCCCATCGCCTAACAATACTACACAGCCTTTATTTCCTTATGCCCGGCTCCTATATTCAAGAAACGAATCGTTTTCCTTACGCCTCGTTAAAATTTGACATTTGCTACGAACAAAATGTGTAAATTTTTAACGAGACGTAAGGAAAACGATTCGTTTCTTGAATATAGGAACCGGGCATTAGTCGTCTCTTACGACTTCCACCGGATAACATGGAGAAGCGTTATTCGAAGCCGGCAACCACACGGCTGTGTAATAATATCATTTTAAAACGCTTTTATGACCTTAACTTGTATGTACGTACAGTCGCCGTCAAATATACCGAAAAATATAAGGGGCTTAAAATTATCTGGATTCAACTCTATTGTTACAAGCGTTAGAGCTAGTTTAGCTATTTTCAACACCTTGTGAATGGAATATTTTAATTAAAAAAATCCTTTCTAATAGCTATCTCGCCTTCAAATTTATTAAGACAGGCAGTGATGAAAATTCATTAATATTGTGCCATCGAGACGCTATATTCATTGCTTGTGGAAGTCAAAATTGGTCATATAAATTCCTCGGCCGTTAGTAGTAATTGCATGTAATTTGCACGGGTACCTACACTACATAATTCCGAATTTATCAAAATTCCGAATTTTCATAATTCCGAATGCAATATTCTGATAGAAGAGTTTATTTTACAATATCGCTTGTAATCAAACCTAAAACCTAATCAACATACTATCAATCAAATTATGCATTCAATCTAAAATTGTTCCAACAAAATGAAAATTCAGAAAAAAATTAACGGAGTTTCCCAATTGTAATCGTAGCACGTTTGACTTGTCTTTTAAGTAATAACAGAAATAAAGAGTGTCATTAAAATATACTTCAGAATAACTTCCAAAGATTCCTGAATACGTTTTGTTCTGCATACTGGATTGAAACTGGTTATTAGTGAAATCGGATGCTGACACACATCGCTTCCCCCGATCGCGTGTCGTATCCGTCTCGTTAAGCAATCGGCCTTGCTGCCCAGCGCCCACTCCCCAAGTTGCCCAATGCCTAGCTCTGGGATCTATTGGAACAGGTGCTAAATACTAAGGCCAGTATACAAGATTTAAAGGTAAACATGTTGGTAACTGGTTAGGAGATAGTTTTGGAGGGTTCGGCAGGTAAAAATATAATACCATGCATAAAACGGTGTTAAAAATAATCTTATCTTTGGTCTCTATTTTAACATTCCTATACGAGATTTGTTTAAAAAAATAAGTGTATGCCTTACACAGTCTGAATTCCAATCTGAATTCAGATTATTAACTCAGAAGTCAGAAGGCACGGTTTTGCATACAATTTAACTGTTCCCCACACACATTCTAATTTTTTCAGATTATAAATTTCTCAGATTGATCTGTCAGAATGATCTTGACGTGCGTTCTGAATTCAGAGTATGAAAATTCAGATTGGGATTCAGACTGTGTAAGGCATAATTTTGAAACAGATACAGAAACTTTAATTATGTGTGTACAAAGTTTCCCGTGTTTACGGGACACGGGCATTGAAGAATACCTTGACCGGAAAAAAAGACAGCTGACCAATCTGAATTTTTAAGACATTTGTGAGGCAAGGCACCGGATTCAGACTATGAAATCAGATTATGAATTCAGATTGGGATTCAGACTGTGTAAGACCTAATACATACGCGGTTCTATGAGACATACGTCCTTTTCTAAGGAGGGCAGGATAGTCAGTTTAGTGTTAGCATTATTTACTCCCCTCCCCTTAATTGTTTAGGCTGTCACGGTCCACAGTTACACGGTACCCTGATCCAACCGCACAAGTCATTGCCCGAGCGGTCACGGCCATCGCGATTAGTACACAGACCCACTCACGTTTCGACATCACGGCTTGAGAGAACATCATTATGTTATACTATATGTAAAGATCGCAAGGTCGATCGGGATCATGAAACGTGATTCTTGTGATAGGTTGTATTGAACGATGCAGCAAAGAAGATAATTATATATATGTACGTTTGTTGTTAGCATTTGTCTTTGTTTAGGAGAGAAATTAAGTTTCTTTCAAAACAGACAGGTGTGATTCTGTCAAAAACGCGGTCGGACGGACGAACGAGTGAATGTCGCAGTGGCCAGTTTAAGTAGTCCCCCCGTCCGTCGTCAGAGCGAGACACATTTTAGTGCGTGCACTCTCAATTAGGCAAATACGTTCAATGTCATCGAGAAAAGCCAATCGTTTCCCACTGTTTTTGTGGTCATTATTATTCTATTGACATAATTATTGGTAGCCATATTTTTTATATAGCTGGAAACGTTAACCTTCATAATTTCTTAAATAATACGTGTACACTAGGTTAGGTTTGAAAGTATCAACTTAAAAACTATATTATGGCCAACAATATAGGCATTCGCAAATGCATTGGAGGAGTAAGATGTAATGCCTCTATGCTAGTAATTTCCCCCGGTTGTCGTATCCTCACAACGGAACACAACAATACGCACACTGCTGCTTGGCTGCGGTTAAAGGATAACAAACAAACTAGCTTAGTTTACAACTAGTTCAAGTTTAATGGAATTGTTCTTCGTAATATGATGTTACACGTAATAATATAATGACATGTGAATTGTCTTGTTACGCATAATTTAACATAATAACGTGTTTTTGATGTTTGAGGAAAACATTATATTAGGGTTACTTTGGGTTAAAACAAGGTAATATACAACAATTTTTTGCACAGCTTTGATAGAAGCTGAAAACATTTATTTTGAATAGTTATACAAATAACCAAGATATAAACTAACAAAGATTCGTTCCTATCTACATACATACATTAAATCACGCCTGTTTCCCAGAGGGGTAGGTAGAGACCACTTCCTTCCACTTGCTACGATCTTGACAAATTTCTTTCGCTTCTTCCACATTCATACATCGAGTCATGCACGCACGTCGGTTTCGGGTACTTAAGATTCGGCCCTTTTCCAGTATTTCTCTCGGAAAAGTACGTAAGTAGTCTCTTTCGTCAATCTTCTTTCTTCCAATCTTTCCAAATGACCGAACCATCGAAGCATGCCCTTTTCAATCTTAGTCACTACTTCTTCTTTTATTCCACATTTCTCTCTGAATTTTCATTCCTTACTCTATCACTCAGTTTCACACCACACATAAGACGCAAAGAGCGCATTTCAACTGCATTTTTCGACTTTCATGCTTGTCCTGCCACACCCAACATTTACTACCATACAGGTATACAGCCAGTCGGGCTTTTTGTGAAACGCCCTGTCGTTCCAATCTGTTTCTAGGAAAACAGGATTTAAAGTGGAGTGTATTGTATATGGCCGACCTGTTATATGACGTCACAGTTCATATTGATCCCTCTGTCTAATCACTGTCCAATTAGCAATTTAAAATGCTTGTACCATCCGTATTTCTTACCCGATTTTAATTTTAATTTAACTTACGGTGTTCTCTTTTACAGTATTTTCAATATGATTTAAACAATTCATGCATATATATTCCCTATTATGGATCGTTTCTAAATCGACAAGATGCAACCCTGGCCCACCTAAGAACTATGTCACAGTGACATATAGTTTGATAAATCTTACGATTTGATTTAAAACGTCACTGTGACACAGTCTTATGATAGGTCAGGGTACCATTTCGTGGCTTTTTGGACCATACGGAATACAGTCCCGGCTACCTTATTGTACGAGTAACATTAGTAATGGACGTAGTTCTGCATACGGGAACCAACCCACAAAGGTTTGACAATAAAATGTGAACTGTCATGATGAATACTGAGAGTTGTAATTTTTTTGCCAGATCATTGTGGGTTGGTTCCGGTTTGCAACTGTACAAGACGTAGTTCGGTCTTGTACAGTCAACAGCCTAAATCATCATTTATGTACCTTGTCACATTAACGTCGTGTTTGAAATGTTATACAAAATTGTGAAACGATTGAAAGCGACAAGGTACAGAAAGGATCACTTATTTATGCTGTTGACTGTACTATGATTATGGCATCCCACGGTAAATTAACCTTAATATGCTTAAAGGTAAAGGTGTGCTGGGTGATTGGGTGGCTGGATGAGTGTTTGAAGGTAAAGTTAAAAATTCTTAAACGATTACAAAAATCAAGTGACGTAAGCGAACATTGCAAATCCACGCTCTATTAGCGCGGGGCTCTACCGTTAGCGATTAGCGAGTTCAGTAATTCAAAGATTAAAAAAACCAATCCTATAGGGCCTGTATCTTAGGCGGAATAAACCATGGTTTTCGACCTGTTACCGTATTGTCAATGTTTTGATAGCTCTTATTAACTTGAGAGTAATGGCGGCCGAGTCAAAAACAATACTTAACAGGTAGAGAATGATCGGTTTGACAGCTCTGAGTAGAGGTGGTTTTCAAAAAGTTTCAACGAAACAGTTACTTGTGAGTGAGGTAAATTTTCGAATTTACTTATAGCTATATCGATAACGAACTTTATTCGACATAATATTTATGGTCCATCCATATTATGCAGTCGCAGCAAAAAGTTGGTACTTTTTTTCTTAAATAATCGCTTTCACCTTATTCACAAGGTGTATTTCGCCAACGTCAAGTTTTATATACAACAAGCTGTTTCCCGCAACACCGTCCGCGCAGAAAAATAAAACGTAGCATATGATCATCACCGGACCTAGTATGGCTGCGTCTATATCGCGTGTCAACTGTGGATAAAGCATCCGTCACATTTTGACACGTGTACTTATTTACCTGTTAGAAGGTGACGGACGCCTCATCCAAAATTTATCACACGATAAACGCAGCCATATTAGGCCCGCAGGTGTAATGTAGGATTCTAATGTTAATAGTACATTGTGTATTAAGGGTGGTAAAGAAAGAATTGGTTCTCTATTGGATGGCATAAAATTATTTGTAATAATAGTGTTACGCATAATTGCTTTCGGCCGAAATAATGATGTGCATAATCATCTTTACGCATATATTATTACGCATAACATTAAAAAGCATAAATACAGTAAGCATAATTGCAAAAAGTCATAATAATTGATTGGCATCATTACAAAATGCATAACAGTAGGTATTGTCCTAAAAAATAGTAATCATGGTTTTTGATTTTAAATAAAATTCAATGTTTTTTTTTCATATCATAGAATAGCAAATTAAATATTCTTTGTTTTCATAGATATAAAAAAAATAACCTCGAAGGCTAAGGCGGGAGCTTGCTCCGCTTCGCTCCCGCCATAGCCTTCTAACCTAACCTATTCAAGTCGGTTCTGCCCAGAGAGGTCTTGCTCGCTCGCTTCGCTCGCTCGCTCACTCATATTTATATCATAACTATAGTATTTATCTTATAACCCAACTTTCAAAAAAATACACTGACCAAACAATATTCGTTGAAAAATAATTATATTGTTTGATAAGTTTGTGTAAGTAATGAAAAAATAAAATTATTTATTCATTTAGAAAACTAATATTATGGTTAATCACAGATATGACAAATAATTATTAGCCCAAACAATAATATGCATAATGTGTATTAGTCAAATACAAATTAGTCCAACTAATTTTATTCTAATAGCCTAATATGCTAAAAAAGGAGTATGCTAAAGTATTTTTATGCGACAGTACAATTATGCCAATACAAATTATACGAAAACAATTATGCGAAAAAATATTAGTCTAAAACACATTATGCGATCCAAGGGGATCCCGAAAGAATTACAAACGAGAGTCTGTTAGAAACCTAACTAGGCTTTAATGACTCGAGCTTTGTATTTCCTTTACCATTGCGAGGAAATGGCGATCACAATTGCGAGGAAATGAAATAAAATCAGACAAAAGACCATATTTTTAACTAATTAGCGGCAGACTACATCATTGTCTGTGACTTACCACAGATAATGTCAAACGTGTTCGGAGTCCGATTCTAGTGACATATGAGATCAATAGTTTATTATGCGAGATTTTTAGGAAATAGTATTCAACTGACATTTAATCTCGAATGAAACTTCATATCGAATGGCACAAGAATTGGGGTCCTGACGTATTGTGATAGTTTGAGTCCACGTATAATATTTAAAAAAAAAAGCTATTACGCACGTTAGAAGCGTAATGGTAAAAAAAGACCCGAGGATATTATTTTGGATTTACGGTCGATTTTTCTAGCATGTTAGGACACTCTTTACGAGCAAGTGTGATGAAAACAAACAAACCAATAAACAATTAAAACAGCTTTCCTCGTTAATGTTAGTGTAGATAGTGTACATAACCATGAACTCAATAGAGAAATTCCATGGATGTCACACGCGAGGACAATTGTTGGGTTAGAGAGTATGTACTCTGGTGGACTTACACATGGGGTTAGTTCCACGCTCCAAGTCTAAAATCTAGTTAATATTTAAGCGACAATCGCGCGCGGTGTGGCCATAAGTGTGACAGAACCGGTCCAGTAACGGCAACCACGGTTGCACCATTTCACTTGCCGTGCCACTAATTTGGTACAGATCAATGGAGGTGGTTTGACATTTTTGAATATTGAACGAAGTAAAATATTTGAGGCATTATGTACAGTCAACCAATTTGATTTCTAGGTCATTTTGGACTATGTTAAAGTGACGTTGACAACCAAAACGTAAGAGACTCCCTATGATTTGGTTTACAACGTCACGTTGACAAAGTCCATAGTGGCCTAGGAATCAAATTGGTTGACTGTACATTTACAGTCGTTTCCATATAGGTAAACGCTTTTTGATTTTCGAATTGCTTGTTAAAGTTTTGTTTTTGATAAGGTTCTGTAAAAAGAAAGTAGAAATATTTTAAATATACATTGAATATTTTGACTAACCCCCTTACTTATAAACATGGAATAAGCTTGGAATAGTTTATGCCAAGCTTTGTCCTTATCTGTAATTGTGACATTTGCATCTGACAGAAAGTGGCAAAGCATGGCATACACTTTATAAGTAAGGGGGTTATTCTTTAAAGTCTAATTTGCGACCTTGATAATTTGATCGATAAATGAAACAAAATATATTGGAATAATTATCTCAAAAATAATCTAAATCCCTCTCTATTCTAAAGAACCTTAAAGCGAGATTAGTCAGACACCCATTCTGTCCTCGTTAGTAAATAAGCAGTATCCCAAATTCAATAGTCAAAGCATATTCAACCCTCAACTATAAGTAATGAGTAGACCCCAGATTTTTGTAGCAATGACGTCACAATAGGGTAGTTTGGGGAGTAAATGGAACGGTGTTAATTAAAACAATTTGTTAATTAATAAAATAACTTTTTTAACAGAATATTTTTTATTAACTAACCACAAGTCGTTTAGTTTTTTTTTATTTGTTACGGAGAGTCAGTTAACATAAGAACAACGTCGATAAATTGATTAATTAACAATTGACTTATAGGTAATTTATATCGTGTATGCCAGAGGGCCCAGATAAAAAGCATTACGCTAACTATCTTTTCTATTCGTTTAGTTTTTGAACCAATCGCGTCACTGGCACATCACGTGACGCGACTGGTTTAAAAATTAAACGAAGAGAAACCCTAGCTACCGTAGTGCATCTTGTCTAGGCCCTCTGATAATAAAATTTGAATTCCGTAGAACACCAAATAGACTAGGTTGCCGTATTAATAAACACCGTTCCATTTACTCCCCAAATTACCCTATTGTGACGTCATTGCCACAAAAATCCGGGGTCTAGTAATGAGGTTGCAATTGTTACTTTTGCTTCATCTGAGATGCTGCCGTTTGGCTTGGAAGGCACCATTTATTTGTCTAACTTTGTTCACCCAAGCATAGAAACATAATAGCTGCCAATAATTATGCAAAACAACAGTATCAATTATCGAGTGCAACAAAAGGATGCAGCGGCTAACGGTGCGCAATGGACGCACCCGGGATTTCCTGATGCACTAATTTATAGCCTTTACTGACCAATAATAAATACAGCTTTTGAATAGAGGTTGCATAGGAACGGGGAATTGGGAGTTCTAGTTTTTAGTGCAACGATTATTTACAAATGTTATACGTAAAAAAAATAAGGCAGATAAGCAAGTAAGTCACCTGAGCCCAGTCAAGATGCACTACGCTAGCTAGCGTTTCTATTCGTTTAGTTTTTAAACCAATCGCGTCACTGGTAGATGACGTGATACGAAAAGTCACGTGATGTGCCAGTGACGCGATTGGTTTAAAAACTAAACGAATAGAAACGCCGTAAAACTACACAACTATGGTCCTAGCCTGTAACAATAGTCCAATTTTCCTCATTACATTATTCTAAAGTATGATACCTTACGGCTATTATTGCTGCGTATATGTACTGTTTAGCCTAAAATAGATTGCTTTAAACTCAAGCTAGAGCTAAAGCTATCATATTTTTCGAATAATGTGATAAGTAAAATTGGACTATTATTGTAGGCCAGGACCAATAGTTGTGTAGTTTTACGGTAGTTAGCGTAATGCATCTTGTCTGGGCCCCTCTGGTGGATGGCAAGTGATCATCGCGATCCATAATCACCCGCAACACCAGAGCAATCGCAAAGAGCTTTGAGAAAGAGTAGGCTCGTTTTTTGAAAGCCCGTTAAATACCTATATTGGTTGGCCATCTCTTCGCCAAAAAAAAGTATTCAAAACGTAAATGTACCGGAATAAGTCCTCTAGGACCTCTTGCACAGTGGCGCCCTCATTAGTACTGTGTTTTCTAATAAACTAAATGTGTTGAAATCGAAACATGTTTTTTTTGTTGTACAAATGAATACACAATCCTACTTCATCACTACATACATAGTATAAAACAAAGTCGCGCCGCTGTCGGTATGTCTGTCCCTATGTATGCTTAGATCTTTAAAACTACGCAACGGATTTTGATGCGGTTTTTTTTAAATAGATAGAGTAATTCAAGATGAAGGGTTATGTATAATAAACTCTGTTTTATGTACGGGTGTTACAGAAAACTAAAATAATTCGAAGCGAAGCGAGGGCGGGTCCCTAGTATATTATAAACGCGAAAGTTTGTGTGTATGTAAGTTTGTTACTCCTTCGCGCTGCAACGGCTGGATGGATTTGGATGAAATTTGAAATGGAGATAGCTTATACCCTGGATTAACACATAGGTTATTTTTTATCTCGTAAAATTTATAAGTTTCCGAGGAAATTACGCGGACGAAGTCGCGGGTAGAAACTAGTGTCAGGTTCTTTGTTTACCATTTTTCAGTATGAAATAAGTTAAAATCATTAAAAGCTTGACAATGAGCAACTTAGCTTCCCTATTTCATATTAATTGATACTTGTTTCACACTTTACATTCGGCGATCTTCGTTTTTCTATGAAACACGAGTGACAAATACGCGTCCGTCGCGAGTGCAAGTGGGATAGCGATAGTCAGCCGCATAGTATAAAAAAACTGTCTCTGATCTTTTTTTTGTGTTTTAATAGATTATATGGCTCCAACTTTTGCTCAACTTTTTTCTTACTGACCTGTTCTATGAACTCAGGGTTGGCGGTGTACCCGTAGCCGATGAAGATCATGGAGTGGAGACCCAGGATCATCACCATCGTGTAGAACCTGGAACAAGCCAGGAGGATCAGCTGTTATGATAGAAATCACTGCCACTTGGGGAGAACTGTTTCAGCACCGTGTAAAACTGCCACTGCCGTTGCACAAAATCAAGTACAGATGTAGTGAATAATCCTTTGCCATAGTTTTTGGTCGGATAACTTCGTATTTATCTTGCTTTCTCAGTTGGCATATTGATGGGTACTGAAGCTAATTGAGAAAGCTAGATAAATACGAACATATCCGACCAAAAACGATGGCAAAGGATTATTCACTACATCTGTATAAATGCTTGACTTAACATTCATGACAATTTCTACCATTTATTCGTTTTACTTTTAACTAAACGTAAACTACGTTATATTCATCAGCCAATAGAAGCAAAACACTGAAACGTCAAAGCTTGATTAAACATTGAATGGCGGGTGTTAAACGGCCACGTGGTCTGATTTACATTTTGAACCTCCGTCTTAACAAATGGACTATATAGTCGGGTATATAATCAATCAGAAAATTACTTACACAGAAATTTACTTCTAAGCAATCAAAACACATGTATAATTGGGTACCTAAGTCTTCTTAGACTGTGGATTAGACCGAACCAGCGCTATAAAAAGTTTCAGTAGCGATTGCTTATGATGAAGTTATTGATGAGTTGAGATAAGTAATTACAGAAGTAATTACACTTCGGTAACTAATAATAAGAATACTCTTTCACTTTTAAGCAACTTCGTTCCTTATTTTTAGGAGAACGATTATGTTTTTGACCCATTAAAGTTCTGATTTAAAACTATATTTACCGCAAAGCCTGGAAGCACTTGAACACGCCTCCCTCCGCGCTGCCGCCATGTTTTAAAGCTTTCCAATTTTTCTGAACGCAGAAAGCCAACATGAGTTTGTTATCTGCGAAAAAGAGGTTAATTAACGAACCACAGATAATATATTATATTAGCGTATAATCTGTGGCAGAAGCAGGCAAGGTTTTGTTATTATGTTTGCGACTCTATTCTCAGTAACGCAGAGTTTACACTGCAATAGATCTACAACTGCTATACAACCGTGCAGTAGGCATGCAGTTGTTAGAGCTGGGGGGTTATTATGACATAGCAATGCAGTTCTGTTTAAGCTGAGAGAATAGGACAAAACTATATAGCTGCTATAGCTCCGTCCTTTACGCTCACTGTAAAATAAACGGCATAGCCACGTCATAATAACCCCCCTGAACGGCGACATTGCACATCGGTCAGCAGTATCGATGCTATTATGTTCCGCTTTAAGCTTGTGACCTGTTTATTTTGACTATTGTTCGAGTGCGCATTTAACATTCAGTATGGTCCAGAAATGACCTCACCCAATGAGAAGATTTGTGTTTTTTGGTGTAAGTATGTATGTTTCTTTCTTTGTTTCTCGTAGAGGCCAAACGTATCGACCGAACGACCGACTACAGTTCGATTCACAAGAGTTGGCACGAATGGATTGAATGAGTGAATGAAAGTATACTTGTGTTTGAAATTCGAACATGAGTTCAAAGGACGGCACTCACACAATGATAGGTGACATTACTTTCGTTAAATCCATTCGTACCAACTCTTGTGAATCGACCTGTACGTGCCCTTATATGGCGTTATAAAACCTAAAAGTGTATGTAAATATTTGCACCAAAATTTGCAGTTGGTTCAAAGCTGCCTCATTGTTCATTACTTGTATACAGTCGATAATTACTTTCGATGTTTTCTGAGGGCCAGAAGAAGTAGTACGCGGAGCAGGCCCCGTTGACCAGCAGGATCACCAGGAGTATCGCTCCGACCACCCAGTCCAGGGCGTCGTAGGGCAGGCTGTCGGCCGCCGTCTTGCAGTAGCGCACGGAGAGGGTGTCCACCTGGAGGAAGACTTGGGTTAGCGGTTTGATTTTTAAGTTTCCATACCTGAAAAGTATCATAAGAAACCCAAAACCCTCCTATATCTACACGTACACTTCATCCGGTAAGTTGTATTGTACGCCTTTAAGACCAAATTTGACTTTGCCAGTCACTTGCGCTCACACCTCTGGAATTAGCGAGGTTTGCCGTAGACGGTTACAGTTAGGAGGACATCATCATCATCATCATAATTATAAACTTTTCTGAGAAAGAAAAGAAGAAAGAAAGAAAAATATTTGTTTGCAAACAAAGAAAAGAGAAATACGCACAAGAAGAATTGTCGCATGCGACAAATTGAGGCCGCACTGCTCGTTGCCGCAAACACAGACATTAGAGTGCTTGATACAGAAGATAAATTAGTTACCTCCAGTCCATAGCCCTGGTATATGGAGGTGTTAAAGCAGTCCATGAGAGGGGCGGCGGTGTTTGCGCCCGCTGCCGCATGCGTCAGATTGAGGCCGCACTGCTCGTTGCCGCAGACCCACAACTTAGAGAACTTCATAGACAAGAGACAGTCATTACCTGCAGTCCATAGCTCTGGTATATGGAGGTGTTAAAGCAGTCCATGAGAGCGGCGGCGGTGTTTGCGCCCGCTGCCGCATGCGTCAGATTGAGGCCGCAATGCTCGTTGCCGCAGACCCACAACTTAGAGAACTTGATAGAGAAGAGACAGTCATTACCTGCAGTCCATAGCCCTGGTATATGGAGGTGTTAAAGCAGTCCATGAGAGCGGCGGCGGTGTTTGCGCCCGCTGCCGCATGCGTCAGGTTGAGGCCGCACTGCTCGTTGCCGCAGACCCACAACTTAGAGAACTTGATAGAGAAGAGACAGTCATTACCTGCAGTCCATAGCCCTGGTATATGGAGGTGTTAAAGCAGTCCATGAGAGCGGCGGCGGTGTTTGCGCCCGCTGCCGCATGCGTCAGGTTGAGGCCGCACTGCTCGTTGCCGCAGACCCACAACTTAGAGAACTTGATAGAGAAGAGACAGTCATTACCTGCAGTCCATAGCCCTGGTATATGGAGGTGTTAAAGCAGTCCATGAGAGCGGCGGCGGTGTTTGCGCCCGCTGCCGCATGCGTCAGATTGAGGCCGCACTGCTCGTTGCCGCAGACCCACAACTTAGAGAACTTGATAGAGAAGAGACAGTCATTACCTGCAGTCCATAGCCCTGGTATATGGAGGTGTTAAAGCAGTCCATGAGAGCGGCGGCGGTGTTTGCGCCCGCTGCCGCATGCGTCAGATTGAGGCCGCACTGCTCGTTGCCGCAGACCCACAACTTAGAGAACTTGATAGAGAAGAGACAGTCATTACCTGCAGTCCATAGCCCTGGTATATGGAGGTGTTAAAGCAGTCCATGAGAGCGGCGGCGGTGTTTGCGCCCGCTGCCGCATGCGTCAGGTTGAGGCCACACTGCTCATTGCCGCAGACCCCTCGGTGGAGCTTAGAGTGCTTGTAGTGCTTCGAGACGTAGGATGAAAAATTCTGTGGAAGAAAGAACATGTTTTTTTTTTATTATTCTCTGTCGAGTGTCATACAAGCGAGTTATAAGCTACCTAATAAACAATAACTTTTTAAATATAAGGTTAAGTTTAAGAAGGTTTTTGTATCAATTTAGATAGGTAGTGAATTAAGTTATTTTTATTTTATATAGTGACTTGTACGGCATGTTCAATAATATTTTTTTGTACAAGTTTTCGTAACTTAGATAACGGGGTCTGATTATCTATGACAAGGTACAGTCAACCAATTTGTTTCCTAGGCCACTATGGACTTTGTCAACGTGAATGACGTTGTAAACCAAATCATAGGGAGCCTCTTACGTTTTGGTTGACAACGTCACTTTAACATAGTCCAAAGTGGCCTAGAAATCAAATTGGTTGACTGTACATTCGGCGTTCGTTATCGTTATCCAAAATGTATAGCATTGACGTAAGCGACGTTCGCGTCAAGCGCTTTGCCAATTTCAGAAGATCATTTTTTTCACTAGGTTGTTCGGGGAACAATATGGTCTTCCAACTCTCAAAAAAGATGATACCTTAATGTACTGATAGAGTGGAGTCTCGTCTTCCATCAGCTCCATGTCCACGATGCAGTAGACGGCTCCTGGCTGCCGCAAGCACAGATCGAAGTCATCCAGCTCGGACAGCGCCGGCATCGAGTAGTAATCGAGCTCTTTGGTGGCATCTGAAGGAATAAGACGAGTTCAGTAACGGGTCTCTATTGACTGCCATAATTATTTTTAGTCATAATGTGTTTTAAGTCATAATTTTCGCAAGTCATAATTCATTTCAGGACACGGTTATTTTATCAGATTTTGTATAAAACTAACCTAATCTAACCTAACTAACCTACACCATTAACGTTTATTAAAAGCTGTAACTTCAGCCTGAAAGAAGTTATGACAAAAAAAAGTATGACTAACAATACATTATGACCAACCATATGTATGGCAGTCAAAGGGATCCGTTCAGTAACCTACAGCACCTAGAGCTGTGGTGGCTTAGGGGGTCGACTCGTGATCATAGGTACCGAGATCGAACCTTTGCGGTCAACGTACCAATGAGTTTTTCTAACTTAAGTACGAGTATATTACCCGATGCTCTTATGGTCAAGGAAAAATATCGTAAAGAAACCTGCACATTCGAAGAGTTGAGTGTGTAAGAGGGTAATTGCACAAAATATCATAAAGGGGTAGAAGTGTAATCGAAAGGGCCCATCTGCAAGAGGAGATAACCTACAGCACGTATATCTTTGACGACACGATTAGCCCGGTGGGTCGTGACCCTGCCTACGAAGCTAGCGGTACCGGTTTTGATTCCCAGGATAGATAAATATTAGTGTGATGAGTGCGAGAATGTGCGAATTTGGGGTCTTAATCCCTCAAAAACGACGGACGGGCGGACGAACTCGCAGCGGCGAGTTTAGGTAGTCCCGTCAGAGCGAACAAAACACATAATATTAGCGCGTGCATTTTCAATTAAGCAGCTTTTGACGTTCGATCCATCGGCTGAAACCATGCTGCTAAATTGAAAATGCACGCGCTAAAATATGTTTTGTTCGCACTGACGACGGGACTACTTAAACTCGCCGCTTGGACATTCACTCGTCCGTCCGTCTGACCGTCGTTGTTCAGAGGATCACTACCCTGGATGTTTTTAATGTAAGTATTTAAGTATGTACCTATATATAACTCTCAATACAATTATGTTATAATATGGTAAGAGGGTAATTGCGCAAAAGATCCTAAAGCAACAATAGTACATTGTGCATTAAGGGTAGTAAGAAGGGAATTACTAACGAGAGTGTTAGAAGCCCGACGCCGAAGGCGGAGGGCTTTTAATGACTCGAGTTAGTAATCCCCTTACTGCCTGTGATACACACAATGGTTTTCATCACATTTCCGAGGAAAAAACACTTTAACTCTGCAAAATATAAAGAAATAACTTTTGACGAACGGGAACGTAAATGGAAACGATATTTTTTTTGTGTCCTCTACCACAGATAATAACTGCGTTTAGTTTCGACCTGGATTCGAGCCAGATTTAGCCAATTTGATAAACACACATGCACATGCATGCTATTTGCTATTTGATATTATATTTAATTTAATATTTATTGCTGTATATAATGCTAGATTAAGTACTACCATTGTAACATGTTTAAAAAATGACTGACTGCTGAGTTTCTTGCGGCGTTTCTTCTCGGCAGTGGTCTCCTCTTGGGAAGCGCTGGTAGATTCATGACATGTAAAAGTGCCCGTGCGGCCTACTTACTGAATAAATATCTTTTATCTTTATCTTTAATGTATAATTACTAAAATTAATGATAAATGTTGATATAAACTTGAAATAGGTATAAAAATAATGAAGTTTAATGAAGCGTATAGGTTTTGTGTAATGTAAGTTAGTCTATAGTTAATTTTTAAAGATGAAATTAGAAACCGATTTAATTTTTGGCTGAAAATTAAACCTCCTTAGTCAGAAATGATGTACGAAAGAGTTGAAAATTTTAAAAAGAAAGTCATTACTCCCTAGGGATGACAAACTCGCCATAATTCCCGCGGGAACAATTTAGGCCATTGTCCTTCTGTATACAGGCATGGAATAACACCATTTTCGAGCAAGTGTGATGAAAAGTATTATAAGTATTTATTTGTATTTGTATTTGTTTAGTTTTTATTTGTAAGTTAATTTGACAATTTGGTTAAGCAGAGTAATTGCAGTGCCCTTACAGGGTTTATGTTGATCCATGTAATAGTATTTAAGATCTTTGTAACTACAACATAAGGCAATAAAATATATGACTATGACTATGACTATGACTATGTGAACAATATGATAAGGCAATATAAATAATACATTAATAGCATGGGTTCTCACATCTCACACAAATTGACATCCTATATATAGACAGGACACAGGACAGGACACAGGAACCAATACTAGCTGTCATCACTCAAAAAATCTTGTTTCGGTAATCGAACCCAAGACTACTTCGTAGGAAGGGTCACTACAACCAACTATGCTTACTAGGCTAGGTCTTTGACGTAAATCTCTGGCGCTTCAAACCTTTCAACTAGGCTGTCGTAGAAGGCGCCTAACTACATAGTAATAGTATAAGCATTTTAAATTTGATGTGGTAACGAATAGAGTATAAAATGCTTCGGCTACTACATTTACTTTACCGCTTTCTTTGGTAGGACGTTACGGCAGTAGGTTTAACTGCGCACCTTAAACTGCGCAAGTTATTTTAGCACTTTCGTCAGCGCTGTGTGCCCCGGCGCAGCATTTCGAAACATCCTAAGTAAATCTAATGATTACCGAGTTACCCAACATCCTATTGAAGCAAGTACAATTATGAATGAGCATACAACATATGTGATGTATGAAAGGATCACGATCATTTTATAAACTTTTTTTTTTTATGGCATAGAGAAGACAAACGAGCACACAGACCACCTGATGGTAAGTGGAAACTGTGACCCATAGACATTCGCATTCACAAGACTGCAATGCAATCCTAAGACTGCAAATGCGTTGCCAACCCTGAGGACTAAGATGGAATGCCTCTATGCTAGTCATTTCACCGGCTGTCTTATCCCCAAACCGGAACACAACAATGTGAACACTGCTGTTTGGCGGTAGGTTAATGGATAAGATGGTGGTAGCGATCCGGACGGACACTGCACAAGGTCCTACCACCCGCAAAATAATAATTCACAAACAGATACTAGCAGCATTATTTTTCAATTTTATGTAATCAAAAGTAACGTGTTACCCTAACGTAACTTATTGAACAAGCCTAAGATGTAATATAACGTATGCAATATTGCAATATGTAATGGTTTTTGCGAAGCGAGAGTAATTGGACAGATGTTTTCAGAATAACAGCCAGCCATATACCCCCCCCCCCCCCCCGCCTTTATTAAGTCATTCAACCATTTTGATTTGATTGATTCCTAGGCCACTATGGACTTTGTCAACGTGACGTTGTAAACCAATTAATAGGAAGTCTCTTACGTTTTGATTGTCAACGTCATTTTAACATAGTCCGAATTGGCCTAGAAATGAATTTGGTTGACTGTACATCGCGAATTATTTAGCATGCCCCTTTGTGACTATTGTACCTATAATAGAATAATTACATTGTAAATTAACTCAGATACCTGCCTTGGATGTAGGTATGTTCATCATGTAAAACTGCAGCAGCAATTAATATAATTGCATATTTGGTGTTTGTTGTTCCGTACGAAGGTTACTTGACCACCGAAGGTTAATGACTGTTTCCCCTTTGTAAGGCTTTTAAAAATAATATGTTTTATTTTATTTTATACATGGTTCTTTACCAGGGTAGTGATTTATGAATTGAATGAATTGAATTTATGTTTTGTTTGTCATGTAGGTTATATCTCAGGGATGGTTCCATTCACGTCAAGGTCAGGTCATGGGTTCCGTGGAAAGTCAACCCTTTAATAATTTGGAATAGGTTTATTGTTTCTTAAGCATTTAAGATTGACGAAATAGATATACACATCGAAAGTGAGTGGATGGATCGGAAGGGGCCGCCTCAAATCTGAGAAATACTAGAAAAGGGCTGAATATTAAGTACCCGAAACCGACATGCGTGCATGACTCGATGTATGAATGTGGAAGAAGCGAAAGAATTTGTCAAGATCGTAGCAAGTGGAAAGAAGTGGTCTCTGCCTACCCCTCTGGGAAACAGGCGTGATTTAATGTATGTGTATGTAAGCATTTAATTGTGTATGATAATGATAATGTTAATAATGTCACTGGCTCAATGCTCTTCCTTCCCGCAATATAGGCACAGTCTTGGACCCAAGCTGCTTGCGCATTGCAATAAGCTTGCGGCTTGGAGCTAGAATATGTGAACCTCATACTTGCTCGTGCGGGAAGGGAGTGAGTGAGCTTGGTCGACATGGCCTTTCATGCTCTAGAAGTGCCGGCCGTTTGTACCGCCACGGCACAATTAATGATCTGATCCGTCGTTCGCTTGCCACTGCCTCTGTACCAGCTGTCCTGGAACCAGCAGGTTTGCATAGAGACGATGGCAAGCGACCAGACGGAGCTACTTTAGTGCCGTGGAAACTGGGTAGGGCACTGGTGTGGGACGCGACATGTGTTGACACATTCGCCCTTTCCCACGTACAGTCAACCCGTAATCGAGCCGGTGCAGCAGCTGATCAGGCCCAAACCATCAAGCGCCGCAAATATTCATCTTTATTAAATAATTACGAATTTATGGCGCTTGCAGTAGAGACTATATGGGACCTTGGTCAGCCGATATGAAAAGTTTTATAAAGGCCCTATCATCCCGGCTCATAGACGCCTCCGGAGATCCTAGAGCTGGTTCTTACCTCTCCCAAAGGATTGGGCTAGCTATCCAGAGAGGTAATGCAGCCAGTGTTATAGGGACTATGCCGCGCGCGGACCTGCTAGAGGGGGTATTCTTTTTGTAGTGGTGATTTTTATTTTAATCTTTAATTTTTCAGTAGCTTAAGTAGTTTTATTTTAATTAAAATAAGTTTAGTTTTTAACTTTGAATTGTAGATAAGATTGTATTATACTAGAATGTAAAACGTTTACTTTTACAAATTATCCAGCAATGGTCTGTGTCCTTTAAAAATTGGAATAGTTGTAACAAAACCAAACTGATTTCAATTTATTATTAAATATAACTTGATATTTATACACTTGATCATTTCTTAGATATATATTACGTTTAAGATTAATTAACTTTCAAAGTATTAATTACAAACTACTTTAATGAAAAACACGCTTGATGAATATTTGAGGTGATGAGATGTCATTGTGTCAAAGATATTATGTCATTTATTTATTTTGTCATTAATTTTCAATGACAAAGACAGCAGCAGTGGTAGTGGAATAGTCACCACTTAAGATCCTTGTCATTTGACATTACGTCACATTATGTCTATCTCGTTACGTGACATTATGCCTGTCTGAAGGTGCTTTAAGTTTTTGACACAACCTTTACGGAGACAGGTCTGTTCCCCAGTGTACATAATGTTAAATCACTTTATCATTAATTAGGTATATAAGGGTGCGGCTCCACTGAGGCGGAGATGAGCGGAGTGGAGCGGAGCTGTGCCAATATTAACCAATAGAAGGCGCATGCGGTCACGTCGAGCGCGGCTTGCGCACGTTAGTTTAGATTCTATTGGTTAATATTGGCACAGCTCCGCTCCACTCCGCTCATCTCCGCCTCAGTGGAGCCGCAGCCTAATTCGGGAATTAATCAATAACTTTAACACATATACTTAGAATTAATTTTGCCCAGGCAGCAAGATAAATTATATATAACATTAGAGCTCGGTTTAATTAATGTGAGATTTTCCCTTAATATTTAAATTTATTTATTTAATTGATATTTTAAGACCACTTGCAGTTTACATCGAGTCATTGTCTGTCGTAATATGTTTTAGTCCTAATGTATCATAATGTTCTTTACTCATGTTAAACTTTTTTTTTGTAACAAATTTTAAGCTCTAGGCTTGTACTTGTACTATGAAAAACAACGTTAAATGTGCTTTAAAAAAACCCTTCAGGGTCAATCTTCAGTCAGATTGGCACAATTTTAGCCAAACCCCTTTAAGTTCTTGACTACCTATATACAGTATTAGTAGGATAGTATAATTACAAATTTGCGAAGTTTTATGGAGAATGTGGTGAGGCAAGCGGGCAGCTAGCGACTGCGCGGCGTCGTTGCGCAAACTCGTGCGCAACTGGATAAATGTTGCGCGCGCCGACCGCCGCCTTGACCGTGGATCAAATTACTGGGTTTAAATTTAATGGTAATCTTCTATACGTACTGGACCCATTAGGGGGTGAAAAAATCCCTTCTTAGTGCACCCCTAAACTTCATAAGGAACCTACGTGCCAAATATAGAATCTCTAGACCCAGCGGTTTGGGCGGTGCGCTGATATTTTGCGTCAGTCAGACTGACTGAGTCAGTCAGTCAGTCAGTCAGTCAGTTTATTTTTTTATCTATTTAAATAAACGGGTTCCGAAGTCAATAAGGAACCCTTACAGTTTCGCTAAGTCCGTCTGTCTGTCTGTCTGTTTGTCCGTCTGTCCGCGGTTTGAATCGAGACTCTTGGTGTTACGAAACTGTATTTTGACATGGTTATACATTAAAATTTCGATGAAAAGTAGTAAAATAAAATTTGGAAAAAACCTGTGTTGAGACTTTGACGTCAGTCTGTCTGTTAGCATGTCACAGCTGTTTTTACTTACTTGACAGTAATATCAGCAGGGTCAAAACATTTACCATAACAGGTTAAAGACGATTATGGTTTATACCGCTTAGAATAGAGGCCCTGGGGTGTTATTCTCTCAAAAACAACGGACGGTCGGACGAACAAGCGAAATCGCAGCGGCGAGTTTAAGTAGTCCCGTCAGAGCGAACAAAACACATTTTAGCGCGTGCATTTTCAATTAAGCAGCCTTTTACACGTTCGATCCATCGGCAGAAACCATGCTGCTAATTTAAAAATGCACGCGCTATAATATGTTTTGGTCAGTAGACGGGACTACATAAACTCGCCGCTTGGACATTCACTCGTTCGTCCGTCCGACCATCTGTATACAGTTTATTGTTTCTTGTTGACTAATAGTTTTGGGTCAGATTATTAAATTAAATCAAGAGGCGAATTTAAGAAATAGTGTTATACACCATTATTTCTGTGTAGTCTTTAATTTACAAACGCAACCTAACCATTATTTTCAATGTAATTTTGTCCTCACACGTGATATAATTCGTCAGCCAATAGAAGCAGAAAACTGAAATGTCAAATTTCGATAAATCAGTTTTGATTCGCTGTTTAACAATGTCACGTGGTTTAGATTGTTTACACTTTTTAAGTACCTAAACGAACGGTGTATAGGTCAATTGGTGTGACATTTAGGCGAAGATGTTTGCCAGTGTATTAGTGACAGGTTGCAAACCCCATCGCCTAACACTACTACACGCCTTTATTACCTTAGTCGGCTTTTACGACATCCATGGGAAGACTTGGAGTGGCACTATTCTAATCCGGCAACCACACGGGGAAGTATATTAATATCTGCTGATAAAACTGTTAAATACGAGTCGAATTCGCGCACGAGGGATATCGTAACATTCTTGTATGGATTCCCGTTCTTTTTTTATCATTTTCTTTTTATAGCGGCAATATAAATACTGTGAAAATTTCAACGGCCTATCGATTACGTTTCATGAGATACAGTTCGCTAACAGACAGACGGATGGACGGACAGATGGACAAACGGTGGAGTCTTAGTAATATGGGCCCATTGAGGCATTGACACCCTTTGGGTACGGAACCCTAAAAATTAACATGAATTGTTAATGATTACTTTCTGCATGCAAACTAAGGTATGCTCCTTATTTTCTTGTTTATACCATTAGAGAATGGATTTGTAATGGCAGTTATTAAAGCATCGAGGACGCGTGATGCAACGGCACCGCAAGGTTGTCAATTTTGGACACTTCTACGACTCCGGCGCAGGTTGCGAAACATAAAACGCATGCGTGCAACTGATGTTTTGGGCGGGTCAATAAAGTCTACATTTTTGATTATCGATTTATTGAAGAAATACCTAATGAATATCTTATGCAAAACTTAATTATGTTTAATCAAGAATTGGCAATCGAAAGAAGTAATCGATCGGTTGCAATCCATACTATAATTGGTTGTTATTTTAGTTATAGGTAATCTTATTTTTTTTCAATAGTTAACGGATAAAACACATGATAAATGCTACAAGCTTTTTTGGTGGTATAACATTGACCAGTTCGTCCGGGTCACTGCGACTATCTTATCCTTTAATCTACCACCAAGCAGTAGAGTTCGCATTGTTGTGTTACGGTCTGAAATAAGACTACCGGTGAAATTACTAGTATAGAGGCTTCCTCAGGATTAGAAGAAGAAGAAGAAGAAGAAGAAATACATTTATTCACTAACCATAAGACACACTAATATACAAATGATTCAAGAAAACAAAGGTAACAGGCATAGCACGCAATTGTGTGTCCTCGCGGCAGTGAAACGGACACTGGCTCAGAAAAATGCCGAGGTGTCAGACACCTACAGCGCTGATTTTCAGCCAGTACCGGCGCTGACTCACGGAGCACTGTACAAACATACTACACTATACGTGTAAACTACTTAAATAATACGTATAGCGGAAGAATAAACGTGAAAATAATAATAAAAATAAAACGCATACATAAATACCGATATACAGCCTAGATAAAACTAAAAAAATAATTAAAGGGTTAACTATTAGGGTTATTAGCAACGCATTTAGTCTTAGGATTGCAGTCTTAAGATTCCTAATGTCTATGATAATGGCTCAGATCCCACTAACTGTCGGGTGGCCTGTGTGTCCTTGTGCCTTCCATAAAAAAAGCATTTGCAGAAAATAAACGCGCATAAAATCACGGGAAAAATTAGTGTTTCATGTGTGTGTGCAAAATATTGTATTGTATAAACAGGAAAATAACAAACAACTAAATAGACACACCAAAAGTAATGACCAAGGTAAACTTATCCTTTGAACGTAGGGTTGTTGGGTAATTTGTCCGTTGTTTTAATGTTGACAGAAAGAATAACTTGTAAGAGCCAATTATTATTAAATGTTAAGCAAAAGTTGCACCACAGCAGCAAATTGCTTAGATAATCGCTTCGTGTCATAAATTAAGAGTCAACAAATCTCGCAAATCTTGCCGATCGGGACATAGTAAATGCAGTCATTTGGCTCGACGAGATTATTTATGTTACGCCATTGATTAATTGTTAATTTTGGTAGGTATTAAAAAACACGTAAGTTACTAAAAATAAAACATAGTAAAACAACATGTAAGATTTTTTTTCGGACAAATTTTTATTTATTTATAGACATCCTTGAGCGACCAAAACTAAAAATATATTTTTACTAGCTGTCCGCGCGAGGGTGTTTTTTGTGTTTTTTCATAATTCACAGACCTACTGAATATACGCACAAAATGTCATAAGAATCGGTCAAGCCGTTTCGGTGGAGGTTTGTTACAAATACACGAGAATTTTATACATTGGAATGATTGCAGTCGAGTTCTCTTTTTTAATAATTAAATTATACGAGTGCTTGCACATTTCCTACTACTCTTTAGTCTTTATTTAACGTTACAATTAAGTTAACTTCTTTACTTTTCACCTTGTTTAGGGTGGGTGGGTACAGTTAACGGAATTTTTCGCAACGTTGTTGCGGCATAAGGTCGGATAAATAGTCACCTGGTGAAGCCAACTATCGTATCGGCATTCTATCTCAGTCTTAGGTTTATTGTAAACGCCCAGGTCTGCAATGGCCATTCCAACTGCCTCAGAGGCATTTGCCAAGAAGCATTACGATGACTAGCGTTTCTATTCGTTTAGTTTTTAAACCAACCGCGTCACTGGTAGATGACGTGATACGAAAAGTCACGTGATCTACCAGTGACGCGATTGGTTTGAAAACGTACCTACTTATCTTATGTTTATTGCTTGATCGATTAGAAAAATAACTGTGACGTTTTTTATATATAGTAGGTAAGTAAGTACAGTACATTTAAAAAAGATTATTATTATTCGATCTCGGTGTCTGAGATTGGTCATAATACTTATCCTATTCAGTAGTCATTTCACTTAATGTTCTTATACAGAATCGTACAGTAAGTGAGATTAATTTTCTTATAATGGCAGTGTACAGTTGCATCTATTAAGACAAGTTCGATTAATAACATCAAGGCGATAAAAATACCATAAGGCCAATCAATGTACTTACCTATTGATTTACTGTTTGAAACATCAAAGAAAAACCAAAATGGCCGATAGTTTTTAAGACAGGTTAACGACTATTTCTACCGTGTAAAACCATACTGATCGAATTACCGCTGCGCTCCTGATACTTTATTTTAATATGAACCTAGATCGTAATAAATACGTCGTTTAACGTATATCCGAGTGTAGATATTTACTTCAAGAAATATTTATTTATTTATTTCCACAATAATAGGCTTACAGTTTTATCCAAATCGCCTATCATGTTAGCTAACAATTTTTTTAGAATATAATTAAATTTTATAACAAAAAAACCAAAAAGTAGTAGACGAGTACACAAATAGGGTTATTACAATTAGCCAATCGTAACTACTTATTAAAAAAGAAATACTTTCCACCCTAGAGGTGAAATAGTACATTAATACAGGGGCCGGGAAGTAGGGAGTTGCCGGCCGAGTGATATAGACGGCCGAGCGAAAAGAGGCCGAGTTACGAGGCTAGCAACCCCTTTTCACGGCGAGATATGTATAGTGCTTTTTTCAAACATAAGCAATGAAAAAAAAAAATACATCACTCAAAAAAGTATATTATTATTACTCTGAAAGTGGGCCATCGTTTATTTTAGAAGCGGGTTGAAAAGTGATAGATGTCCACCGTGAAAGATAATTAAAAACAAACATATATGGCTGTATGGGATCTGATTCCTTTGCCTATGCGTGAAGGGATGAATATTATTAAAAAATAAAACTGCTTCTCATTGGCCAATCCAATTTCATATGCAGCACAAGTCGTGTTCTGATTGGTCGAATCAGTGATCAGCGGACCGACATCATTCATCGACTTCCTCAATGGAACAGGCCAAAAATGTTAATATTATTGTCCAGTTTTAATTCATAGAGGGCCTGCTCATTCAATTTACAACTATTGATTGTTTTTGGGACCAAGAACAGACCATCTTTCGCCACATTTCCGAGCAATGAAAAAATATTATAACACCACAATTTTTTGTGGTATTATACCATTTGTGAGAGTTCAAGCCTAAAATTCCTTCAAGGTTAGTGTTCTCAGAGAACAACCGAGAAGTCAGACAAATGTGAGGATAATGACAAGGCTGTTGAATTTTTAAATATCAAGTTTATTTTTGACTCGATTGTGTAATTACCTTAAGGCCGTCTCCATCAGACTTTCTACAAATAAAAAAAACAATCAAGTGGCAGTCGCGCTCGCGCACTGCGGGTTCCGTATTTAATATTGAATTTTGAATTTCGAATTTTGAATTTGAATTTTGAATTTAAGATAATGTGGGTGGGAAACGCGAATCTAACCAATATTGTTAACATGTACAACATGTAACAAGTACATCTATCTATAGTCTCTAGTATCTAGTAGTCTAGTTAGTAGTAACCCTGCCTACGAAGCCAGCGGTCCTGGGTTCAAATCCAGGTAAGCGGGGTCGTATTTGTGCGATGAGCGCGAATATTTGTTCCGGAATTACTGTTTTCTATGTATTTAAGTACCGTAAAACGGGATGAGTAGGGATACAAACTAAAATAAGTCATGACTTGTTACAACTAAGAACAATTATTAAATGGACAATAATGTTACATGTATGGGAAATAATTTCAGTCTTATAATTAGTAACATATGCTTCATTTTAGATTGTGTCCCTCCCTACTCACCCCTTAATCCCTAATCACCCCGTTTTATGGTATATATTTCTCTATAAATATATATTATGTAACTATTTATATCGTTGTCTAATAAAGTAGGTATAAACCTAGAGCTTAGTTTGGGACGAGGTCATTTGGTTTAACATTTATTTCTTTTATTTAGATTTGTTTTTATATACCTTTACACGCGACTGTTTCCTGGATTATACCACAGAATAAGTAATAGTACATTGTATATTCGTGAAAATGCCTTATGAGGATAACCAATGAACATTATTACTTTACTAGCGACCCGCCCTCGCTTCGCTTCGGTTTATGTGAGTATGATATATAGCCTTCCTAGATAAATGGGCTATCTAACACTGAAATAATTTTTCAAATCGGACCAGTAGTTCCTGAGATTAGCGCGTTCAAGCAAACAAACAAACAAACAAACTCTTAAACTTTATAATATTAGTATAGATTACGACTTATGTGTAGAATAATTACCATATTTAACTTTTTGAGTGACTGACACCTTGTGGAAAGGTTGTTTTCTTTAAAGGTTAATAACCTGACACCTTGTGGAAAGGTTCTTTTTTTAAGGTAAATAACCTGCAGCATTTTAAACTATCTTTCACTCGTGACACTATACACGACTATTTTTCCAAAACATTTTTTAATTAAATTTTGAAAGTAGAGGATGCTTGCGACTTCGTGTGCGTAGAATAAAGATCGCTATTGCTTTGAAAAAACCTCGTAACTAAGTTTTCGTGACGTACGATTTTAACTTAATGCCTGGAGAATAAAGTTCAAACTCATACATCTCGAAATATCAGATACGGCTTTTTTTCAAAGTAGTAACAAGATACTGACTACTTCTTCCCGTTGGGAGTCCATTATAGCGACCCGCCCAGCTTCGGGTTTATGTGAGCTTTCTGTAACGCCCGTTAATAATTCATTATTCAAATCAAACATCAAAATCCGTTTAGGAGTTAGCGGATATAGACACAGACAGACGCGGAAAGAGACTTTGTTTTATACTATGTAATAAATAATAATAAAAAGAAAAACTGGAAAAGGGCCGAATCTTAAGTACCCGAAACCGACGTGCGTGCATGACTCGATGTATGAATGTGGAAGAAGCGAAAGAAATTTGTCAAGATCGTAGCAAGTGGAAAGAAGTGGTCTGTGCCTACCCCTGTGGGAAACGTGTTTCGATTTGGGGATAAGACAGCCGGTGAAATGACTAGCATAGAGGCATTCCATCTTAGTCCTCAGGGTTGGCAACGCATTTGCAGTCTTGTGAGTGCGAATGTCTATGGGTCACAGTTTCCACTTACCATCAGGTAGCCTGTGTGCTCGTTTGCATTCTCTATGCCATAAAAAACAACTATCTCTGTGCCAAATTTCTTACAAATACGTTCAGCTGTTCTGGCGTGATTGAGTAACAAACATCCATCTAAATTTTCAAATATAACCTAGCCTTAGTACGTTAGTAGAATACTTTGTGTGTCTGATTGACGATTAGAATGTTTGTATTAAAAGGTTATTGAGGAAGTTACTGGCGATTTACGAAAACCATTATCGTCGAATTTAAGGAGAATCTGAGACGTTGTTGTTCCGCCCGGTACCCTTGTCATGCTACAATTACCATACTTGCTGGTGATGCGACTGCTGTGTCTCTCGCACTCTATAAGAATACTTGCAAGGTCTGCGAGCGAGTACGTTTATTGTAACTCATGGTGAGGGTACTGAAGTCCTGTACACTTACTATGAGTTACAATTACCGTAGTCGACTGTTCTGTCCCTCGCATTCTATAAGAATACTGCGAGGTTTACGAGGAACAGAGCGTTTGAGTACATTAATTGTAACTCATGGTAAGGGTGGATATAGTAAACTAGGACCAATCCGGGATAACCCGGATGGAGCGGAGTGAAGGGAGTATTGTCCATGATAGTCGCACTCTACTCTAACTTATGTTTGGCAATGAGCACAAAACAAACAAACAAAGAACGACCTAGAAATATACAATTTATGAATGAAAGGTCGCTTTAAAACTCTTTCCAAGTAAGCTGTTGCTAGCATAAAGGTTTATTATGACGGAACTGGCGTCGTTGAAAATACCAAAGACGAATAGTAGGATCACGTTTCTGTTTTCTATCTATTTGAAATGATTGAGTTGATATAGCCCTATACATTTTGACGGGGTTACCCTTGTTTTGACGAAATATGTTTGCCGAATTATATCGTTTCCCAACCGTTTCATTTATCAACTCGCTCTGTTTTCTGTAATCGTACATATTTCTTGATTTTATAAAAACTAACCTAACCTATAGGGTTCTACACGATGGTACTGTAATAAATCCTGGAAAATTTAGTTACAGGAAAAAAAATGGGTTGGCAAATTAAACAGTTGGAAAAGGATAAATTTGGCTAACATATTTCGGTCGAACGCCAGGATCCATTTTCTATTTTCGAAAATCGCAAACTTCGAGAATCGAAAATTTTGCAAGGTCTCTTGGCTACCTATCGATTTATTAGTTTTATTCCACCTATATTTGGCCGATAAATGCGCCACGTGTTTAACTATGTCACGTTAGACACGTACCGGGGATCATTCTACATTGACCCAGGCATTAATGGCATACAATCGTAGTCTTGGTAAACGAGTTGTTTTTTAGTAGATAAATAATTCAGCACTGATTTATACGTAGAAAGATATTTATATTTAGATATTAAAAATGTGGACATATTTTATAAATGAGTTGGTAATGTCTAAAAGTCTTTTCTCTTATCATATCTTATTTACAATAACGCAATAGTTAGTGTGCTTGAAATATGTTATGTCCTTTTCTGTTATTATAACATTTGAATTTGTCATAAAGGGACAAAGAATACTTTAACAACAATATGTTTATAGTTCATTTATGAATAAGGGGTTAACTTTTTAGCTGTGGCAGGACCTTATGCTGAAATCCGGAACGCTTTCGTTATAATTATACTTTAACCTACCGCAAGACAGCTATGCTCGCACTGTTGCATTTTACGCATTTGGCGTCTTAGGGCTGTATTAATAAACTCATCTTGGCTGAGATACGCGTCACAAGATATGTCAAAGTAAACGTCAATCCATAGAACACTGTCATTTTTGACACATCTCGAGACGAGCATTAGAGTTGGGTTTAGTTTATTAATAGGATTGCAGTTTTGAGATTGTCTCAGATCGTTGGGGATGAATCCTATTCTGACATGTGATATCAAATCGAGCTATACGATTCGCTAGCTACGGATTATTTATTATTTATTTATTATAACAAACACAAAGTTTACATGTTATGCATTGTTCCACAAAACTGTTTGCAGAGGATGCGTTGATATCATTTTAATAAAATTAATGGTCATGTAAATGTCAAAATCGAAGTTGTAACATTTGAATGTAGGTTGTAGAAAAGTCAGGTGGTTCCTTCAAATGGTTTTAGTTTTTATGCAACGTAAATTAGTTATATTAAACTACAAAAGTGTGTATGTGTTTTTGTTTCTTCGCGACTATCTCAAAAACTACAGCACCAATTCACAACATTGTTTCGAATAATATGTGAACATCATAATAGGGTATTTGACAAGAGTGAAATTAAATTGGTTTTTCATTAAAAACAGATAAACATTATAAAAATACTAGGAAAACATCAATCTTTTATTTATGTTTGCTATTTTAAGATTTTTAAATTCATAAAATCCAACAATAAGGACGCTGTTTTATTGTGACGTCACTAGATAGTAATCCCTATAAATTTCATAAAAACGGAGCGTTTTTGATGTTTCATAAAAAGAAGCTGATTTGACTTTTGTCAAATACCGTATTCTGAAATTTTGAATTCATGACATTTTTAATTTGGCAGATTAAGGGTGAAATAAATGATAAGTACAGTCGAATATGTTAGACGATTATCAATATCGTTTTTGATTTACGCTTCCTAACTAAAACGTAAAGAAATTTGTCAAGATCGTAGCAAGTGGAAAGAAGTGGTCTCTGCCTACCCCTCTGGGAAACAGGCGTGATTTAATGTATGTATGTATGTATGTAACTAAAACGTGAAAGCTTATACACGCAGTTACAGCGGCCTTGTATCATTAAGTAACAATATGGTTTTGAAAGCGAGTTACTTCCAGTAAAAGTAAATTAAAAAAATAATACGTTATTTTAGATTCCCTTCATTATAATAATTCAATTTAATTTAAAATTAAAAGTTTCATGATTTTTAAAAACACTAGTTAATGAAAACAAAATCGATGGCTGTAACATAATATCAAAAAACACTTACCATTTTGAGTAGAATTTTGTCCAAAAGTAATTTGCACTAAACATATCACTAAGAACCACCACATTTTGATCGTTGCACGCGACTGCGCGCCGAAAGGCTCAAGACTGCGCACCGCGATGTTGAAACTCATAGTGGGGTTATTTCAATTGATTTCCAACATTAAACATACAGAATAGTCAAATTTGCAACTCTATTTCAACATAGACAAGGTGCTTAATCAGAGGTTTTTTCCACCACGGTGCTAGAGTTAGTTTGTTTAGCTGAAATAAAATTGACCCTGTAAATCGGAAAACAACGTACCTATATTTGATTTATTTATCCCTTGTTTCAGAGCTGATATCTCAATATTTTTTTTCATGAAACCACCGCTAGAAAATCAGCTTTCAAATTAAAAAAAGTCATCCATGTTGGTCTACCACTTTAAGAGCTACAGTACCACAGACAGACACGCAGTATTCAAACTTTCTCCATCCCTCTTTTTGCGCCTAAAAATGCACCTTGATCCTTGTTTCACCTGATGGTTGCTATTGGATGCATCTATCAACACATGCCACGTTAAAAAACAACGTACCTACACGGCGAATCGCACGTTAAAAAACGACTAAGCATACCCTGTAACAGGCTCCAGTTACGTTCAGTCTGCTTGATGGCTTTTATTTATTTACTAGCGACCCGCCCTCGCTTCGCTTCGGTGTATGTGAGTTTTCTGTAACACCCGTACATGAAACAGAATTTATTATACATAAAAACCTTTGAAACACTCTATCTATTAATAAAAACCGCATCAAAATCCGTTGCGTAGTTTTAAAGATCTAAGCATACATAGGGACAGACAGCGGAAAGCGACTTTGTTTTATACTATGTAGTGATTTATTTATTCATGTATTTATTTATTTATTTATTTGTTTATTTATTTATTTATTTCAAGAGAAACAAGCAGCAGTAATTTTACAAATATAACAGAACAATATAAGTTAATACACTAGCCAAAACAGTTTCCAGTAATAGCTAACTACCCAATGCCCTTTCGTGACTGTACGAGTTCAGTCGACATACCTTTTTCACTAGGACCCTAGTACATACTTCGTTACGAGTATTGGCAGAGTGCAAAGCGGGTGGAGGGGGTAGCCTAAACGATCACAGCGCTCGCTACGGCTAAAATTGTCATTTTTGTCGCTGACTTGAGCTGTCAAATCCATATTGCAGTAAACATTTTCTAATCGTTTTTGAGATAAAAATATGGTCCTGGTAAGATGTGTTGTTGTTATTGTGTAATGTAGTAAAATAACACAAGATTTCATTAATATTTTTCACAATATTTACTTACTTCTTGTTTGACAGCGGTGACAATATTGTCCATAATGGCCGCCTGTCACGTGGCGCTGTCGTCGCGCTCGGTCCCAATATTAATATTTGTTTATCACAATACGAAATCATCAAACAATTTGGTTTACTGGGTGTTTGATCATCTGAAGTAGGTACTCGCATGCACAGATACGTCATAATAACCCCCCTGTTCTTATTATTGCGATCTGAAAGAAAACAGTTGTCATTTTGTTCTTTGTTTTTTTTTTCATTTGTTTTTTTTTGAATGATTTTGTTTCTTCTTTATTTCGATCGCAAAGGTTTGGATAGAAGTATTGCCATCATTATGTAAAAGCTTTGTATATTTTTGGACGAGCGCGGCCATACGTATTAGTTTTGAAGGGTGACGGACCAATGATGGGCACTCGATTCTTATTTTACTGGAAATAAGGGTTATTCGTTTGTTTTGCAACAATCAATTTAGGAACGAATGAAATTTTGATTAATAGTGAAGTATTACTGGTGCCTGTCAGGTTAAAGTGTCCATCAATTCGTGCCGTCACCCTATACAGTGTGTTACAGGCATGCGGGCATTTATTAAAACTGCCGATAATACGTTACTTTAGAAATGGTTTGCAAGTATTATCAATTAAAAAATAATTAAAATAACTTCACAATAAATTTTCTTAGATACTGTCCATTTTTAATGTAGTGCATGTTCTGCATGTTCATCGTTATCAGTATCGCCGCTGCTTGGTACAAGGCATGTCGTGGTACGGGGGCAAATCATAATGATCAAAGTGGCCGTTGACTGTCATTTACACTTGTCAAATTGCTGTGCTGTACATTGCTGGCAATTAACATTTTGTTAGAAAGTTAACAAAGCCTGAAAAGTTGTTTATTAATTAAATTAATGTCATAGTTACGTTACACATATACGTTATTTTAACCTAGTTTCAAAAAAGCCAAGGTGCTGGTAGCACACTGTAGATCTATTCTAAATAAACTTTTTTTTTTTTTTACCTAATGTAGTATAAAGTCTTGTGCATCGCATGTTAAAACATTGATAAAATATTGATTGAAATGTTTAATATCTCGGCTCTGGTATTATTAAACGCCTTTTATTACACCTCTTATTTACGTCCTCTAAACCATTATAATAAATTATCCAAGGTTAATAATAAAAGACAATTATGTCCATACAAACTTATTCAATCGTCGGTGATACTGCAAAACCGCGTAACCAACAAACTCCATAAGTTGCAAAATATACCTTACTGTCTTACTCACTAAGCTTTATTTTGCACTTTATTTAATTTGTTCGTTACGCGTTGAATTTATTTAAATTTGAATTTTTGTTACTTACTTAGTTATTTATTGCAGTACCCCCTTGCCCTTTGTACCCGGGTGGAAATTACTCGTCAAATGACTATTTTTAGCATCTTGTCAAATAATGCAATACATTATTTTGGTAATCGATACTTGCTTATTAACCTCCAAAACAAATAACAGGGGTTTCGTGTTTTAAAATAACCGTAGGTACCTATTTCAAAAAAACTGACCCCTTTCAAATAAAAAAAAAGATCAAACAATTAGTTTTAGTTGAAAGGCCAATTAAAAGTCACCTTTTTATATAATTAGACTTAAAAAACAACAATTGTCATAAATTCTGTTTTACTTTTTTATGCCTACAAAACAGTTCCCAGAGTTTAAATCAAATTAAGTCTCTGATTGTTTGACGGGAAATCTCTTAGGATTAATTTGATTATGGTGTATTAAAAGCTTCGGTTGAAACCAACTCTAAACAAATAGAACACTTAAAACAATTATTTCGAAACCTTTTGACTAATAAAGCGGTAAGTTGCAAAATGGGGAACCACAGTAAACAATCTAAAAGCAGTATGCAACATACTACGGATGGTAATTAGTTTAGACCATAATTTTAACGATGTATGGTCATTCAAAACCATTTCGAGGACGCTTATTCGAAATTCCACTTTCAGCTTTTTTATTTATGATTTTTGCGAAAAGTTATTCGTGATTTTAACTTTCACAATTGTTTGGCCCTAAACAAAAAGAGATCAATGGGAACAACGTCGTTAAAAAAAACTATGAAAGAAAAAGAAAGCCATTGCAGTGCAAAATCGACGAAATTAGTTTCTTAAAATTATCTATGATTACATATTTTTCAATAAAAACAAGAGGTATAATGTTAGGTCTACACCCATTAACAACATGAGCAAGATCTCTTCTTGTCGGCTCGTGATAATGCAATTGAAACGAGATTATGTTATTATTATTTATTTAAACCAACAACAAAAATTACAAATACATAGGCCCGTTTTAAATACATAACAATATTAGCAATATCCTTCTATATTTTAACACATTTATTAAAATACTGCGTGTGTCAAAAACGAATAAATAGAGTCGTCATAATCACACCTTTCCCTAAATCTCTATTAAATACCTTTAAACGAGCAATTCTTGTAAATATATTATATAATCTGAATCTTGGAAACGGCTCCAACGAGTTTCATGAAATTTAGTACGCAGGGGGTTACGGAGGCGATGAATCAATCTAGCAAGGTTTCATTTTTTGGAAACTAACAAAAACAAAAACTGAGCAAAGCTCGGTCATCCACGTAATTAATATTTAAACCGAGACAGATCAACTTGTCTGTTGGCCACGCATTCATAGCTGAAACCTATTTTTATGGAATTTGGCATAGACATAGCTTAAGTCCTGGGAAAGAACAGAACAGGATTGGTTTATTTCTTTGAATTTTTAAGTAATTAAAGGAACATGGGCAAAAATGTCCCCGCCCACCAACAGAGATGAAACATGTGCCAGTTTATAGATCTTGGCCACTTGATGTATTTTTACTATGGCGACAATCGCTTTTCTTGAAAAATCATAATAGTATCCTATGGAATTTGTTTAAAACTGAACACATTGTTGCCTTACTTGGCTCTTGAAAGGTTTTTTTTCATTACAAAATTCTCATCGATTTTGCTACTAAAATAGGTATTTTGTCTTTTTTTGGGTCCTAATGAACATGTAGACATGCATGCCGTGACTGTTGGAGGATGGGGACGGAGCCCATACAAAATTGCCCATCACCCTTTAGAATTTTCAAATCTAATTTTCTATATAAGTGCTTCGAAATAACAACGGACATATTTATTTATATCTAAATATTATACTGTTCCTACTATAACCACTGTGGCTGCGAAGGTTTCAACACGTTCATTATAACTCGATGGCCCTTCGTTTTCCGTCTCTCTCGTTTCGTACTTTCCAATCTGTCGTCTCGCTTACCCCTTTTAAGGTCAAAGTTACTTTGCTAACTCAACGTTTGAATAAAAATATTTCGATTGAACTTTTACCTCAGATCTAAAATTAAATTAACTTGAGGAGGTTCTACTTTCGGGTGAAGAGCAACCATTTTTAACTCCCGAGAAAAAAAAGGGGTGCTATAATTTTAAAGCGTGTAGCTACATAAAATATATGTCTGTGTATCTCTATGTGTCCATGTCTTCCCGTGGATGTCATAAGAGGCGACTAAGGGAATAAAGGCTTGTAGCACTGTTAGGCGATGGGCTTGCAACCTGTCACTATTACTGTAATCTTAGGGTAATTGTGCGAGATGTAGTTACAGAATTGTCCATTTTTTTTTAGAGTTGTTGGTAATTCTGTAGCTCTGCCTACCCCACTGGGATTACAGGCGTGAAGGTATGTGTATGTATGTATCTCTATGTGTCTGTTTGTGGCATCACCTAAACGGATGAACAGATTTAGAGCTGGTGGTCTGGTGGTTGAGGAAAGCTAGTGTGATCGAGATGGTTTTAACTAGATTTCATGAAAATCGGTTTGGCCGCTTAAGAGATATCAGCTGGGAAACGATCTCGAGACTACGATCTTAAAAATTCAAATGCGTTGCTAACCCTGAGGACTAAGATGGAATGCCCCTATGCTAGTAATTTCATTGTCTTATCCCCAGATCGGAACACTAGAATGCGAACACTGCTGCTTGACGGTGGGTTAGTGGCTAAAATGGTGGTAGCGATCCTACCACCACTTCTCTATTTGATAGGTATGTTTTGATCACAGTCTTATTGTGAAATATTTAAGCTCATAATTATGCAGAGCCCGGATTTTTCGCGGCAAAACAAGAAACTGTCGCTATCTAGCTAGTGTTAGAAATATTTTTTTATCGATATATCGATAGTTGTGTAATAGAAGGTCCACGTAATAAAAAAATGTGAAATAAAACATTTTACGTGAGTATTGTATAAAATTATATAGAAACAGATGCAATTCCTTCTTCGAAATCTTCGTCAGCACACACAGCAGTACAGAACATTTGATTTGGTTTGTGATAGTGATAGGAGTAAGTAGATAATCATTAATTTCTCAACATTCTCTGGGAGACAGTTTCTGTCGTGTCTATTATTTTCCATGAGGTAATACAGTCACTTAATTCAAAGTATTACCTCTTAGTTAGGTACCCGACGGGTTATTTAATAATTAATATGAAAAAGTAAGAGTTAAGATTTAGATGGAATAACATATATAAAACAACTGTCGCGAATGATTGTAAAGTAATGTAAATATAATACTCGATATTGATAAAACATATTTTTACCGCTAGATTGCGACAGTCTTTTGATTTGCCTCATATGTAATGAATAACTTAACACTAACCTAACCTGACATTGGCTAACATTTAGACTTAAGTAGAATATAAATGTTACTAAAGCGTTTAGATACTATTTTTAGCTGAAAGCCTTGCATAAAACAGGTGTTCTACATTTCAGGTCACGGCCATTAAGATGTCCCAAAAACTATGTCGTCGTGCAAAAAACAAGATGGCCGACGTTGCGTAGTCGCGTACGCAACTTTTACTGCTGTTTATTGGTTTAGTGGTGACCAACTATTTGTAAAGCCAATGTCAATGAGTTAGCTCTTTCTACAGGGTGGAAAAAACGAACGCCACATGGACGTCATCTACTTTACATGTAGGGTCCGTACTTTTCATGCCGTTGACGTAAAAATTACAGCACGCTGCGTAGAGTATGATTACAAATGGTTTTATTGTAATTATTAACAATTAGTCGTAAATAATTTAAGCATGTACAAATGAGTTAAGTAATGTGTTGACGCGTAGAAAAATAAATACCTACTCGTACTTCATACGTAAAACGCAAATAAAAATACCTATTTGTTTTGTATTATGTGTCGATATATACATTTTATTAAATGGTATTGATACTAGGTACATTTCAACAATCAGGCAGAAAACAGAATTCCTCCTCGCTAACTTGAAGCACACCATATTTATTGCTTTAAATCCCATTGAGATACTCGTAAAATCTTCGTCATCTTCGTTTTCATACGTGATGTAATGTATATTCATTAAAATATTATGATTTTTTAATATTAAATTTATTTCTTGATGTTATAGTTTGATCACAATAAAAACAATAAAAGTTTATGTCGTCTACGATTCAAAATGGATATTTGTAGCAAAACTCTTGAAAAGATGACTTTATGCCAATTGTAATTTTTTTCATCAAACAATAGTTAAGACACTATTAAAATCTAAGTTATATATGTTTTATTTAATAAACTGGCAATCTGTTCTTTTTTTGAGTGACAATAAGATAAAAGTCAGTAAGACGTCATGTGCTGATCATTTCAAGAATCGATATCGGTTAACTAAAGAGGTTGACATATGGTTATAACGAAATACTAATTGGAATCATACTGTATGTAAAGTGACGTCATTTTTGCGTCAACGGCATGAAAAGTACGGGCCCTGATGCTGTATAATCGACTATTATAATTAAGTTGGAAAATTATGTTTTGTATTGTAAATATCCCAAGCAGCACATTAGTGAATTTTGCAGCTTATCTTATAGCTTTATGTTCTAAATGAGTGGTTTAACAGTGTTTGACTACACTTATAGCTTTAAACACAACTCAAACTTGTATACGAGTTCATCCTGTCACTTATAGTTGCTTAGGAACGTTTTTTGTTTCTACTTTATTACTTATAGTTGGGTAAAGTCGATTTTGCTACTTAAAGTTGCATTCAGGTTGTAATTGTCACTGATTAAGAAGCAATAGTGATATATAAGGCCCTAAAGTTACTTATGAGCCACTTTTATATATAAGTGGGAACATACCCTTATTTGGAACTTTTAATTCCAAATGACTAGTATAATAGTAGTAGTGTATCACCAATAGTGGCTAAAGAGATAATTTTACGGCCCTTTTGGAATCTAAAGTAATTGCAACTTTAAGGCCTAGAAGGGTCGTAAAATTATCTCTTTAGCCACTATTGGTGACATACTACTCTATTATACTAGTCATTTGGAATTAAAAGATCCAAATAAGGGTACGATACAAAATAAATCATTTGAATTAGGTTATAATAAAATTGTGTCAAGAATAATTGATTACAAATTCAAGGGTTCCGCATACAAAAGTGATTTGTTTATTTGTATTTTCCGTAACTTGACATTAGTTTTTTATGCAAATTGTTAACTAATGATCGTATCATCATCATCATCGGATAGGCGGGAAAAGGTACTAAGTACACTACAAGCATTTCTAGAAGGTTAATCAAATTGTAGGAGTAAAATGGGTTTTATTTTAATAAAATTGAACTACTTAAATGTTGTAAACAAAGAAACCAATTAAAAATAAACAAAAAAACCCGACTGCAATAAAAAATAAACTGAAAAGCGAAAAATAAGCTATAAGTATATATAATCTATAGAAAATTGTACTTGTGGATGTTTATAAGAATTTTAATTTAACTTGAATATTGGAAAAGGTATTCCAGACGGGGACAAGCTAACCCAATTTTTTTTTTAAGAAATAATATATTAATAATAATTAATAATATATTAATAATAAGCATTGCTTGTCCCCGCCTGCAATACCTTTAACAATATTCAAGTTAAATTTAAATTGTTATTATAAATATCTATAAGTACATTGCTCTTACAATTTTCTATAGATTATAGATATTTATAGCTTATTTTTCGCTTTCCAGTTTATTTTTTTATTGCAGTCGGGTTTTTTTGTTTATTTTTAATAATTTAATAATTTAATTCCTTTTAGTTTTTATTAATAAAATAGTGGTTTAATTAATGATAACCAAGCGATATATGAGCTCTGGAGTTTGAATTTTTAATGTCGCGAAGCTACAAGTAACAAATTACAAGCGAAACTCACTTTCTAGCAAAAGGAGTTTATTAGGTACTTGACATTTACGTATTTTTTGACTTTCCTGACAAAATGGTAGCATCAAAGTGTTAAAATATATATATATATTTGGAATGGGCTATTTAATAGCTTTCATTTGATACCCATATTGTTATAGTTAAAAAATATATATATATTCCCCCTCCATTTTTTTTCGCGGACGCCATATTGAAATATTATATACCCTATGTAACTCCGGCAATTAAGACGAATCGAATGACACCTCGCATGTTAAAATACGTCAAGCCGTTTAGGCTGCAGAGCGTGTCCAGAAATAGACATACATACATACATACATACATACATACATACATACATACATACATATATACATACATACTCTCGAAAAACATGACCCTCCTTCTGACGCAGTCGGGTAATTAGTATTCACTGTATAGGTACTACCTATAAGAATTGGGCAACAAAGCATCTCATCTTGGGGTTCCTTCTACCCAGAGCACCCAGGTCGGGTCGGAGACAATTAAAAAAAGACTACACTGCCTAATAAATGTTGTTTAGGTACTTAAACATGTTCTATGTACTTATTTTAAAAACAGAATACCTACTGATTTGGTAAAAAAAACACGAAAATGTTACCGCGGCCCGAATGGAGAGGTCATGGGTTCGAGTCCCGCCCGCGTTTGCAATTTAGTAAAGTTATCAAAATATGTAAGCTCACATAGATTTGCTTACAACAACAACTTGGGATTTCGGAGCAGTGTTGAGGACTCCTAATTCACGAGCACTGGGCGATCTACAAAAGAGAAAATAATTAGTATTCGTAATAGCATTCACTGCTTTGCCACTCGCAAGATACAAATAAGTGATTTTCAGACCTGATAGTTTCAAATAGAGAACAAATAAGTGGAAATAAACACTGTAAGATCTTTTTTGTTTCGCCATGTTTACAAATTGGAGTCCTTGAAAATGATTTATTTTAAACAGAATTTTATCACACTGACGCATAATCACAGACTTTTGATAGTTGTGACGATGTTACTTTAACATTGTACGTAACCTACAATCATTAAGTCAGGTTTTTACAGTTTTAGTTCTTATCAGTATCAATTCCTTATATGATTTAACACTCTCTTTTTAAATATTCCTGATCAAATCAAAGGCGCATCGAAATTTACAAAGAAACCATACTATAGTTTCACGGTAACAAAACATTCGCAAGAATTTCGTGCTCATTTCAATGCTTGAACGTGAATTTTAATCACTTACCAAACAGATGTATAAATCCAAAATTAAAATGGCAGATCACATTCACTTTAAAAAAACACAACTTATACCATGCCATGTCACTCAAAGGAACTTTGGCGTCCTATTTATCACTTATTGACCGAACTGAAATATTATTATTCATTCGTTCAATATTCGTCGGTCACTGCGCATGACCTTCACCCATAGATCTAATTGCCGCTTAAGGTAATCGTGAGATCTGTTATGGATTCAATTTAGAACCAAAAATCGTTCAATAAAAATTGTCGTTCACTGCGCATAACTTTCACCCATAGTTCTAATTGCCGCTTAAGGTAATCGTGAGATCTCTTATGGATTCAATATAGAACCAAAAATAGGCTGCAATTTTTCTCCCCGTGCTTCTATATTGGTTGCCTAAGGGTTCTTTACACCTATATAGAACTTAGTCATGGCTATATATTTCACTTAAGTATCTAAATAGATATGATATACGAGCTATTTCCCACCCAGTGTGCTACTTGGGATGTACCTATATTTATCATATTATTCATTAAGATAAGATAACATTATTCACTTATCGAAAAGATATTCAAGAAAAAACTGGGGTCCTAGTGATACCTGTATACCCTTTTTTATTACGAGTTAAGTCGACTTGTACCCTTTTTCAACAGGACCCCAGTATTTAAACTGAATTAATTGAGTGTCGACTCGCATCATGCTGGATCGCTTCGCGAAGTAGATACACTTCGTTGAAATGGTTTTTCAATAAAAAAAAACACTTGATAACGTTGTAATAAATAATCCACTAAACAGAAATTAAATCAGTTTACTTCAAATTCATTTTGCAGGCGTATTTCGTAATTCGTCCTTCCACACGCAAGCCAACCAGTAAATACCACATTAACATTACAATCATACCGGGCTACTGTTAATTTTACGTAACAAAAATGAACTCTATCAAATTGTGATAAGGGGTCGAATAGACATATGAAGTTTGGGAAGTGTAAAAGATATGTTTGTAAATTATATGGTCAGAAATCGAGTAATGAAACAATATGTTGAAATTAGATTGGGATATGGCACAGTTAGTTAGTCTAATTTTTAAGAGTTAATTAATGAGGTGTGAGTTAATTTTCGAATGTTTCGTCTGTTTTTTGTGTCTCCTTTATAAATCAAATCCGTTTGGGAAAATATAATTGAAAAATATATAGGTGACACGGTACAGGGTAGTGATTCTCTAAACAACGACGGTCGAACGGACGGACGAGTGATGTCCAAGCGGCGAGTTTAAGTAGTCCCGTCAGAGCGAACAAAACACATTTTAGCTTGTGCATTATTTGATTTAACGAATTGTCCTGTCTATCTTTATTTCTAAGTCCTTTATACTTAAATAAAATATCTGAGAAAACGCTTTGGGACTAGCGCAACCAGAAAGTACAGTCACCATGAGAATAGGTTCGTCACTTTTGGACCTTAACAGCGTTGAAATAGAGTCGAAAAGCGACGAACCTTTTCTTACCGTATACTTTAGTATCTAGGTTAACTCAGGTGTTATCTAGATTATACTAAACTCCCAGTCTCGATAAGTGGAAAAAGATCTTAAATTCTGTCTCGTAAGAAAGTTAATGAAATATAAACTCTAGCGACTAGAGCTGCCTGCAAGCTCTAGTCGCGGTAGGGGAGTTAAAAGTGGTAATTTCAATAAAAATGGGGCTCGACACTTTGTTCAATGAAACTCTCAGTCTATCTCCAAGTAAGTTCAAACAAAGGAAAATGCGCAACGTTTTCGGCCATAACGTTCGAACCATACCAACCAGGGATTATAATAAACGATTTCATACGTAGACCTATTTGACTGAAGTAAGCCTGTGCTTAAGAAACGTCTCACTCTACTTAAGGGTAATCATTAGGTGTATAGACACACATTCACACATTTACACCACATACACACCACATACACATGTACAGACATACATACACACACACACACACACACAAGCATACGCAAGCATTCTCTCGCACTACTCAACATAATTATCCTTATGCTAAGTTTTGTTGTTATTGTATTTTTGTATAATATGAGTTGTGCAAGTTGTTACATTTTTTTATTATGGTTCCCTTTACTTTATTTCTGTGGTCATCTTTTATTGGCTTACTGTTTTGTATCATGTTTTATTTGTTTTCATAAATAAGAATAAAAAACATCAAAATTTATTTACAGATGGAGTGGAGTGCTTACGTGCTTATTATTTAATTTACAGATGGAGTGGAGTCAGTACAATTTTGTAAACGGAAAGAGCCTGAACGTAAGAACTTCATAGCGTGGCGTCCCTTCCTATACCTGATCATGGTGCAGCATAATGTCATGTTCATGGGGACTTATCGCGGCAAGCCATGAATTCCAGTCCTGGGGGCCTTGTTAAGACGTACTTATAACGGTAAGTCATAATACGGGAACTGATGACGCATCGCGTCAACAGCTTATGTCAACTCCATACATTTCAAGTCGATAGAAAATAAGCCGTTATATTGGCTTTTTAAGCACTATTTTTAAGGGTTACCCTTATATGTGGTTATGCAATAAGAGGAATAATTAGGTTTCCCTTATGTGAATGGCTAGTTTAACAAACAACTAAGTCGTATATTTCTTCCAAAGGGGTTATTCTTTTAATAGATTGTACTTCGAGAGGTAAGTCTTTTATAGGCTTTTATCGGGGAATGGGTGGTCGGGTCTCTGATAGATTAATTATTTTAAAGCTCTTGTTACGATAATTAATTAAATACATTTTGTTTTGTATAATTGTAAAAACAATATTTGGCATGCATACATGTAATAATTGAGTTGTCTCTAAGCTCTGAATATGAGCGGTTTAGCGGTTCATAGTAAGTACGTTATAGAAATAATGCTTAACAGTTCTCTTACTATTATAACACTCCTCTTTTTTGTCGGGGGTTAAAAATGAAAGATCAGTCTTTCAAAACAAACGAAGAATGCCGATAACTACAAAGAAACTAGAAAAAAATACAGGTAGATAATGCTATAAAGTGCGAATTAACGCCATCTACCTAGATGGCGTTAATTCGCTCTTCGTGGTGTAAAAGCAGTCAACTACAAACTCTGTTGGTACAGTGAAATCTAACTAGATGGCGTTGTAAAGTTGTCTTGCGGCAGAACTTGAGAAATATTTTATTTACGTTACCAAGTGTTAACTACCTGTGATCAGTATTTTTTTATAACACGTACCAAATGTTGTTTCATTATTAAGTAGTGACGTTGTATGTTGACTAAACTAGTTAGGTATATGGTATTAGTGAACGATACGAAATGTTTAACTAAATTAGTCATCAAATAAACATTTTCAACATTAAGTTAGGAAGTTGTAGCAAATAGCAAACGAACAAGGAGTTTCTTGGTCGACAACGGATGCTTAGTACTTACAGAAACTTTAACACAATATTGTTATTGTCATTATTCGCTTAGATGTTGCCGTTGTTTACATCGATTACAAAACGGCAAAAAATCACATTTGTTCTGTTTTTAGTATTTTTTGTTATACTTAGTGGCAACAGAAATACATCATAATAATATTATGTAAAAAATTCAACTGTCTACCTATCACGGTTCATGAGATACAGCCTGGAGACAGACAGACAGACGGACATTGGAGTCCCGTTTTTATCCTTTGCGTACGGAACCCTAAAAATGACCTTCTGCTGGAGTTTTTTTCGGCGCTTCTCCGCAATGATGATGCCGCTAGTATATTCACACTGACGTGTGTAAAAGAGCCCTCACGTGGTCAATTTACTGAATAAACATTTTGAATTTTGAATCTTTTGAAGACGTTAAAGGAACAAGGTATAAACGTGTACAAGCCTAGAGCTTAGTTTGGGACTAGTTAATGTGAGATTTAATCTAAAAAAAAAACTTAAAATCTGGGCATTTATTTGAACAAAAATACACTGCAAACCAACAGACAGTAAGTACAAAAAATGGCAAATTTAGAAACGAAGCACTGTCGTGTAAATCAAGTCTAGGGAACGGTTCGAAAATACCGATTAATAATGGTTCTTTTCGTTTCTCGTAAACACTCGCTCCGAGTGGAACCGATTCTCGAGCGTTATGATCGCTAGATTAACCTGGTACTTTTAGTTTTCGATTCTTCCTGCAGTTGGATGGCGTGGCGACTTAAAATGATAAGGCCAGCTTGACTTCAAGTACACCTAAAGAACTAGCTTATAGCACAGAATAAGTAATAGTACAAGTACAGAAGCGACTCTCTGTGACAGCAAACATGCAAATTTAAACCTATTCAGAACGCGGAAACGATAATATTACAAGTGCACGCACGGAAGTGACCTTGGTTACATTTTTGCGATCGATAGTGGGGGCGCCCCTAACGAGGCAAAATGCACCTTAAATCTGCGCCGCGAGAGTCTGTATTATTTCGCCCGTCATGAGCTTTACTGACTCCGCCCACCTCCCAGGGCTGGCACTTACTTGTACTATTTCTTTCCGTGGCTGTTGTAAGAAAACAAATTGAATTTATGATAATTTGTAGTTTTTTTATGTAGTTCTTACTTAAATGACGAGAAAAAATAGTTCATGCCTGGAGGGCTGGCAAAAGTTGTCCGCGACTTGTTTGTTGTTTGCTCCGATCTCCCTTTCCATCTAAGTAATAAGACGTAGTTTACTAGTATTAACCTTCAAAATATATGTTAATTTAATTATTTATTTTTTGGCATTTTGCTGTAATGTGTTAAATGCCAAATTTTTTGTTTTATTGAATCCCGACTGCTAATACTGTTGCACACCTGTAATTGGTATTAACTATTTAACTATTTTCTTTATACATTATGTTTTGTAATTGTATTTGTTTGTACAACTATTGGTGTGTCTAATTGAATAAACAAAACAATATAGACCTTAAAATTTTTGTTTGTTATAAACTCAAGTACTATCGTTACCTACTCCGTTACTTAGAAAAGCTACCATTTGTTTGTGTGTTGTGTTTACCTAATATCCAGCACATGATGACATTGCTTTAGCAGGCAGTTACTAGTACTGGGAGATCTACTTACTTACACTGAACGATGTTTAAGGCAAGTAGATAACTGGTTTTTGGTCCGAATAAGTTGAAAACTGCGAAACTGCGGACGGGTCGTTAATAAAATAAATAATTATTATACCGCTCTTTTTGCGTCGAGGATTCAAAACTGTAGGTACGGTACGGACTGTGTCAGTAATTAAGTCCAGCTACTCGTAACTACCTATCTAGATCGAAGGTATTAATAATATTAATAATAATCTTACCTTTCGTCATCCTGAGGCAGGTTAAAAAAAGATAATTCGACATTGGAGTTATTATTTAAGCAGGTCCGTATGCGATGCAGTACTTTTTGCCTTTTCGATTAGTCATATTCGTATAAGTGCGTATTCAAACAAAAACTTTGGCAGCGCACGGCGGCGCGCGTCGAGACAAGCGCTCGCGTGACACTCAACTGATTCGCCCCTTGCAAGGGGCAGCACATTTTGAAGGCGATAGCGCGGAGTGTCACCGGCCTGCTTATAGGGTAGAAAAGACGACAAAACGAACGTGCAAACAAATTAGCGAGCGAAATGAACCGTTATTTCGAGCAAGAACAGTTTTATTTTGCTCTTTGATCAGAACCGAAATAATATCGATTCTGTTCGAGCGGAATCGTAAACAGTGCTCTATTTGAATTGTATGGCGTTACTGACGAGCTTATTAAAAAAAGTAATGAGGTTTGCGAGAATGAGTGTAGTGTCAAATAAATAAGAAAGGTCATCATGTGCAGCAGCTGGAGCCACGGTACAGCACAGCACAAGCTGAACCCTGGTGTTTACCTATTTAATGTATTTAATGAGTATTATATTTATAATGTTGGGTGCAATTACAAAAAATTTGAACGCACATGACGTGACTTTGTATAAAGATCCTGTGACATTGGATTAATTACAACCACATTATGACGTTCTAAAAATGCCGTCATACTCCAAGCTTCTGGTTGAATGACAAACTTCCCCATAAATATTTACTATACATTTTCGCAGAAGAAAAAGAACGGTAAGCGCCTTTGGACTAGGAAACAGCAAAATAGTTGTCTTGAATCTTTTGTATTTCTAATGAATACCTACATGGTCGTCTTAAAATTTTACTATAGTTAAGTAGTGATTATTTTTAGATAGTATAAAACTTGTGATTATTGATGTTTCTCTCGCTGTATAAATGTATCCCATTGAGCTAGTTCGTTTTTAAGACTGCGCCGAGCGTACGCCGGATGTACAGTGGCGCTCTCCTTACTATTATTGTGTTATGTAATAAACTAAAGTATTTTCTTGAAATTAATTGGTTGGTTTTTGTACTACAAATGAAAACACAACTTATAGGGTATATCACATAGTTTAATAACAATTCACCTTCGAGTTATCAACTTAACTGAAAAAAGTGGCCACCTTTTCCCGTTAAGTTGACTACTCAAGGAAATTGTTACTAAAGTTTGTTACGTATCCCATAAATTGTGTTTTTACTTGCGCTACAAAAACGTATTTTCTGATTGTAAGGAAATTCTTTAGTTCACTAGTAAACCCAATAATAGTAATGAGGGCGCCACTGGATGCTCGGTGTTTGCTCGGTGCAGTCTTAAACCCGATCGCGAAAAGTCAAAAGTTACTCGTATTTTGGGTTTGCGCAGATTAACAAAAATACAAAACAAATGAAAAATCAGAGGACAATTTCACACAAATTGAACTAGAACCAAACTAAGCTCTAGACTTTTAGTACTGGACCACGATAAACATACACGATTAAATACTAGTGCTCATGATCTGGCCCTAGGCTATGTAATTCACGCGTTCGGAAAAATAAATATAGTAAACCACTTTTTAAATCGGTCCAATAGTTCATTAGTTAGGAGTAAACAGAGCTTTCGATTTTAATGACATACATTTTTTCACACAATTTCTAAAATACGTCATATATTTTTATCAAGGTATAAATAACAGTTATAAAATCCTTTAGCCAAATTAATTTTAGGTAGCTTCATTCTGCCTACGCCTAGCCTACTACTACTACCTATCCTACTTTTATTTTTCGACTGGCGTCCCACAAGGAACGTAATTGGGTCTCACGTTAATATTCATGGAAAAAAAATTACATGTGCCGACACTTTTACCCGGCGGGAAAATGTTTAATAACTTGATTTTTATCTTGTTTCCGCTTGCCTCATTTTTAATGATTGTTACAAACTTAGGCTATGAACTTCTTCCCGTTTTGTTTTTTTTCTTAAATTGGCTAGTTAATTAGCAAAGTAGTTTTTAACTGAAAACTTAGTAGCCTGTTTGTTATCTGCCAGTGTATTAAGTTCACGATTGATTATAATAGGTTTTATTAGATTGTATTGCTGTGCTCTGAACAACACTTAAGAGCAATGAAAACGGGTCACATTTCATGGAAATTCTATACAAAGTGACACATTTTCATTGCTCTTGACTATATATTATACTTTTCATTCCGCCTATTATTCGTATTCGTATTTGAATATCGGCGTTATTTTTACTTTTGAACGTAATATTAAAGCAAAGATCAAGACAAGTGTAATGCTAATGATTTGTATCAAAACAAATTAACTAATTTTCATTTTACCTAACGCAAATTGCATAATTTCGAATTCGATTCGAATCGAAAACATAATATATGATCTAAATGAAAATCATTACTATGCATAACAAGGTTATAGTAGGTACACATTTTTAACGTCTTTGATTGCTGCTGCTACTAATGTGGTGACAGTTCTAACAAAACCTAGTAAGAAGAAATTGACTTTTTTGATTGCATGTCTTTTTTGTTTCATGCTAAATCTTTAATATGCTTTTCGGACGTAGTTACATAATATTATGCTTAGTTCCAATTTCACCAAACGATGTTAACTAATTAACAGACGTTTAGAGCGTTAGCAGCAAGCTGTCAAAACGTATGAACGTTGATTAAATGAAATTAATCGACTGTTAGTTCATTGTATTGTATGTTATAGGTACTCATTAGATGGGTACCAGGGCACTCCAACATTGATGGAAACGAAATAGCAGATGAACTGGCTAGGAAAGGTGCTGACAACCCCCTGGTTGGCCCGGAGCCTTTTTGTGGTATCACAAAAAGGAAATCCTATTCACTGCTAAACGACCTATATAAATCTAGGGCGATCGAGCTGTGGAAGTCCACGAAAGGACAAAAGCACTCGAAATCACTAATTACAGGGTTCAAAAGCAACTTCTCCAAAGAGATTCTACAACTCAAAAGAGAAAAGACTTGCGCAGTGACTAGAATTCTAACTGGCCACTGCAAATTGAACAAACATCTGTTTCTAATGGGTATGAAACAAGAACCGACATGCAGGTTCTGTCAGGAAACAGAGGAGACAGCAATGCACATCCTCTGTTCTTGCGGACCACTAATGCGTAACAGAAGTATCTACCTAGGGCGACATATTGTGGACCCACAGGAGATACAACTTCTCACGGCCCAAAGCATCTGGAAATTCTTAGACGCAACGGGCCTTTGCGGTGAACTTTAAACAAAGGGCTGTTACAAAAGATCAGCAATGGTCGAAGTGACACACAAGGCCCATCCAAACCCCCCAATAATAATAAATAGGTACTCATTGTTTTGTATAATGCTAGGTTAAGTTTTATGATTGTGTAAAAAACGACTGACCGTTGAGTTTCTTGAGACGTTTCTTCTCAGCAGTGGTCTCTTGCGAAGCTCTGGTCAGGTGCTCTTTTGACATGTAAAAGTGCCCGTGCGGCCTACTAAGTGAATAAAAATCTTTTATCTTTTATATGTTTTATACATTTTGATAGTTGTTAACACTCTAATCGCCTGTTAAGTGGTTGGTAAAAAAAAAACTCATGTTTTTATGCAAATCAAACGGCACCCATTAAAAAAACTTTACTTGACCCTCAAAAGTATGTACTTGTAGTGTGGAAGTAATAAAAGTTAGTTAATTAATTTGGTTTTGATTTCGCCTTTGCCCATTTGAAGTGACACCAACTTTTAGGTACACACAAAGATTCTCCTTCTTCGGCAGTCAGATCCTTAATTTGGCAATGTATGTCACAGTGACATACCATAATGTCCTCTGTTTTTATTTTTGTTGCTGATTCAAAATCAAAAAGGGTTTGAATTGCCGATTTTTTTTATTTTTGCCAAATTAAGGGTTAATAACTGAAATACCTACTCAAGTTAACGAGTTTGTAGACAAAGATATATTATTCTTCTCTTAAGGTATTTCGGTATAGCCAAGTTTCCAATCTTGCTAAGTAAACGGCGGACTCTATACGTCATCTAAAGCAATGGCTTCTCGAGAAGTTTCCAGGGCACCGGAAGATTTGCCTAGAACGGCATCCTGAAGGAAGTCTTCTAACAAACTCTTCAGCAAATCCGCTCTTCACACCTAGGGCTGGCTCTGCTTTAACTTATTTGAAGTTTGCAACGAATTCCCAATCGCTCAAAGGTTAGTTTAGTTTAGTTTTTATTTATTGCATAAAACAATTAGGTACAATAATTAAAACAAAATAAAAGTAGCAGTCATAACATAAATTAAATTTGACAAATAACAGAATACTGGAAAACTATGCTAATATTAAGTCAAGTAAAACAAATACGACAACAATTTAGAGAATCTACAGTTTAATGGCATCAAATTCTTTAACTGAATAAGATGCATTCTCCAATAAAAGGTTTCACATTTTCAATTCAAACAAATTCACATTTTCAATCAATGGGTGCTCATAGAACGTCGGGTCAATAACACGCGGATTTTTGTTAACTGGAAGAATAAGAAAAAGAAAAATTTTATTGTGAACTATGTATAAATGTGAACTATTTGGACGGAGCACATTGGCCGATGGGGCCACAAGCTTCTCTCTCTATCAACTCTTGATTGTACAAAAAAAAACAATTACAATTAAATTCGTACATAAACTTAAGATTAACCTCTTGGGGATGTAATTGGACGTTTTTAACGAGGAGCCAAGATAATACAAGATTTAGTATAGACTTTTAGCGAACGTTACTTTTCTGGGAATATCAGATTTTCCAAGGTTTTGGAAGTATATTTATTTATCAATATCAAAACGTGTAATGTTTTAATTTTTCATTAAATAACCAACTACTATTTTACACAACCCTAGTGCAACGTTCGACAAGACAATCCGCATATCACTATCTCCCTCCCCCGCCTTGAAGTGACAAGGACACCCCCTGTTTCCTTGTTTACAATTTGGTTTGAATCCGGTCTGAGTGTGCTCTCGTATTGGACACGCTTTACGCGTTCAGTGCCGGCAATCAGTTGTTGTATGAAACTGTGACACGGAAGACAGACACGGGCATCTAATGATTTACTATATTCTAAGTTAGTAAAAAGGTAATATCCGTTATAGAACTTCAGTTGTAATAGTGACTTTATTTAATTGTGTTTTGGAACTAGTTTTGGTTGTTCGAGTTAGTAGTCCGTGTAATTTGTGCTTTGGATGCGCCTTATATGGTGGTGATTGGATTCGAAAATTAAACTAAGATTCAAAGTAATTATTTCTCAAACATGCTCGGAAATGTATGCGTTAATATCACGACATGAAGACATGAAGTTTCTTGTTTATGGCCCCCTACATTACTTCTTAGCCTTTTTGCTTACTAACATTAAACTGACAATGGAAAAATTACATACTGCCAACCACCACTAGACTATGTAACCATACTTGCGATGTAAAAAAACAAAATCTATGGCACTATACGTGTGTTACCGGCATGCGGGCATTTATTAAAACTGCCGATAAAACGTTGCTTTAGCAATTGTTTGCAAGTATTATCTTTAAAAAACTATATAAAATAACTTCACAATTAATTTTCTTAGATATTGTCCTTTTTTAATGTAGTGCATGTGCTGCGTGTTTATCGTTATCAGTATCGCTGTTGCTTAGTACAGGGATGTCATGGTACGGAGGTAAGTCATTATAATCAAAGTATCCGTCGACTGTCATTCACACTTGTCAAATTGCTGTGCTTTACATTGCTGGCAATTACATTTTTGTTAAAAAGTTAGCAAAGCCTGAAAATTGGTTTATTCATTAAATTAATGTCATAGTTACGTTACAGATATACGTTGTTTTAACCTACTTTAAAAAAAGCCAGGGTGCTGGTAACACACTGTATTATGCGGTTAAACATGGTGCTCGAATAGCTTGTTCAAATAGCATGTTTAAACTATTATTTACTCGATTACCTGGTAGTTATTTTAATTTTAATATTTACTCAAATGTTAGAGAAAAACACTATAAAATCTTCGGCTGGAACGGGGATTGCAGGACTCGTTTTATCCGGTCTCGTCTACCCCAAACTCGTCCAGCAATCCCTTACGTCACGGCCTCTGCAGTAATGTACTTTTTTTACCAGGCTTCAAGAAAGTTACAAAAAATGGTCAAGTGAGAGTTGGAATCGACCGCCTAAGAGTCGTATTAATAAACTAATCTCAACTTTAGAGTTAGTTTAGAGTCTGGAGATGTGTCAAAAATGACAGTGTCCTATGGTTTGACGTTTACTTTGACGTATCTTGTTACGGGTTTGTAAGAAATAGCGACTCGCTAATTATATCTCTCGCTAATAAACCGATTTTTTCTACCTACACTAAGAGGAAAGATTTGTATTTTTGTGTGTGTGTGTATGTTTGTACTGAATAAACTCAAAAACTACTGTGCCGATTTCAAAAATTCTTTCACCATAGGAAAGCTACATTCACTCTGAGTGACATAGGCTATGTTTTATTTTTCTGCGTGAATGGAGTCGCGCGCAACAGCTAGTTATATATAAAATCTTGTTTTGCTATGTAAAGATAATATGTACTAGTTATTGCCACGCGCCTCGTTTATCGCTATACCCCAAGGACATGGCCAATTTTCCGGGATAAAAAATTACCTTACGTCCTTCCCCATGGGATGGGTTATTTCCGTACAAAGAAAGAAACCAACAAGCATGAATGGTGGTTATGAATGGAATGGATTTATATTTTTGTGTTTTGGGTACTAAGAGCGTTACGTGACCTTATTACAAGGTCACAATGGGTAAGGGGTAAGGGGTAGGCAGGGTAGATTCACAAAGGGTCAGAATGATAGTTTCTAAAATAAAAGGTGTTTTTTGCGTTTCGTGTCACTTACCTAAATAATTAAAAAAAACCATTGATTTTAAAAATCTTAAAAAAAAAACGCTTGTTAAAAAATTGGTAACCTACACCCGTTTATTTACTGCCTTCAAATTTGCTCACATTTCAAATAATTATGTGTCATTAACTCACAGAGGAAGAAGATTTTTGAAAATTCCGTAAAACGGGGCGAGTAGGGATTTATTTATTTGTATATTTTTTTTGCACAATACAAAAGTAAAAAGTACAAATGAAGGACTTAATGCCTAAACGCATTCTCTACCAATACAAATTGCAATAAAAAATAAATTTATAAATAAATAAATAAATATATTTGGTTTGACGGCTGAAATAACATTCGGTCCGGTCGGCACTCTGAGGAGTACAAAACGAAAACTACTGAACGAAATTTGAAAATTGCTCTTGTCACCTGGATATTTGTCACAGAGGTGTTCAGTGGTTCTCAAATGTTTAGCATACGTTTAACAAAATAAAATAAGGGAAACATCACGCCTCACGTCCCGTATTAACATATTATATAAGTATATTTATATCGACAGTTGAAACTTTGAAAAGAATAGGTTCATACTTAATTTTTTGAGAAAATAAAATATTTCTCAAAGTTATTTACGAATATTTTCACGAAAATCTAAATTTATAACGAGGAATATGACTGTGATGCAGTATTCTGCCGTATTAGTATTCGACTACTTAGCACCCTACCTCATTATGTTCTGAAGACTGTTAATAATGTGTGTGTCATGTTTACCGTGATCCCTGATTATTTATGATCAAGTGCACTGGAAAATAGTTTTCAAAGATTATGTTTGTGACTGTTTATTTTCCAATAAATAAAATAATAGATTAACGACGAGGTTAGCCCAGAAAGTTACCCTGCCTGCAAAGCTAGCCATACCATTCGATTTAAATATTTGTGTGATGAGCACGACCATATGTTTCTTCTGAGTCTTGGATGATCAGAAGTATATCGATTTATAGAAAATTCTCTCGTGAATCTAGTAAAACATTGTATGTTACAAGTTATTTTAATTATTAAAGATATCAGCAACTTTTAACGTGCATGACAATGATACTAAGATAACGACTCTGTTTTTGAGAATTACTAACAACCGCTGAAAAGAAACACTGAAACACGCAATAACATGTATAAGTTAAGTTCCCAAACGGCCTTACATGTTCCCCTACTTATTCTAACTACCTTCACCACTACACCCCACTAAAACACTTACGTCTACACGATTACACGATCATGTTTGGCGTGTGTCCAACTCCAGTCTATTCGAACAGTAGTAAACGTCCAACGGTAGTTCATTTTAACGAGCGAAGCTGGTCCATTCGCCACAGTTTGAGAGCCACTGACATTGTTTATCGACGCCGGGTGACAAATCACCCTGTAGCAGAGCATCTGTGTTGCGATGTGGAATCTTGATTCAGAAAATGATAGAAAAGATTACATACAGGTCGTTCTAAAATGCTTGTAAATAAAATATGGATATATATTAATGTATTATGTTTATACTCGTAGACCAAATTATAGTGTAATATAAGCCACTGCTTACTTACAGTTGGATTTTGTATGGCAAGGAGAACGCAAACGAGTTCACAGGCGTCCTAAAGGTGAAAATGCTTTGAAGCTCATGAACATTATTGTCTTGTGAAGTCATCAGCAAGCATAAATAAAAGATCGATCTCTTCCTAGTATTTTTATAATGTTTACCTGTTGTTAATAAAAAACCACTTTAATTTCACTCTTGTCAAATACCCTATTGGCCTCAACGCGGAACAATTGTTTTCATTTTCTATGTAAGCTTTCGATTTTCAAAATGAAAACAATTACGATTGCGAGTGCGTTAGCCCCTCTGGGGGGTTATTATGACATAACTATGCAGTTCATTTTACGGTGAGTGTAAGGGACAGAGCTATCGCAGTTACATAGCTCTGTCCTTTTCTCTCAGCGTAAACAGAATTGCGTAAGTATGTCATAATAACCCCCCTGGATTGTTATAAAACTAACTTAACCTAACCTAAAAGACTCTGTAAGTATAATTATCTCTTTAATCATTTTGAAAAGGTAATGGGTTCAGAGAAAAAAAAAGAATAGCGGACACCACGGCACCAAATTTGACGACTCGCTGGCCTAGTGGGTAGTGACCCTGCCTACGAAGCTAGAGGTCCTGGGTTCGAATCCCGGTAAGGGCAGATATTTGTGTGATGAGCTCGAATATTTGTTCCTGAGTCATGGATGTTTTCTATGTATTGAAGTATATATTTCTCTATATAAGTATTTATATCGTCGTCTAATACCCATAGTACAAGCCTAGAGCTTAGTTTGGGACTAGGTCAATTGGTGTGAGATTGTCCCCTTATATTATATTGTATATTATAATGATGGACACTTTTAGCTGACAAGCACCAGTAATGGACATTTCAATCTGAATTCTAATTTCATACGGTCCTAAATTGATTGTTGCAAAACAAATGAATAACTCTTATCTTCAGTAAAAATAAGAATCACGTGTCCATCATTGGTCCTTATCCATTCCTATATTCGTGGACAAAACCGTAGGCATTCTATAGTAACTTTGCTGTTAGAATCTTTAGTTATATATAAGTATCTGAGTTAAGTGACTACTGAGGTTAAAACTTCTGCCGAGTTGAGGAATTTCAAGAATAATCTCTAAAATGTTGTCTCAGTCGGTCTGTCGTAAGTCATAAGCTCTTCCATTTGGTATATTTCGTTCATTGAATACAAAACGGACACAATCCGAAATGAGTCAGTGTTGCATTTTAAAATTAGAAGCGGTTGGAATACGACTTTTAATGGAATAGCAAATTATTTTGGATTGTGTCCGTTTTGTATTCAATGAGCGATTTGTGCGATTCCGTGGCCGCCGGCTGTCGGTCACCGCGAACGTGTTTTAGTAGTCGTGGTAATTTTGTGTTCAGAGAGTGGCTCTGCTTTTCGTCTGTCCGATGACTGGTAAGAGTCACTACGGGTACGCAACCCCGGACTGCTCTAGCTGCTACCGTCACATTCCTCCTTTTTCCGTGACGGTAGTATCCCCCCCCCCAACCCTCTTCCTCTATATCCCTAATCCTTTCCTTGCTTTCCTGCACCTACACTCTACTCTATATCCCTAACCCTTTCCTGCACCTACACCTCTCCGAGTGAAGTGGAGAACCAGCGTCGCTTTTTGCAAGCCGGCCTTTCTCGTAAAGGTGCCAGATTGTCGTTAAACTCGTTGACACTTCATAATCTCTTACCTACGATCCTAGTTAGTTGTACAGTCACAGCAACGGCCACTTCTTAGTTCTCACGTCGGCTCGTGAGTAGAGATATAATCTTAAGTGGGGGAGAGGTATGGACTAGAGATGAAAGAGACTTAGGCTTTTAAGGCCTATTAAAAAGACTAGCCTCCATCTTACAGGACTCGACTCTAAAATAAAGACTAAAGGTTCGAGTTTTTATTAATAAGACTTAGTCGTTGTATTAAAAGACTAAGCAACTTAAACGACTAGAGTTGTTTTAAAAAAACTAAAAGACTAAAACGACTAAAGTTGTTTTTAAAAGGACTCTCGCCTAAGCATTACACATGACTCATCATCTTTTGTGTCTTACTAACCACAAGGATAGACAATGTTGCTGCTTTCCAAATTTTATTTTACTCATGAGTTATCAAAACGTTCGATTTCCTTTGTGACACGCCACCCCAAGGCGATAAGGCGCTTTTAGTCCTTTTAGTCTTTTAAGCCTTTTACGTTATAAGGTTAAAGGCTACGACTGAAATTAGTCGTCAGTTTGTAGTCTTATGACTAAAGACTAAAGGGTTACAAGACTAATCTAGTCGTAAGGCTGTAAAAATTAGTCTAGTCTTTTTAAAAGGCTTTAAAAGACTAAGTCTCTTTCATCTCTAGTATGGACTCTAAAACCACACTGCGACATTAACATCTCAGTCTAATGTGTAAATAAAAGACGGAAAACTAGTAATAAACCCGGTATCGGTGCCTCCGCTCAGGCTCCAGCCAGGCACCTGCGGCCAAACCGGCACCACACGTACTGACTCGTCATTCCTGTGGGTACTGCCGGGGAGGAGGAGAGGGTGGCATGGGTTATGGGCAAGCCTGTGTTGCCATAAAGTCGTCTGTCCCAGGCGTGGTAGCATCTGTGGAGAGGACACTTCGCCCACCTGCTTCGCAGGTGGAAAACAACACGGGGAGTGGCAGTTACCGGTTATAAGTCCGCACGTATAGGCGTAAGTGCAGACGCCAGGGGTCACTCTCGTCAGTAGGAGGAGCCATCGCAGTTCCACTGGTCAGTTACCGCCTGCTTTAAGTTGGGCAGCCCCCAACCAATAAGGTACTGATCCGCCTCAGCGTCAACTTGTTCCGTTTGGGTGATCGGAACACAAGCTTCACAGCTAGACATTGACGCTGTAAATTAAACCACCTGCTCAAAGAAACAGAAACCCAAACACCAACACCAACGCTACTTACATGCGCTTTGCGACATGGAATGTCCGTACTATGAGGACAGGTTTCCCGAACACCAGCGGAAGCTCAAACTGTGCTCAAGATCTGCGCAAAACTCTCATTATAGACGTTGAGCTTGAGAGGCTTAGCGTCGATATCGCGGCTCTACAAGAAACCAGGATAGAAGACGAGGGGTCCATTCGTGAAGCTAACTACACTTTCTTCTGGAAGGGTAAGAGCTCCTCGGAGGCACGAGAGCATGGCGTAGGATTTGCCGTTCGTAATCACTTACTCAATGCTATTGAGACACCTGTGGGTGTATCTGAGCGCATAATGGTCCTGCGACTTAGTACCAAAAGCGGCTTTGTTACTCTTATCTCCGCTTACGCTCCAACGCTCAATTCAAAACCTGAAACCAAGGACCAATTCTACGACCAGCTCGAAGAAACGGTGCGTGCGGTGCGTTCAACTGATCGACTGCATATTTTGGGCGATTTTAACGCTCGCGTTGGCCAGGATACATCTGCCTGGTCTGAATGCCTTGGTGCGCACGGTATAGGTAAGCAAAACGAAAACGGACAACGGTTATTGGAGTTTTGTTCTAGATACCAACTGTGTATTACCAATACTTTCTTTAGAGGCAAAACTATGCGGAGAGTGTCTTGGATGCACCCCCGATCCAAGCACTGGCACCAATTGGACCTTACCCTTACTAGAAGGAGGGACCTGCGAGAAACGCTCCACACACGGACGTTTCATAGTGCCGATTGCGATACTGACCACAGCCTTGTTGTCTCCAAGGTTCGACTTGTCCCAAAGAAAATCCATTCCTCTAAGCCCAAAGGCCGAAAGAAGATCAATCTTCACAAAACCCGGGACTTAGAGGCAGTGGAGTCGTTTGGAGACATGATCCGTGACGAAGTCGCAACCTGGGACACGTCAGCTTCGGCGCAAGTCGAATGGAACAAATTGAAATCTCTCCTTACTGACACAGCAGGAAAAGCTTTCGGGTACCAGAAAGTTAAGAGCTATGACTGGTTTCTCGAAAATCAGGAGCACTTAATGCCTCTCATTGACCACAAACGCCAAGCTGCCTTAAACTTTCGTCAAAATTCATGCGATGCGACACGTGAGGACCTCAACAGAGCAAAGGCCTCGCTCCAGCGCAGTACTCGCTTCTATGCAAACGAGTACTGGACTGAGCTTTGCAAAGGTATCCAAGCGTGCGCCAGCTCGGGGGATATAGGCGGAGTTTATGCAGGCATTAAACGAGCTCTTGGACCTACAGCAAAGAAGACGGCGCCTCTCAAAGAAGTTGACGGCTCCGTAATCGTAAACAGCAGTCGTCAGATGTCGAGATGGGTGGAACACTACACTGGTCTTTACTCGTGCCCAGTGGACATCATGCCAGAAGCACTGGTTCTCGTCCCGAATCTGGCAACTTGGCACGAGTTGGATACTGCACCCACCGTAGAGGAATTAGACCTGGCTGTCATGCAGCTCAAACGCGGAAAAAGTCCGGGCAAAGACGAAGTTTATACCGAAGTTGTTAAACTCAAGTGCCTTCTCCCCGTCCTTCATAACCATCTGGCCAAATGTTGGGACACAGGCTGTGTGCCCCAAGATATGCGCGATGCCAACATCGTCACTTTATACAAAGGTAAAGGCGACCGCGGCAACTGTTATTGTTTCCGCGGAATATCTCTCCTTAGCATCGTCGGTAAGGCTTTTGCAAGAGCCACTTTAGGCAAACTGCAGAAACTTGCCGACCGTGTATATCCTGAGGCACAATGCGGGTTTCGGTCTCAACGGTCAACTGTCGATATGATATTCTCCCTTCGACAACTACAAGAAAAGTGTAGAGAGCAACGAACTCCCCTTGTCGTTGCATTTGTTGACCTGAACAAGGCCTTTGATACTGTGAGCAGGGAGGGGTTGTATTCGATTCTTGTGAGAATCGGATGCCCTCCAAAGCTTCTAAAGATAGTTCAGTCATTCCATGAGGGTATGGAGGCCACAGTGTTGCACAATGGCGACATGTCTGCGCCGTTTACCGTGCGTAGGGGCGTTCGTCAGGGTTGCGTTCTGGCACCTACTCTTTTTGGGATATTTTTCTCTGTGCTTCTGAAAGTTGCTTTCGGCGATGAACAGCAGGGCATTCACCTGCACACGCGATCGGATGGTAGGTTGTACAACATCTCCTTGCTCAAGTCTAAGCGCCGCAGAGAGGACTTGTTTGTGGACAGCCTTCTCTTTGCCGATGACGCCGCTTTTGTCGCACACGATCAGATTCAGCTCCAGAGCTTAATGGACAAGTTTGCTAGAGCATGTGAGCTCTTTTCGATGTCTATCAATGCCAAGAAAACCGTAATCTTAGCGCAAGGATGTTCGATGCCTCCGGTGATCAAGCTTAACAGCGTACCTCTGGAGGTGGTCAGCAAGTTTTGCTACTTGGGTTCGCACATGTCGAGCAATCTCTTGCTAGATGCAGAGATCGATTCCCGCATCGGCAAAGCAGCTTCTAAGTTCGGGAGGCTTCGTGCAAGGGCTTGGGACAACAAACATCTCACGTTAAAAACGAAGATGCTTGTTTACCAAGCATGTGTTTTGAGCACACTCTTGTACGGGGCGGAATCCTGGACGACGTATGCAAAACAGGAACGCCGATTGAACACATTCCACATGCGTTGTCTTCGAGGCATACTAGGCATCACCTGGAGGGATCGCGTGACAAACGAGGCTGTTCTAGGAGCAGCTCAACTCCACAGCATAACGGCCACGCTCAAACAGAGGCGGCTGCGGTGGTTAGGGCACGTGCACCGCATGGAACAGACTCGTTTGCCCAGAAGAATCTTGCTGGGAGAGGTCGCACACGCAAAGAGGTCCATTGGCCGGCCCATTTTGCGCTTCAAAGATTGTGTTAAGCGTGATATGGTAGCTTTCGACATCTCTAGCAGCCAATGGGAAGAGCTGGCCAAAGATCGTAGTAGGTGGCGTCGCCTTGTTCAAGAAGGTCAAACAAAACACGACTTCACCTGGTTAGGTGTCCTAAGAGATAAACGCGCGAGGCGTCACGAGCGGGCCGCCAACCCCCGACCAACAGGGGGTGTGTACACTTGCCGTGCGTGTGGCCGGGGCATCCTATCCCGAATCGGCCTGTTAAGTCACGAGCGAAAGTGTCTTGATACATAGTGCTACCTAAATCATCTGAAATAGATGAAAAGGCCTATTAAATTAATTTAATTTTATGTTATATTGTTAGTTTGTAAGGTATTTGTAAATATTGCAGTCGGAAACAAAGTTATTCTATTCTATTCTGTAACTTGAAGAATAATGTCAAATTTCTCAAATAGAATGTGTCAAGTAAATAATTTATTAATATTGGTTAAATCTGATATGTGAGACAGATATACGTAATATTTTTAGCGAGCTTTCAATACTTTGACCTAAAAGCTTAATAATCGTAGTTGCAGTGTTACTGACTTTTTCGACCACTGTGATTAAACACAGGATGATTATTAGTATTATTTATGGCCGCTTTTTTTGCGGTGGATAAAGCACCCGTCACTTTCGCACTTAACCATTAGTCAGAAAGTGACAGATATTTATATCCACGTTTATTCACATCGATAAACACGACCTTCATTATATACATAACGTCTAATTTCTCAAAAAACATTCAGTGCACTGTTCTGTGGGGTTATTATGACCTATCTGTGCCATTTATTTTAAGCTGAAAGAAAAGGACAGAGTTATGTAACTGCTATAGCTCCGTCCTTTACACTCACCGTAAAATGAACTGCATAGCTATGTCATAATAACCCCCCTGTTGGGTTATAATGACGTATCTGTGCAATTCATTTTACGCTAAGAGAAAAGGACAGAGTTATGTAACTGCTATAGCTCCGCTTTTTACGCTCACCGTAAAATGAAGTGCATAGTTATGTCATAAGTCATAATAACCCCTTCAGTTCATCTTTACTTAGAAAAGTCACTCAAGTACAAAACTTATTCTATTCATCACAGACAATATTTTTCTTTCGAACAGAAAACCCCTAGTTTCACCTGTTTTCTCTAATAACAGCGCGGGCAGTTTTTACATGTTGACAAAAGAAAATTGTCGATCGCCCGCAACTTACAACTTTTGCCTTTCAACGGGGACAAATATTTGAGATGAGGCGTGTTTAGACGATGCGGCGGCGGGAGACGTTGTGTTTCTTTTTCGAGAAATTAACCAGGGTTTTATAAAAGCTTGTAACTTGTAATACGAGTGGAAGTCTCTTTTTGTTACATACCATTGGAAAGAGAGTTCCACTTATAATGAAGTATTATTTTTTATGCATTAGGCCCCAGGGTCTGTGATCGGTTCAAAAATTATCGATTAATTATAGTTCTTAATCTGGTTCTTCATCAAAGCTCGCTCGGAGCGGAATCGATTCGCGGGCGTTATCATCACTGGGATTAACCTGCTTTTCTTCGTTTTTGATTCTTCCTTCGCTTGGATGGCGTGACGACTATGGTATTTTAAAATGATAACGTCTGCTTGACTTCAAGCTGAGCAATGCAAACTGCAAACTGAAGAGCTATCTATCGCGATAGGAAAGACGAAAAAAGGGTGGTGATAGAGGGCGGTGCCAACAAATTAACGAGCGAAATTAACCGGTATTTCGAGCACAAGCAGTTTTATTTAGATATTTTTGTAATGTATGGCCTTCCTGACGAGCTGGTTATAAAAAAACCTGGTTTTCGAGCCCTGAAAACTACGGTCTACGAACAACAATCGCTTCTCTCAACTCACCTTTGCGTGAACGTTGTGTCGCCTCTTCTCATATTCGCGTATTTGGAGTATTTGACAGATAATACATAGGTAATGTGTAGACGACATATTCGTCTAGACATTCGCATTCATTTTCTATTTTAAAATAAAGCCAATAGCAAATACGCGTTACTGCGTCATTGTCAGTTTTTTCACAGGCATCAAGCCTGATAACTTTTATTTTACAGTGTTACACTTACAGAACCTGTAGGTAAGGTTAAGTTAGTTTTATAACAGTCCAGGAAAGGTAATCGGTTAAATTAACTGTGCATAATATATATACCCACGAAGGTTTATGGCCCACGTTTATAATTTAAAAACACCCTGTATTTAAGTTTCGTGATCTTGTCCGCTTTGTAGTCTCATCGAATCGTATTCGTCTCGTAGTCCTAAAACAACCCCAAATAAGGGTCGGAACCCTTTCGCCCGCACTCCTAACTTCCGGACCCCACTATTGTGGGATGTATTTTTTATACAACACACTATTTTAAGGATATTTTGTTGCATAGCGCCTGATTTCTCAGCGCTTTAAGGGTTGCCATTGACTTCAAGGGGTGTCTTTTTCACGATCTTTGGGTCACTTGTAATAAAAAAACAACTTGATTAAGGTATTATATATATATAACATATCTAGCTGATCTGACAGTTTTCTTAAGTACTTAACATAATATTACAATGGTAATAGTAACATGCGATGTGATGTACAAGCGGGATATCGAAAGGGAATGGGATGTACGGATCAGGTCTTTTCACTACGGTCCATCACAGAAAAGTTCTTGGCTGTCAACCAAAAAGTTTTCTGTGCTTTTGTGGACCTGGAAAAGGCCTATGATAGGGTAGATAGAAAGGAGTTGTGGACGGTGCTGTCTATGTATGGAGTGAGCAGCAACCTGGTGCAGGCTTTGAGGTCCCTTTATGAGGGCTCCGGAGCCTGTGTCAGGATCAATGGGGCATACTCGGCCTGGTTTAATATCTCTAAAGGTGTTAGACAGGGCTGTGTTGCCTCACCGTGGCTGTTCAATATATTCATGGACAGTTGTATGCGAGATCTGAAAGAGTATGATAAGGGTTTGCGTATGCAAGAGTTGCTAATCAAATGCCTCTTATATGCCGATGATCAAGTTATACTTGCCTCATCGGTACTTGAGTTGCAGGAGATGGTGACAGTGATGAATGAGGGATTTAAGCGAAAGGGGATGAGAGTAAATGTTGCCAAGACCAAGGTCATGGTGATAGAGAAGGACGAGGAGATGACTGAGTGCGTGATTAATATAAATGGTGAATTAGTAGAACAAGTGAGCGAATTTGTGTACCTGGGAAGTGTGTTTACAAGAGATGGTAAGTGTGAGAAGGATATCGAGAGGAGGGTGAATGCGGGGAATCAAATCAATGGGGCCCTGTACTCCTTTGTGAGCAGACAGGGCATTTCACAAAAAGCCCGACTGGCTGTTCACAATGGAGTGCTGGCCCCTACCCTGATGTATGGTAGTGAATGTTGGGTGTGGCAGGACAAGCATAAAAGTCGTGTAAATGCCGTTGAAATGCGCTCTTTGCGTAGTATGTGTGGTGTGAAACTGATTGATAGAGTAAGGAATGAAAAAGTCAGAGAGAAATGTGGAATAAAAGATGATGTATTGACTAAGATTGAAAAGGGCATGCTTCGATGGTTCGGTCATTTGGAAAGGATGGATGAAAGAAGATTGACGAAAGAGATATACACATCGATAGTGAGTGGACGGGTCGGAAGGGGCCGCGCCCTAGGCGTACTTTTTCGAGTCAAATCGGTGAAATACTGGAAAAGGGCCGAATCTTAAGTACCCGAAACCGACGTGCGTGCATGACTCGATGTATGAATGTGGAAGAAGCGAAAGAAATTTGTCAAGATCGTAGCAAGTGGAAAGAAGTGGTCTCTGCCTACCCCTCTGGGAAACAGGCGTGATATAATGTATGTATGTATGTATGTAATAGTAACATTTTGAGTAGAAAACTGCCAAAAGCTCAAAATGTATTTAGTAGCAATAAATTGGTTTAACTGCCAACTATCTAGTGCCAAGCTTGGCACCTATATTGATAGCACTTCTTTTGGTGCCACGTGAGAACATTTTTTACATTTACATTTTAACCTATATTTTTCTAACTAAACCTCTTGCTATGTCTTTTAAAACTAAAATTACGGAAAGGACAGTACGCAATGACTTTAAGGCTACATTTCAAGTAAAGTAACTGCAATCGGTAAAACTTTATATCCATGCTAGGCAGCAAAGAACGCCAAAACCAATATATCCAGGGATAGGTCAAACAATAAAACGTTTACTGACGCAGATCATCTGTCGCTGGTTTACGGCCGAAACTAATAATATTATGTAAGCAAGTGTCGACAGACCCTCGGCCAGCATTGCGTGTTTTTAGTTGGATTGCCAATGTATATATTTTAAACGCATAGATAAGATGGACGAACTCACAGACTAACTGATGTTAGGTTACTGATGTGACGACACGGTAGTCTAGTTGGTAGTGATCCTGCCTACGAAGCTAGCGTACTGGGTTCGATTCCCGGTATGGGCAGATATTTGTGTGATGAGCGCGAGTATTTGTTCCTGAGTATTGGACTTTTATATGTATTTAAGTATGTATGTATCTATACAGGGTGTCCCAGAAACCGAGGTCAACCCGCCTAGGGCTGATAGAGCAGCTCATAAGCTATCGATTTAACCCCCATATATGTTCAGCGATTGTTATTAGTTTCCGAGATATTGATCATTTTAATCGGAATTTTTCCTTATGTCCGTGATACCAAAAACCCCTAAATTCATGTTTTTTTTCAGTGTTTTCTTGCATGATTAGAATCACTATGAGATAAGGAAATGTTTAAAGCTAGGTACATGCCATTTTTTTTTTCATTACAACTTTTTGACTACAAGCCCTAGGCAGGTTGACGTAGGTTTCTGGGACACCCTGTATATAAGTAAGTTTATCGTTATGTATCTATAGTATAAGCCTAGAGCTTAGTTTTGGGCTAGGTTAATTTCTGATCATGTCCCCAAACAGATTCTCAGTCTTGTCACCAAAATCTATTTTTAGTAACAAAACTGACAATTACATACATGTGTTTGGGGACAAATCAGGAATTTCTTGTTCAGGAGGATGGTCCCAACGGTTCCATTTTTTTTTCCAAAATATGTAGAAATTATAATTCGGGTGTTCTTTTTTTGAAACTCTCCAGATTATGCGACTCGCTCCCAGCTGGTCCCATCTAAGCATTTTACAGGCCTTTGATTATCGTTTTATCATACTTTAAAGTAGAAAATAAAGTTAAATATTTATAGCAGGACGCGTTCCAACTAGCTAAAATATAAAACAGGGTGTTTATGTTTTCTATTAAAAAACTAGGTTTAGTATAAACCGTGTCGTTTGGCAATCTTTCTGCGGATATCTTCGGTGGACACTTTACGAGGGACAAAGTTTATGATGTAGTTTTTTTATCACTACGCTCTCTTTTTTACGGGCTTTGAATTGCGCCGTGAAGAGTGAAAAGGGAAGCGTTGTGGTTTTTATAATATTGAGTGGGGTGGGGAGGTTTTGTTGGATAATAAACTTTGTTGACGATAATTTAATATTAAAAGGACATGCGTTAAGTGAGGAGATGAGGGTTATAAAAAATACTGTTAAAAAGGAAAGGCGGGCTCGCGCAACGAGGGTTCCGTTTTCAAAGTAATATGGTTGGGAAACGCGAAAACAATTACTCATTTTTTACAAGGCTTAAATTTTTAAAGGTTTTTGATATTTTTTCCAAAACTAAAATTAAACGACTCCATTTAATTTTTTGCTATAAATACCAATCAATATATTTATGTCCGGAATTTGCCAAATATTTTGGTCTTTACTTTTTAAATTTTTTAATTGTGAATTAAAATTTACGTCACGGAAAAACATAAAAAAAAAATTACGTAAAATTACGTATCCCTTTGAAACGCCTAAAACGTTTCTCCTAATACAATACAATACAATACATAAATTAAAAAAAAATAAAATTAATTATTAATTAAATTATTTTTGCCTTTTAATTGAAATTACAGAATTTAATAGACATCTATTGTAATGACAATTAAGTTAGATTAGGTTAATTTTTTAATAATAGAAAAACCTTTCAATTGTAACAACGATTTTTGACTACACAATAAATTATTCACAATGGTAAAGGCCTATTTGTCTTTAAAATAAATATAGGGGAATTATCTCACACTAAGCTCTGGCCTTATACTATAGGTACTAGGCAATAATAAACATATTTAAGTATATAAATAAATGCATACTGAAATACAGAGAGCACCTAAGGCTCAGAAACAATTGCTCGCGCTCATTATAAAACTATTTGTCCTGACCGAGAATCGAACGCGCGACCGCTCGAAAAAAGTAAAAATAATCTACATTACTATGAATTTAAATTGCCTGTGTTCTGTTACAAAAACCCGTGGCAATTTATTTTATTCCTAAACGAACAACCTGTATATAACTTCAAGTTTTAAAAAGCGTATTAAAAACGCATGAACACATTTTCAACGGTTGTTTCAAAATTGGCCGCCATTTTCTTTTCAAGCAATTATGTCGCGTACATTACGAATTAATGTTTAAGTTTTCAAATAACTTGCGCGATACTTTCCCAAGTTGCCGAATAAAAATGGTCGGGCGTGATTCAGATTTGCAGGGGGTTCCGTAGCTAGAACTTTGCCGTGTCATCGTTCGTTTATTTACTTAACTATACATCCATACTTAATATTTTAATACTCTACGCGAAAGTAACTCTGTCTGTCTGTTAATTTTTCACGGCTTCCACGGTTAAACTACTGAACTGACTACGATATGATTTTGTAAGGAGATAGTTTGCCCTGAGTTTTATCCAATCCTATGTTCTTCACATAGGATACTTTTTACCCGCGATAAATGACTATATTATAGAATTGCTTAACTTTGACAAAACTAGGCCTTATTTTCTTTTCGGAAAGACACAGACGATTTACTTTAAGTGCACCTCCAAAGACTGATTCAATCAGGCTGCCTTAAACTTAGTTAAAAGTAGATTCCCGCGCCATCTGTTGTGCAAAACAAAAAAAACTGACTTACTACGGTTCAAATTTTAACTAAAAAGCTCTGATACTGTTATGCCATTGTTGTAGATAAAGCCAACCTCACGTTTACTTTGATATCTCGCTCTAAGACTTACGCTTACACATTAAGAGTTTGTGCAGAGTCGGGAAGCAGTATTTGTATTGTTGTGTTCCGATGTGGAGATAAGACACCCGGTGAAATTACTAGCATAGAGGCATTGTATATAGTCCTCAGAGTTGGCAACGTATTTAATTTTGTAGTCTTAGAATTGTATGTAGTTTTGCGAATACAAATGTTTTTGGGTTTCAGATCCCACTTATCATCATTAGGAATGCAATTTAACCGGTTATTAACCGGTTTAGTATGAAAATAACCGGTTAAAACCGGTTATAACCGGTTTTTTTTGCATTCCCTAATCATCATATGGCTTGTGTGTTCGTGTCCTTTCTCCTTGTCCATAAAAAATATATTCAAGGTTTTAGTTTGTTAACAATTGAACCCTAATAAATATGTTACTTCTCCCAGCAAAATCTCATTTAATTTTCCGACAAAAAAACGTAAAGTGGCAACCGCTTGGCGGATTTAAAATTCAAATTGAAACCATTCGTAAGCGTTGTGTGGCGTGTGAGGAAGATGGCGTCACACATACAAATTAAATGGCGTTTTGGTGTCACCACATTTTTTTGGGCGTATAATTAAGTAAAATTTCGTTGTTGTTTTTGCCATGGGGTAACGAGCTATCAGAGCAGCTGATGGTAAGTGAGATCTGTGACCCATATACATTTGCATTCTCAGGACTACAATCTTAAGATTGGAATCCTAAGACCCCAAATGCGTTGCCAACACTGAGGACCAAGATGGAGTGCATCTAGCCAGTAATTTAACAGGGTGTCTTACCGCCACACCATAACACAACAATGCGGACACTGCTGCCTCAAGAGGGTGCTGAGGGTGCAGTTGATACTTTTAATCGAGTTAAACACTCTACTTTTCATTTCGATTAGGTATGAGGAAAGTGAAAAAAAGAAGATATTATTAAAAAATTGAGAAAAAAATATAACGTCTAATACTAGGAGTGCATAAACATTAAAAGTACATTGTTGTGACGTGTGGGAGACATCCGTGCTCGGTAGTGATTCTGTAAACAACGCCGGTCGTGCGAACTGTCGAGTGAAACCAAGCGGCGAGATTAAGTAGTCCCGTCAGTGCGAACAAAACACATTGTAGCGCGTGCATTTTCAATTTAGCAGCACGATGGGTCGAACGTATAAGGCTGCTTAATTGAAAATGCACGCGCTACAATGTGTTTTGTTCGCACTGACGGGACTACTTAATCTCACCGCTTGGTTTCACTCGACAGTTCACACGACCGGCGTTGTTTACAGAATCACTACCCTGCTGTGTCGTTTGCGCAACTGCGATCTAAGTTGCGTAACGCACCTCCTATTACCGCTGCGCTCCTGGTACTTTATTTTAACATGAAATTACTTTTCTTCCCTAGGGTGGACGTGTACCACTTTCAAGCCGCTTCTAAGATAAACAATGGCCTACTTTCAGAGTATGTACATGAACATGTATTTGAACTGTATGTATGTATGTTAGTGACTAACAATAAGTACATGTGTATGTATCATTCTCTGTTCTCTTGTAGAGTATAAACGGTTAGCCCGATATCGGCAAACAAGCTACCGCTAGATTCGTCTTAAGTACCTACTTTAATTTATTCCTTTAACCCACCACCATGCAGCAGCGTTCTCGTTGTTCTCATCCGGTTTGGTTCCAGGATGAGTAACGGTAAAAGACATGCGCCCTATTTCACCAACCTGACATGAAGAAATAGACAGGTCTTTTTACCTTCACTCAACCCCTTAATCCCCATTAAACTAGCACTCCTTAACCAAACTAAGTTGAGCCGTAACCCCACGGACGTCGTTAACTACTCGAGTCCGGTCGGAGTCAGCTCTGAAACTTTTTTGCTATTAATGGCCGCCCAGATACGTTTATCTCCTGAACTTCGGATTTTAATCTGACAAAACCACACAAAACGGAAAAGCTTGCGCGTGTGGCCCAAGTTGTTAGATATAGCGAGAATTAAGGAGGGACACTTGTATTAACGACTAGCGACCTGCCCTAGCTTCGCTTCGGTTTATGTGAGTATAATATATAGCCTATAGCATTCCTCGATAAATGGGCTATCTAACACTGGAATAATTTTTCAAATCGGACTAGTAGTTTCTGAGATTAGCGCGTTCAAGCAAACAAATAAACAAGCACTCTTCAGCTTTATAATATTATAGTATCGATGAACCAGGGCCTCTATTCTGCAACAAACGATTGAATGAATGAATGAATTATATTTATTTCCCAAAGTAAGTCACAGTATACATTGCATGTTATAACATTATCGTTAAATAATATTGTTTTTGACGTGTTATGGTATTGTTTTTAACTCTGCCGCCATTTCTGTCAAGTAAATAAGAGCCTCAAAAGCGATATTGTTTATCGTCGTAGAATAGAGGCCTTAAGGGCAAACAAACCTAAAAAAGTAAGCTTTGAAACCCCGTAACGTTGTATGTTTTGATAATATATTATGTAAGTCAAACACCCATTTGTCGAAAAACATTACCCCTTTTCTGTCGCAGTTGGGTAAAACCTTTAGTAAAAGAAAGTACAAGAAGTTAATCTTGACTCCTGTCAATCCAGTACAAATTATAACTAACAGGCACGTAGCTCTAGCAAAAATGACACGTTTCAAGTTCTATATTTCCTAAACGTTTCACCTAATCTACTACTTTGTCGGCATAATTCAAATATATAACGATTGCAAATTACAGCTTCGCAGTACTATTCTTTGAAGAAAACTGTGGGCAAACAGTCAGACGGATACGGGGAAAATATGAAGGTAGTTGACTACGGAACGAACCATAACACATAGATAAAGGCTTAAAACACGCAATACCTACCTTTTTGGTCGGGTTTTACTTATACTCTATTTACCTATCTACACTAATAGGTATAATATAGAGAAAATATTTTTATTTTTGTTTCTTAACAATAAACTATAAAACTACGGGACCTATAGTGAAAATTCTTTCACCAGTATAATGCTATAATGATCACTGAGTAACATAAAGTTTTAGTTTTCTACGCGACTAACAACTAGTTTATAATACAAATATTATAGGCATGCAACTTGATTGACAGTCAGGGTAAGCATGAGGTACTGGGCGCCAAAAAATCTCGACTAGTCACCATTTCCCTCTTCCCTAAGTTGGCTCTCAGTAAAGTTGTACGCATAAAATCAAAGATTTGTTGTTAAGCTAGCGAAGAAACAAATAGAAAATCGCTGCCGCCTGTGAACAACTCCTCTAGCAGCGCAGGCGGCCACATAACAATCGCTGCTATTTGACATTAACGATCCAACTTGCCCCATTACGAGAGATTACGAACCCGTTCGGAGCCTGCCCTGAGAGACGACGGATGTGCGATGAGTGATATAAAGACTTCTTTCTGAGTATATAATGTTTAAAAAAGGATAGACTTGAGTTACTGGCAGCGCAGCGCATTTGCTCAACAGCGGGCTCGCCTTTAGTTTTTTTTTATAAACTGGTCTCACCGCTGTGGATGAGCAGGGTAGTGATTCTGTAAACAACGCCGGTCGTGCGGACTGTCGAGTGAAACCAAGCGGCGAGATTAAGTAGTCCCGTCAGTGCGAACAAAACACATTGTAGCGCGTGCATTTTCAATTTAGCAGCACGATGGGTCGAACGTACAAGGATGCTTAATTGAAAATGCACGCTTGTTCGCACATTGACGGGACTACTTAATCTCGCCGCTTGGTTTCACTCGACAGTCCGCACGACCGGCGTTGTTTACAGAATCACTACCCAGGAAGATCATTTATTAAAATCTTCGAGCTACACGGCCTTCCTAGCGGAAGGGAGTCGCCTTAACTATGAGTATTACAGTCAAATAGTTCTGTCAGTTCTTGCAGGGGGAAATTTGCAGCTCAGAGGGCCCAGACAAGATGCATTACGCTAACTATCGTTTCTATTCGTTTAGTTTTTAAACCAATCGCGTCACTGGCACATCACGTGACTTTTCGTATCACGTCATCTACCAGTGACGCGATTGATTTAAAAACTAAAGGTAACTATATAACTACTATAGCTCTGTCCTTTTCTCTCAGCGTAAACTGGGGTGTGATTCTGTAAATAAGCAAAGGTGAACGAATGCACGAGTGATACCAAGCGGCGAGATTAAGTAGTCCCGTCAGTGCAAACAAAATACATTGTAGTGCGTGCATTTTCAATTAAGCAGCCTTATACGTTCGACCTATCGTGCTGCTAAATTGAAAATGCACACGCTACAATGTGTTTTGTTCGCACTGACGGGACTACTTAATCTCGCCGCTTGGTATCACTCGTGCATTCGTTCACCTTTGCTTATTTACAGAATCACACCCCTGAACTGCATAGCTATGTCATAATAACCCCCCTGATCAGCCGGCTATCAACGATTAATATCGTGTCTGTTTTATTTTCACTGGATCTTTTGTACATTACTTGAGCGAGAAAATAGTTCAAAGCATCGCTTTCTCGCTGGCAGTGGGAAAAGTACAGTCAGCATCAAAAATATGTTTACATAAACAAGGTTTCAGAAATATACAGGGTGAAATTTAAGTCGTGAATCGAATGATCACCTCTGTGTTCTTCCCACGAATATAAACAACTTTCACTATGGAACCTACCCGGAAATCACGAAAAAAAAAACAGCTCCTTCATAGAAAAGTTCAATACGTACCTACTCGACCAAAATGTATGAAGGAGCTGTTTTTTTTTCGTGATTTCCGGGTAGGTTCCATAGTGAAAGTTGTTTATATTCGTGGGTAGAACACAGAGGTGATCATTCGATTCACGACTTAAATTTCATCCTGTATATAACCTTATTCCCTTGCAGTTTGATATTTAAATATTTTTGAAAGTTTAACTGTGTCCGTATTTATAGACGTGACTTTACCTATCTGAGGGTAAGTGGGATCTAAAACTCATACACATTGATATAATCAAGACTACAATCATAAGACTGCAATTTTCCTATATGAATAAAGGCGTATCTACTATATGAATTGTATCGAACATCCAACCTAATTATGACCTTTCAGAGTTTAATATGCTTCTATGAATCAGTTAGTAGTTGCGTTTTCTCCGCAGGAGGACAGAATTCTAAGGCCGGCCTTACACTTGGTAAGTTTACTTACGTAAGTAGGGACGCAGGTATTTGTTAGAATAAGATAGTAATATTTTTTCTCATTGTAACAGATAACCGTGTCCCTACTTACGCAAGTAAAACTTACGAGTGTAAGGCTGACGTAAGGTTCCAAATTGCAAGTGTTGCGAACCCTGATGACTAAAATGATTGCCTCTATGCTAGTACTTTTACCGGTAATCTCATCTCTATACTGGAACACAAAAATATGAACACTGCTACTTTAGGGTAGGTGAAAGGATAAAATAAAGTTTTTTTAGCTCCTGGTTATTGTATGACCCGGGAATCGAACCACGCTTATGAGTCAGCCGTTTCATAGGAAATTGGCAAAGTTGGAATGATCCTACCCTTAACTTGAGATTGTTAGAGTTTCTTTCCCGTGTTAACCTTCATCCCGATGATTCAGGATATTCCTTCCTGTTAAAAATACAGGATAAAGGCCTCAAACAACTACGTGATTTACGGCGACAATAATGGTGGGTGATAGTCCTTGGAAGTGAATTTTTCAAGGAACAATGACCGGCTTTTGATGGTTTTTTTTATGTTGAAAAGGAGGCTGAGGAGTAAGCGAGCCAGCTGATTTTAAATGATCATCGCGGCCCATAAAGCATGAAGATGGCCAGCTAGGTCACAGGACATAGGCAATAATAATAATAATAATAATTTATTCATAAAACAGTATGCTTACAAGTTTCTTAGGTAATAGAGCTTATATCATTTCACAATACATTTTTCGACCACCGCTGCCAAACTAGGTAGTAACCTGTATTTCAGCAGACAGCGCTCTTCCCCAGGGAGTTCATATGAGAGTTATATATTGAGTAGTAAGCTAAGTTAGCAGTAATATGAAAAATAGCAATTTAGACAAAACGAGAAATAATATGTGGTGTGTGTGTGTGTGTGTGTGTGTGTGTGTGTGTGTGTGTGTGTGTGTGTGTGTGTGTGTGTGTGTGTGTGTGTGTGTGCGTGTTCGATTATTCTGGGATTTTAAGAAATTCCTCCGTTTCCTTGTAGTTCAGTTTTAGCAGCCACATACAGATTACCTTTTTGCAAATTTCCTTTTTTAGTGGATAGACGTATTTTATTTTATTAATTTTATTGTATACATAGGGACCCAGAAAATTAAAGAATCTTTTGATGAACACTGTGTGAGGTGTATGTTTGTTAATAACAATACGATCTCTTCGTCTCCTTACATTTGCCGGTTCAAACGAAGTTATGTTGTGCTGCTTCATTATGATAGAAAGAAGGAAAAGCTGACGGACAGTTAAAGTTTCACAGTACTGGTAGAGTAGACTGGTAGGAAATAGTATCGGTTTGAAGGTGGACACTTTGAGAACAGCGCGCTGGGCGATTTCGAGAGGTAGCAAGGTTGTCTTCGGGATGCCCCCCCAACAGGATATACAATACGCAATTACTGACTGGCAGAGAGCTAAGTAGACTTGTTTCATTAAAACTGGTTCCACACAATGCCTCAGATTTTTAAACACGTAGATGAGTTTTCTAATTTTTCCGCTGAGAGCCATTATTTGATCTTTGAAATTAAGATTTTTGTCTATTAATATGCCTAAATATTTGACTGTATTTACCTGATGCAAAACAGAACAAGTACAAATTGACACATTATTACATTCGTGAGCATAAACCTTGAGTTCTTTTGCAGGTTGACCTGAATCTCGAATTGAAAATGCAATATATTGGGTTTTATCCTTGTTCAAAGTCAAGACGTTATCTCTTAGCCACTCTCTCACCCCATCAAACCCACTCAGTGCCACCTTGAAAACTTCTTCCAAACTATTTGCACCAAACAGTAAAGCAGTATCATCTGCATAAGAAACAAGTCTGCCTGGAATATCAAGGTCTAAAAGGTCATTTATATAAGCGAGAAACAGACTGGGACCGAGAATGCTTCCCTGTGGTACTCCGTAGGATAGGGGAAGTTCCTCACTTACGTAACTTCCCAGCTTTATACTCTGAGTCCTGTCAGAGAGGTAGCTCTCAAAAAGTTTTAACTGAGTGCCCCTCACTCCCATCTTCTCTAGCTTTGAAAAAAGTAATGGTACAGAAACCGTGTCAAATGCTCTTGCCAAATCTAGGAAAATCGCTATACATTTTTGCCCATTATCTAATCTAGTGGATATAAACTCGGTCAAGCTATGAACAGCATCATTGGTTGATTTCCCTGAGCGAAAGCCATATTGATTCATAGATAAAATGTTATTAGACTCGAAAAAATTCATCAATCTAGAATTCATAATTTTCTCCAGGATTTTTGATAAAGCGGGGAGGATTGATATAGGCCTAAAGTTTTCGACACGATTTCTGTCACCTCCTTTGTGAATAAGAGTGACTACCGATCTTTTTAGTTCTTTTGGGAAAACTCCAACTTCCAGGCACTGATTAAGAATAAAAGTTATAGGTGGAACAAGGAACTCTTTATAAGTTTTCAATATTTTGTTGGAGATATTGTCCCATCCAGTAGAACTGTTACATTTTAGATTAGTGATTATGCGATTTATTTCATTTTCGTCCGTATCAAACATTACAAAGGAGTTCCCACCCACCTTGTCTTCACGTAAACTTTGACCGGTACTCAAACTTCTAGTAGTGTTTTGTATTTTTTCAGCTAGACTTTTTCCTACATTTACAAAATACTGGTTGACCAAATTTATGGAGAGTTGTGGGGTCGAGCTTAAGTTTAATAATTCATTCGGAGATGAGGGTGCCCTAGAAGTACCAGAGATATTTTTAATTGCACTCCATATTTTTTTACTATCTTTGCCCGCTTTGTTGATTAATCCCTTGTCATATGATCTTTTCACCTTTTTCAAGATAGAGTTACAGAAATTTCTATACCGGATATATGTTGATTTAATAATTAAGTTATCAGGAGAGCGTTTTGATTTCAAGTGAAGTTTATCTCTATTTTTCATACATCGAAGTAGCCCTGGTGTAATCCAGGGCTTAAGTATCTTTTTGCGCCTTGAGACAGTAATTATTTGAGTATTTTTCTCAATAGCATAGCAATAAGTGATCTGTGACTCAATTTGCACTCTCAAAGCTACAATCTAAAGATTGGAGTCCTAAGACCGCAAATGCGTTCCCAAACCTGATGACCAAGAGGGAACTCGTCTATTCTAGTAATTTCATCGGTTGTCTTATCCACGCACCAGAACATAACAAAGTGAACACTGCTGCTTGGCAGTTAGAATGAAGACAGTGACAGACAACCTTGCACAAGGTCCTAACACCACTAATTAGTCTACTTTAGTCTTGAAAATGAAATTAACGGTAATGCTGGTAAACTGCGTAACTGACAAATTTATGGTAGAGCAAAATAAACCTTACTTTCTTACAGAAAAGGTGCATTTTCCTCCGTATTAAAAATGCTACTTGCGCTGTTTTGCAGTTTCACCGACGAAATGTCTACGGGTTTCACATACCATCAGGTGGCCTCGGTGTGCTCGTTCGCATTACTCTTGCTATTTTCAGGGTTCCGTACCCAAAGTGTAAAAAAGGGACCCTCTTACTAAGATTCCACGGTCCGTCCGTCCGTCTGTCACCAGGCCGTATGTCATGAACCGTAAAAGCTAGACAGTTGAAATTTTCACAGATGATGTATTTCTGTTGTCGGCTGTAACAACAAATCACTACATATTATAAAACAAAGTCGCTTCCCGCTGTCTGTCCCTATGTATGCTTAGATCTTTAAAACTACGCAACGGATTTTGATGCGGTTTTTTTTAATAGATAGAGTGATTCAAGAGGAAGGTTTTCATGTATAATAAACTTTGTTTTATGTACGGGTGTTACCGAAAACTCACATAAACCGAAGCGAAGCGAGGGCGGGTCGCTAGTACAATATAGATTAAATAAATAAATAAATATACGTACTTGAGCAACAGATAACAATCCTGTTCCTCTTTCTACTTAGTCGATAACTTGACCTGCCACCAACCTGCCACTGTCATCTATTTCTAAATAAATTCCAACCATCTGCTCCTTCTGATAAATTTGTTTGCCAACTAGTTTGCCAACTTGTTGACTCCTTGGGGCGCCTTTAAACTCAGGAACGAAGCGCTTTAAGAGTTTTAACCTAAATGCTATGAAAGCCTTCTGATTTATTTTTGATTTATGTAAGACGTTAGCTTTTCTAGAGGAGAAAAGGTTGTAGAATAAATGGTTAAATGCTTTATAATGGTTGATTATATCAAACTGTAGAAGTATACAAGCGTATTTTGACTACATGATTAGGCGGGTGATAGGTCATAGGACCTTGTGCAGGGTCCGTCCGGATCGCTACCACCATCTTATCCATTACCCTACCGCCAAACAGGAGTGTTCGCATTGTTGTGTTCCGGTTTGGGGATAAGACAGCCGGTGAAATGACTAGCATAGAGGCATTCCATCTTAGTCCTGTCTTGTGAATGCGAATGTCTATGGGTCACAGTTACCACTTACCATCAGGTGGCCTGTGTGCTCGTTTGTCTTCTCTATGCCCTAAAAATAAACTTATTATAACCTTTTTATTGACTTGCAATGTTTGTATGTCCGTTAAGGTTAAATCTTGTTCATTTTGAACTAGGGGCCCTAGTCAAGATGCAAACGCTAACTACTAACGTTTTCCTTTTCTATCACTCAAACTGTATGACATGACTTTATCGCTCGTTGCGATAAACCACGTGATCAACTGGTATCCCAAACTTGCAAAGCCTCCTCTCTTCGTCTATACTAATATTATAATCTACACTAATATTATAAAGAGGAAATATTTGTATTTTTGTGTGCGTGTATGTTTGTAATGAATAAAATCGAAAACTTCTGTGCCGATTTCCAAAATTCTTTCACCATTGGAAAACTACATTCAACCTGAGTGACATGGGCTATGTTTTATTGTTCTGCGTGGATGGAGTCGCGCGCAACAGCTAGTTATTAATATGTTAGTATCATAGTGTGGTTCCCGGGTCAATAGTGCCACTCCACGTCTTCCCGTGGATGTCGTAAGAGACAACTAAGGGAATATAGGCTTGTAGTACTGTTAGGCGATGGGCTTGCAACCTGTCACTAATACAATGGTAAACATCTTAGCCTAATTGTGCAAAGTGTGGTTACTGAATTATCAACAAGTTTTTAGAGTTGTGGGTAATTCTGTAGCTCTGCCTACCCCACTCTGGGATCATGTTTGCAACACCGATGTACAGCATCAAGCGATATTGCACTCTCCTTGAACTTAAAACGGTTCTCGTAACCGCATTCTGCTCGTATTTGCATGTAGAGCGAGTGTGAAACAGAGTGTAAAATTTTATAATAAAAGTTGGGTAGATAAGAAAAGTTAGTCGCCAATCTACCGGCGTCTGCGGAGCTCTTTAGTAGAAGTATGTGTGGTATTAGGTTGATAGATACATACATCTCTCTTATCAACACTTCATTTCTTCTCATTAACTCATCAGCATATCAAGCATCCTGTTTCTCTCATAAACTTGCGTTCTATTTCACCTTAGAAGCCCTCTTAATATATATATGTATATATATACATATATTGTATATACAGTGTGTTACCGGCATGCGGGTATTTATTAAAACTGCCGATAATATGTTGCTTTAGCAATTTTATTGTTTGCAAGTATTATCAATTAAAAAATAGGTAATTAAAATAACTTCACAATTAATTTTCTTAGATACTGACCATTTTTAACGTAGTGCATGTGCTGCGTGTTCATCGTTATCACTTTCGCTGTTGCTTAGTACAAGGCATGTCGTGGTACGGGGGCAGATCATAATAATCAAAGTATCCGTCGACTGTCATTTTACACTTGTCAAATTGCTGTGCTTTACATTGCTGGCGATTAAAATTTTGTTAGAAAGTTAACAGAAGCTGAAAAGCTGAAAAGTTGTTTATTAATTAAATTAATGTCATAGTTACGTTAAAGGTATACGTTATTTTAACCTACTTTAATAAAAGTCAGGGTGCTGGTAACACACTGTATATCTATATATATAAACAAGCTTATCTTGCGTATATTTATACATTTCACATAATACCTTACATAATCCCGCCTCTTTCCGTAGGGGTAGGCAGAGACCACTTCCTTCCACTTGTTCGATCCAGACCAATTTCCCTCGCTTCCTCCACACTCATAAGTCTCTTTATACTTTTGCGTAGGTTTAGGGTGCTCCTGACCTGGCCCTTCTCTAATTATGCCCTCGTTCTGATCACGGAACGTTCCCCTATCAACTTTCCATTCTATTCCATTTGTAAGGATGATAGAAATAGAAACAAATAGCGTAATTTGAGAACGATGTCGATTGAATTAGATCGTAAAGGCTATGCTAAAGATGGTTTGGACATTTCGAAAAGATGAACGAAGGAAGAGTTTTGAAAATGGAAGTGGCAAGCGAAAGTGAGTGGTGACGTAGAGCCAAATTAAAACCATCTCGTTTAAAGTAACTTTCTTTGAGTAAAGTCCGCAACGGAAACGTTATATCTTTTTGGTCTTACAATGCCACAGATAGATACACAGATATACACATAGATTTGCAGATACATTATAGATACACACATATACCTCATCAGACTGTTCTTTTTCCACCGGAGGTTAAAAAATATATCTCATCGGAGAACGCGCTAATTTTATTTACCATCCAACCACCAGAACTCTAAAAGTGAAACTTTTAGCAGACAAACAAACAAGCTTTGATAAAGCTCATTATACATGAGTTTTTAAAAAGCTCCTGCCGAGCTTCCTGCTAAACTTTCCCAACTAAGTTGGTATTAAATCGCTAATGTGGCGGAGCTCCGTAAATCCTTCATTAGGATAATTTTGTGTAAACTTCTGATGAATTATTCTGGAAAAAGTCTCAGAAAACTTTGATGTTTTTTGCTGGTCTCATTTCCATTTTTTTAAGGTCGTGTAGCGTGTTTATTTTGATAAAATATGAATAGCTGAATTAATAAAAAAACAGTCAAGTGCGATCGGACTCCTTAATTAAATAATCAATTATTTAAAAAAATATGTGTAAATGTAAAGGGAGTGTGGCAAAGGTTTCGGGAAACCGATGGATTCAGTCGGCGCAGGACCGGAGGAGAACCCTGTGGCAAACCCTGGGAGAGGCCTATGTCCAGCAGTGGACGTCTCTCGGCTGAAATAATGATGATGATGAAATATTTCTACATACCTACTTATTAAGAGATATAGCAACTGTTAAGGTCGAGCAGAAACCGCAGAAAGAACACACAATTATTAAAACAAGTAAGGGCAGATCTGTGTGATGAGGGCGAATATTTGTTTCTGAGTCATGGATGTTTTCTATGTATTTCAGTATATATTTCTCTAAGTATATGAGTATTATATTTATATAATTATCTCGTACCCTTATTAAAAGCCTAGAGCTTAGAGTGGGACAAGGTCAATTAGTAGCCCCTGTTTTTTTTTTTTACTATAACACACATTCTTTGCCAATTGCAAGTGTCAAGTATTGTAGTTGTAAGTAGTGGCAATTAGCAGTCTTACCCCCTTACTTATAAACGTAGAATAAGCTGGGAATAGTTTATGCCATGCTTTTTCACTTTCTGTCAGATGCAAATCTCACAATTACAAATAAGGACAAAGCATGGCATAAACTATTCCCAGAGCTTATTCTACGTTTATAAGTAAGTTTTTAAAAGGGCATATTTCGTCGATTTCGTGGCCGCCGGCTAGCTACGCACACCACGAAAGTGTATCAGTTGTCATGTAAATTTTAATTTATTTCTTGTTACGTATTTATGTTAGCCTGTAAAGTATTTAAAAATTTAAGCCTTGTCGTCTGAAGTAAAGTTTTTTTATATTCTATCAAAAAATACGCCTATGAATTCCGGATCTAATACGCGAACACTCGAACAAGTAATACGACCCCGTTGGATACAGTTTCAAAACTCCCGTGGGAAAATTGACTGAAATCGGAACGCCTATCGCTATGTCGATTTCCTCACTTTAACACAGCTTCAGTTTATGAAACTCGACTCGAGCCCGCTACATGTACAGATTAATTGGTTTTATTTTAGTGAAAGTTGTAGAATTTTAGGCTTTGAGGCTATATTTGTTCCACCAATCGGTTGGCGCGGGTCTAGCGTGATATTGAAAACTTCATATGCACTTTTTTCGTCTGCAGTTTGTATGCAGCGCAGTTTGGAATTCGTCGAACAATACAGGGTGCCTCTGACTATGGGGTTTTCAATGCAACGATCGATTCTACTTTCTAAACTGAACTTTGGTCCTGCGGGTCTAGTATGGCTGCGTCTATATCGCGTGTCAACTGTTGATAAAGCATCCGTCACTTTCTGATACGTGTACTTATTAACCTGTCAGAAGGAGACGGATGCCTTATCCAAAACTTATCAGTTTATTATTATAAACGCAGCTAAATTTAGTTTAGATAACTAATTAATGTTAAAGTTTAATTTTATAATCTGTGTATTCAATTATGGCCATATAATTACTATCTCATGGTACGGGAGCGACATTTCCTTGTTACGTGGGCTAAAGGAAAATGGAGGGTGGGCGTACATTGAAAATTTAGCTTGTATGAAAAAAAAACGAATTGGACATATTTTTAACAACTTACAGAACAAAAGAAGTTCAGTTACAGGAGTAGAAATGATCCATGTGTTTAAAGCCCCTAGGTCGGAGGCACCCTATATTTTGAACGGATCAACTTCACCTAATAATTTTTAGTCTGAATGTAATTTTATTCATAATAATCGCAACTCCTAAAGTGTTTTTTACTGAAACCGCTATTATATCCGGGTTTTTAAAATACCTAACTGGTGGGTGCGCCAAAGTTCATATAAAATTGCATATTAGATTATTGGAACTCCGAAAATGTATCTCATATAATTTTACAACCTGAACCTAATGATCTGAACTTATAACGCGAATATTCGTGGAACCGTACATTTTCAGAATTTCTTAAATATCTTACGTGTAGATAAATTTAGATTAAGTAGGTTAGGTTAGATTCATAAAATTCTTAAAAAAAAGTAACAGTTTCTTGAAAAAATGAATTATGAGTTGCGATAATTATGACATAAAAAAGTATGAGCAAATTTTTTTGGAATAATGATGAGTATAGTCACAATCGTTATTTGTATAAAAAATCGAAATACTAATTTTATATGAGCCAATATGGACCTACTTATAAGGGCTGACTGTACGAGCTGGAACAGCAAAAGTTCAAGATAATTTTCTGTCATGTTATCCGGATACTGTGCAGATGTTCTGAACTATAATGAACGTTTTATCAGTTCCGTGGAACATAGAAACTTCAATTTAAGTTTGAGACAGAGCGCAGAAGTCACGGATAGAAGAAGGTTCTCTTAATTTACCAATGTTATAATGAAATTCAGTAATAGTACATTACTACGACGCCGGGAAGTAGGTGGTTGCAGGCCGAGTTCATATAGACGGCCGAGCGAAGCGAGGTCGGATAGTTACGAGGCTGGCAACCCCTTTTCACGGCGAGGTATGTATAGTAGTGCTTTTCTCAAACATATGCAATGAAATAAAAAAAGACATCACTCAAAAAAGTAAATTGATAAATGTCCACCCTAGGGAAGAAAAGTAATTGGGTGTTAAAATAAAGTACCAGGAGCGCAGCGGTAATTAGGAGGTATATCAGGCATAGCGCAACTTAGATCTCAGGCGGTGCGGGCAACCGGCGGGCGGCGGCGGGCGCACACGACACAGCGCGGATGTCTCCCAAACGTTTATGCACTCCTAGTATTTGACGTTATAACATTTTCTCAAAAATTTTAAAATATAATTTAGATATTCAGCCTGTTCATAAAACAAGCTGTCATGGCCATATTAAAATTAAAAAAAAATTACTTCCCGGCCTAGGCCTTCAATTTTGTATGAAATTCCTTTACAGTTCTCTCGAGTTGTTCCGTCGGGAACGTGGCACTTTGAAGCCTAAAAAAACTAACATAACGCCGACATTACATAGCATGTTTGAGAAAAAATTTATAATGTCTCCGTATTAGTCAATTTTTATATAGGTAAGTAAATAGTGTAACAGTTTTATTTTTTACTAGCTTCTGCCCGCGGCTCCGTCCGCGTGGAACTCGTTTATATCGTAGCTCCATACAAATTTTCACCCTCTATTTCACCTCCTTAGGGGATGATTTTCAGGATAAAAACTATTTTATGTCCTTCTCCGGGACTCAAACTATCTCTGTACCAAATTTCATCTAAATCGGTTCAGCGGTTTAAGCGTAAAGAGGTAACAGACAGACAGACAGACAGACACACTTTCGCATTTCTAATATTAGTATGGAATGGATACAGGGTGTCCTGTATTTATTGATCTAAGTCCAATCTGTATGTAGAAGAACGAGTCTTTGATAATATCTAAACAACTTAGCAGGGTTTATTAATGTCTTACGGTTTTCGAGATAAAGTCAGGGGCTATTCCGACAGAGGGGTTTACTAATATATATTTGTAACACTTATGGCCGAACCCTACTCGTATATTCAAACCGCGGACAGATAGGCTTAGAGCATAGTTCAAGATAGTATGTTAACAAATTAATTTAAAACTTACTCTGTTTTGGAGACCATAGTCGGACTAACTCTGGTTACATTAACACAACCAATCGGGGAAAGTTTTAACCTCCCTTTTTCCTTGGACTTATGTGTCTTCAGCCTAAGCCGGGAACTTCTGGCTGCCTTAAGACCGGCTTAAGACCAAAAGTCCGGTGTTATAGCGGATAAAATAGCGGTAGGAGCGTAAAGTTGGTATCTAAAGTCAAATCTTGATCAGGAAATGGATTTCTGTGACAGTTTCAAAGTTGTGGTTATTTATGAAAGTATTTTCGTTCTTCGTGTGTTTTATCTACACTTGTAAAAGTGTTTCGTTTTTGACTGTTAGACAATTATATTGATTTTTATTATCAACTAGCTTCTGCTCGTGACTTTGTCCGCTTAGATTTCGATTATGATTAATCATGAGGGTACGATATGTTAATCCATGGTATAAGTAATCTCCATTTCATCCAAGTCAAACCATTGCAAAGTGAAGGAGTAACCAACTAACACACACACACACATAAAGTTTCGCATTTTTAATTTTAGTAGGATAATCATAAACATTAGGAGATAATCACGCACTATTTGGCTTGGCCCAAATTAATCTCATCTTGTACTAGTTGTACTACGGTTACTTAACATCAAATGTATAGGTATGTATTTAAAATACTTAAATACAAAGTAATCACCCAAGACTCCTAGACTACCCAAGCCAATCTATGTTCTGAGTACAATATCTAAATCTATACTAATATTATAAAGTTGAAGAGTTTGTTTGTTTGTTTGTTTGTTTGTTTGCTTGAACGCGCTAATCTCAGGAACTACTGGTCCGATTTGAAAAAGTCTTCCAGTGTTAGATAGCCCATTTATCGAGGAAGGCTTTAGGCTATATATCATACTCACATAAACCGAAGCGAAGCGAGAACGGGTCGCTTGTTTATTCATATACCAGTACCTACAGTGAAGTTTTTCACAGGGTTACACCTTTTTTTTTTTTTTTTTTGAGTCAGCAGGCAATCTTTAGCATTGTAAGCAACAATATAAACATGTAGATGAGTTTTTAAAGCATACTTCCCCCCACCCCTCCCCGCTGTTGGATTCCTGACAAAAAAAGAGGGGTGTTATAATATAATTTTGACATTTTGTATCTGTGTTATGTTTGGTCTGGATGCGGTTTGTTTCAAGTTCGCTTGTTTAATCGGGACGGTTCTTTGGTAGGTTTCATCGAAATTGGTTGAGCCGTTTAATAGATATCAGCTCTGAAAGAAGGGGTCGCCGCTTTATCGGAGGTTCTTATCTATTAATAAGGGCTGATTTTCCAATCTCCAGATAACTCTGTCTGTCCGGTAAATTACACAGAGACAGAGCTACAATTTACCTGACAGATAGCTCACACAATTGATCTGGAGATTGAAAAATCAGAACTTAAAATAAAACAGGTTTATTCAGTAGGTATATAGGACGCACGGGCATTTTTACACGTCAATACCTAATCTAGAAAGATCTAGAAGGTGGAGGCCGCTGCTGCTGAGAAGAAATGCCCTGCCTAAGAAACTCAACAGTCAAGTATTGTTTTGAGATTGGTTTCTGACAGTGATGATTTATAGTGTATCATTTTTGAAGAAGTAGAATGCGACCGGCCAATCATGTAACAGTTGGGGTGACAACAAAGGATTTTGAGCCTGCAGAATACTGATCTGCCTGTCGCCATTCCAAAATTTGAACTGGAAGTACGCTTTACCGGAAAAAGTGCAGCCAATACTAAGAAAAACGTCCTAAATTTAGTAAATTGTGGTTTCAATAACCTAAAAAAGGTTCGGTTGTTATGGTTTTTTGATATGTTGTACAGCACAATATAGTACGTTTGTATGTATGTAAAGACTTTATTGTACAAAAGAAAAACCAGAACAATACAATATTAAAAGAGGCGAACTTATCCTTTTAAGAGATCTCTTCCAGCTAACCATTCAGACATTAAGAAGAGTTAAATAGTGAGTGATAGTGAGTGTATAGTCATGGTAACCCAAATTTTTCATCCCTCCAGCTCAATTTTTTTCTCTGCCATCTTGGGAAATTTGACACTTTTTTCTCTTTTTTGCCCATACTGTCATTAAAGTTCATTCTAGTGCTAATCATACTTCTGCAATATTGTAGAATGCAACATTTTCTCAAACTTTTGGGTTCGAAGACTTGTTCCACGACCCCTAGGGGCGAAGATATGGAATCATCTAAGGGGAACTAGCGTTATAAATGTTTCACGACGTCCTACTGCCTTCCTGTTTCCCGTGTTCCAGTAATCCTTTAGCTCTACGTTCCTGGAACCATGGGCTGGAACTTCGCAGGTAAATGAGATGATACCTCCTTTCAGGACTTCAGATATTAAAAAAGTTAAACTGTTAGAACTTTAGAAGCAGTTTGACGCTCTCAGGTCGCACTACTGGTGGGAGTTTTCTGAATAAATAACTTAAGTATACAGAGTGATTGGTAAAACGATGTCTTGAATGGGAATAAAGTAAATGCAGCTATTAACGACCCTCCTAAGGCAATTTTGAAATTGATCATACTTATTAAGAATATTGGTAGCCGTCACAGTATTTTTATTATTTTTATATGGTAATATTGAATGTTGGGTTTATATTAACCACATTAAATGCTTCAAAATAAAGCATTTTCTTGTGAAAAATAATTAATAAAGTGGGCAAGTCGAATGTTTCTATTACCGACCCATAGTAACGGCTGTGAAGCTATTAACGTTTTTTTTGCAGCTATTACCGACTGTAAGAAAATAATATAACTTTAAATGGTGAAAAACACTTTAATCTTCATAAAATTTAAACAACAATTGTTACAAATTTTAAAAAACAATTATCGTTACAAGTGTATGTTTTATATGGTCATCTGCTTACATAAATTATTATATCCATTAAAAATAATCAACATTAAAACAACACTTAAGGAACTTGAAAATTCTCTAACATCTATTTATACTATTGAGATCATATGCATGCTACTGCAATCCAAAATAAAAATATTATTTACTGAGTTATTACTTAAAATTACGATCACAAAAATATTTTAATCTTTATCAAATAAAAAAAAACTATTGTGTACACACGTTACAAGTGTATGCTTTATAAATATGGTCACTGTATACTTACCTCTAGTAATAAAGACGTGTCAGATATTTTTGCTACCAATTCTGGATAATATAATATATTATCCAGAATAATATTATTATTGCTGGTGACTGTAAATAAAAAAAATATATTACTTAACATGAAATAAGTAGGTATATTATTTTGTGTAGAGTCGCTAATAGTTACTTTTTGTTGCTATTACCGATCCACATGGGTCGGTAATAGCCACAATGAGTAACTATTAGCGACCCACATGGGTCGGTAATAGAATATGTATGTATAATAGTAAAATTTATTACCGACTTATAAAAAGTACATAATATTTATAATCGGTGGTTTCCTGACAGTAAAAGAGACCGCGATTGATTAAAGTAATACAACATTTAACTCCAAAAACAAAAGTTTAATTAAATTATGGTTAGTTAATTATTGTCTCTAAAGCATATCGAGTTATGAATAATGTAGTAATTTTTCACAAATTTACAACGCAAAAACAAGAAAACTACACAAATTATTGTATATCGCTAATAGATTTATACAAAGGCTGATTGTTTATTATTATGATGGTTTATTCAAATACTTGTAAAATTGTCAAATATCAACAGTAAATATATAAAAACTAAACTCTATGTGGCGGCCATTACCGACTCATGGGTCGGTAATGGCTGCAACTACTAAAATTGAAGAAGCTATCACCGCCCTATTTTCAATTAAAGTTTTATCATATAAAGTGACGTTTTTTCAATAAAATGCATTACAAAATCGAGACTTTATAAGTAAATGAATACATTTAATACTACACGATAATTGTAGGTATCATTTATGTGCATTAAATGTCTAAGGCAGAAAAGTTGGGTACTTACCTGCAGGAACAAGAGCCAGTACGACAAGACCTGCGTTTACGCCGGCCGCACAGAAACTGATGTATTTTATCTCCTTTTCGCAATGCCACGCACTCTAAAGTCAGGTTATCCGATGCTCAACGAACAAACGCATGTATTTTTTCTATTACCTGTGGCTCAAACAGTTGCAGAAACGTAAAAACTTGAAATTACACTAATGGGTCGGTAATACCTGCAGATTTTCGATGGGTCGTTGATAGCTGCGTTTACCTTAAACAGTTTTAGATAGACTTGTATCTTAATTGTTAAATGAAATATAGCTGCCGTACTCTAAGACCTTTTGGAGACAATTAACTGGTTTATTTTTCAAACTCCCTGATATATGGTAGTGAATGTTGGGTGTGGCAGGACAAGCATAAAAGTCGTGTAAATGCAGTTGAAATGCGCTCTTTGCGTAGTATGTGTGGTGTGAAACTGATTGATAGAGTAAGGAATGAAAAAGTCAGAGAGAAATGTGGAATAAAAGGATGGATGAAAGAAGATTGACGAAAGAGATATACAGATCGAAAGTGAGTGGACGGGTCGGAAGGGGCCGCCCTAGGCGTACTTTTTCGAGTCAAATCGGAGAAATACTGGAAAAGGGCCGAATCTTAAGTACCCGAAACCGACGTGCGTGCATGACTCGATGTATGAATGTGGAAGAAGCGAAAAAAAATTGTCAAGATCGTAGCAAGTGGAAAGAAGTGGTCTCTGCCTACCCCTCTGGGAAACAGGCGAGATTTAATGTATGTAGTTATGTATTTTTCAAACTCTGTGTTTTTTGTGCCCGTGTAGTTGCCGGGAATAGAATAGCGCCACTCCTTGTCTTCCTGTGGATGTCGTAAGAGGCGACTAATGGAATAAAGGCTTGTAGTACTGTTAGGCGACGGGTCTGCAACCTGCCACTAATACGCTAGTAAACATCTTAGCCTTTTTGTGCAAAATGTGGTTACAGATTTATCAACAATTTTTTAAAGTTGTAGTGTATTCTGTAGCTCTGCCTACCTCACTCTGGAAATAAAGGCGTGAGCTTATGTATGTATGTAGATATTAAATAGTAAGTTTCTGTCAAAAATCTAATTTTTGGGACTAGATTTTATTGCCGACTGTACTTTTCTAACACGACGGGTTTATCATGTGTAATTTAGGAGTTCCTATGGCCACTGAGTCTCCATCATCAGACCAGCTCGATGGTACTATATTATTGTATTGTCATTAAAACTAAAAGCGTATGCAAGATTTCAGCTTTATCGGAGACCGGGAAGTGGGTCATATTTATCTTGCGAGATTTGACTCTGACATACATACATACATTATATATAAGTTAAATAAAAACTTTTAATTAATAAAAGCTTTTAAAAAGTGAAACTGTTAGAACTTTAGAAGTGGTTTGACGCTCTTAGCTCGCACTGCTTGTAGGAGTCTTTTTTTTAATTGAGGTTATGTACTTGTTATTTAAACTTCTTGTCACGATACATATTAAAAGTACAAATGACGGACTTAATGCCTAAAGGCGTTCTCTACTCTACAAGAAAACCCACATAGTTCTTTAACAGAGAATAACGGGTGCAATTGGAGATCTATAGAGCGTAGAAAACTTATGCAAACTTTTTGAGGTTATGTGTCAAACAGTACTAATTTGTTTACATATTTACCCATTTTAATAGACCGACTATAATAGGTACCCAGGATGACGTAGTGTGTAGCAATCAACAGAGAACAGAGTATTCGCACGAATAAAACAGCGCCCGGACATTTCTATGAAACATTGTTCAGGCTTGATGAGGAAATGAGATTAATTTGGAAAAGCTATTGTGCGAAAAAACAATTTTCCTTCTTCAGTTAATTGGGGGTGCGTTCCGGCTTCGTTATATTCCCGATTCGTCTCAATATAAAATGAAATATGGTGTACTTAAGAGAAACAGTGGTCTTATTAGCTCACTCGCCAGCGTTTGTAGGCGAGAGACAATTACATCATAATTTACAAACAATCGTTTACCAATCTAGGTAAAAATTACACGGTGTCAGATAGTTGTTTTCAAAGGTTCCGTATTCAAATGAAAGAGTGCTATTGCGTCATGACTTTCTGTCGGAAGGCCTATCTTTGTAAATAATTATAAATTAATAGACCTTTATGAGATCTACAGTTGATTATTTCTACTAATCTGTTACTGACAGCTCCTCGTCTCAGAAACTAGAACTGACAAGAGTACAGACCCTTAAATTTCTTGTTATTTCAAAGCATTTTTCAATTATTGACACTTACCGCCTGTTTCACAATCGACAAGTAAAGGATATTTGACGGATAAGTTTAGCCCTTTCTTTGTCGTACACTTGAAAATAGACTAGGAGAGAGACAACTTTATGTGACAGATAAATTTACTTGTCGATTGTGAAACAGGCCCTTAATACGACAAAACAAAAACATTAGCCTAGTTGGTAGTAACTCTACTGCCTACGAAGCTAGTGGTCCCGGGTTCAAATCCCGCTAAAGGCAGATGTTTGTGTGATGAGCGCTAGTACTGGTTTCTGAACCTTGTGTTTTCTGTTTTTAAGTCTGCATTTCTCTATATCAGTAAGTTTCTCGTTGTGTAGTGCCCCTAGTACAAGCCTGCTTAGTTTGGGACAAGGTCAATTTGTGGGACATTGTCCCGTGCTATTTATTTATTTATATTTAATAACTAGCTGTTCATGCCCGGCGTCGCTCGAGTGCATTTTCTGACAAACTTTTTTCATACAAACCTTGTCCTGATAATGACGAACATAACAAAAAAAAAACCAATCGGTGGAGCAGTTCTTGAGTTACGGCGTGACAACGGGAAACAGGGATTAATTTTTGTACATAAAAATATAATTCTCAATTCTTTATTGCTTCCATAAGTTATACATAATCAGGTGGTAGGTTATGGTATGACTACTTATAAGGTTTGAGATCTTTATGGACCCTGGTAGTGCACAGCAACTTACAAACTAGTGAGGGGTTTTTTAATTAACAATACAATAATTTATTTTTTATTTTTAATATGAACGATTATACAAATACATTACTTTAAATAAATATGTTTTCAAAGCTATCTTATCTACTAAACATTCCTTGATGGTGTAGCAGCATTTTACACTCAGTAGTTTATTTAACTGTTTAGTAAATAAATGATCAGATGTTATTGTTCCATAAATACATCACCAATAAGAATGTAGTCGTCAATTGTTTTTGAATTAAAATATAAGTTTCTCGAAATGAAAACGTAGCGCACCGGACCGACACCTAATTAGATCAAACTGGACAGGGGTGGCCAAATCTGCTTGATTTAATTCGTGGTGTTCCGGAGTCGACAACATTTTCTTGCGCTTAAAATATTATCCACAGAAAGAAAATTTTATTACGCTGATTTATTAATTGCTTGATTAATTGGGAGTTATGAAATTTAAATGAATAGATGAATATAATTAGGAGGGTTTGGTGTGGGCGGCGTTTATTGCCGTACTTGGGAAGTTATCATATGGGTGCCTTCAAGGAAAGAGCTTACATTTCTCTAATTGGCCGGCAACGGACCGACAACTTCTTGAGTTGCTGGTGTTTATGGACGGTGGTGATTACTTCCCATGAGGTAGCGGGCATGCTCGTTTGCCTCCCTCTCTTATACAAAAACAACAACAACATAAACTCACGCCTTTATTCCCAGAGTGGGGTAGGCAGAGCTACAGAATTTCCAACAACTATAAAAACTTTTTGATAATTCTGCAACCACATTTTGCACACTTAGGCGAAGATGTTTCCCAGTGTATTAGTGACAGGTTGCAAGCCCATCGCCTAACAGTACTACACGCCTTTATTACCTTAGTCGGCTTTTACGACATCCACGGGAAGACTTGGAGTGGCACTATTCTAATACGGCAACCACACGGGGAAAAATTAAGTGAATATTCACGATTCCTCGTATCGTGACGTGAATGGTCCGAGGTGACTTTCTAACGGTCGATCTGCTAGCTCGTTTGCTTCCTCTAGGAAAAACAAAACTATACGATATTGGTTAGGAAATGAGAACGACAAGGTTCCAATGTGTTGATCAAACTTATACCAATAATGCATTTATCTTTTTAAACATGATGGCAAGTGAAATCTCAAGACTGCAATCTTAAGACTGCAAATGCATTGCCAACTCAAAACACTAAAAAAAAGGCCTCTAAACTAGTTATTTTTGCGGTTGTCTTATACTCACAACGAAACACAATAATGCAAACACGCATGCGGCATGTTATAGGGTGAGATGGTGGTCCTGCCACCACCACACAAAAGAACGTAGCTTTTTACTGCTGTTGCTACAAATGCCATGGTTACCGTTTAAATTGTGTTAAACGGTAAGAACGGTGAAAAAAGAGAACTAGTTTCGCGAGGCGCAGTACAAAATGTACAAACAGACAGTACTGCGTGAAATATTACATCAGAGAGTAGTAGGCTAAGAGTAGTAGCCTTGACTTAAACCATACCAATATTAAAAATATTTATGAAAGTAACTGAATGTTTGTCTGTCTCTTTGTTACGCCTTCACAGCTAAAGTACGCAACCGATTTTTATTAGATTTGGCCTAGAGGATAATTTTTATTTATGAAAATGAAACAGTTCTCGATGGAATTACGATAAATGACTTGTACGCAGAAGTAGACGTGGGTAACGGATAGTATTAAATAATTCTACTAATATTATAAATGCGAAAGTTTGTGTGTGTGTTAGTTTGTTATTCCTTCGCGCTGCAACGGCTGGACGTATTTGGATGAAATTTGGAATGGAGGTAGCTTATACCCTGGATTAGCACATAGACAAGTTTTTTATGCATTAAAGTTTTGATTGATCTTTTTAATTATTGATTATCGTTGTCTAGTATCCAAAGTACAGTTTGGGACTAGCCCTGTCTAAGTCAATATGTATTATCTAGCCGCGATTAGAAAGGCATTAGAGGTGACAGTTTTACCATATACTTACGTCAGAGTGCATTATGAATTGACAGCTATTCCAATCCCAAACTTATCGCGGTTTCATAATACAAGATTCTCCCCTATTGTTTACACTGTGACGTTAGGTATTTTATTGATGAGAAGAATAAAACTACCCAGTCCAAATTAAATTTTATTGGGGAACCACGTCCCGAGAATAGGTTTGAAATTAAGGGTTGTGGTATCTATTGCCCGTCTAGTTTTACCACCGTAGCACCGGTACTCTCCTGGCTGGTCGAGCGGAGACCTCGTCGATGACGGCAGCTCAGACAGCGGTGACGAGGGACAGAACAAGCGCCGGGGAGAAAGGATGGCACCAGCGGTCGCCGAGATGGTGTTGAGTGGTGTCTTGAGCGTATACGACGCACCCTGTGAAACATGCGCAGTCATAATGGCTTGTTCCTGTTCGCTCCGCTAAACTTGCTGATACCCTGGATAACGGCACCGAAGAAGAAAGCCGGTATAGCGTTGGCGTGTTTGTATCAGCAAGCAGAACGGAGTTACAGCAAGAACTATGCTAGTAGCCTAGATAATAAGCTAGTACTGATAAAAATTACAAGTAGGGTATGTACATATAGGCGTACTCGTTAGAAGAACAAAGGAAGTGACTTAAAAAATGTACTTATACGTGATTGGCAAATTTAGAATAACATGATGAAATTGCAATGACCATTAATGAATGAGTGAATAGGCAGTTAGCAAAAGCAAAGCTATCTATTAAGGATTTAAATAATAACGTTCAACACTTTGCACTTACCAATATTGGGTGCGTGATCCGCTTGCTTATATGCAATTATTGTCGCCTCCGAAGGAAGTCGCGAGCGCGAAAGGTGTCCGTTAACGCCGGATTAAATAAATAAAGATCTTTCTTTATAATGAAAAGTCGTACGAGCGCGTATGACGTCACTCTGGGTGAACGCGCTGCACAGGCCCGGCGTCTACAACGATTCGGAACGGACTGGCCGGCGGCGGCGCGAGCGCCGGCTACTGGAAACTTCCATGACGAGCCGGTTCTCGCTAGGGCACTCGCGTAGTAAATTGCTAAACGTTTTAAAGCTAAGCGCATTTTTTATAATTATTAAGTATATTTATTATCAGTATTTAAAATCACATTTTATTAATATAAAATAGATTTAATTAAAGTTGAATAATAAAATAATAAGTTGATTAGGATTAATAATTGAATTAGCGTATAAATAATAAAATTTCATTATGTGTAAAAATAAAATATAATAATTTATTGTAAATATTGTGTTAATTTGTAAGTAATAGCTTAAGTTTAGTTGTATAATTTAAAACATGTACGTGCAACGTTACATTACCCCGCGCGCCACGAAAGGATTTTTTTTCTTTAAAATAAAATCCGCGCAATATACGGTAACGTATTTGCATGTATCCTTTCACACTTTTTTTATACATCTCGCATTCATAATAACAGCAGTATCTGGTTTCATCCTAAAAATACTGATGTTCCCAAACGAATGAAGGTTACCAGTCATTATTATTTTTACTAGTAACCAAAGCAAATACTTTTGCACAAGTTGGTAAGTACGGCAAAGCGAGAAGGGTAATTAAAATTAAAATTAAAATTAAAACTATTTATTCAAGCCTACCAATTTTAAATCTTTAATGTGCCATGTTCCTAGATTCTTGCCAGACATGTCTTCCAACACATAAACTAGGGGGGATTTCTTTTGTAATATTCGACACTTTATGAATTTAGGGGCCAACTTTTTGCTAAAATATTGGTCCTTGTTGCTTAAAACATAGGCACGCTTCATAACGATGTCCCCAACCTTGAATTCTACGTGTTTTCGGCGCAGATTATAATGTGCGGTGTTCTTAACGTGAGCATGCCATAATTTGGTTTGTACCTGATTAAATATTTTAGACATACATCCTAGATTTTCCGCGTAGATATCGCGAGGTAAAAACAGTAATTCATCGCCTAGCTCGTTATCTACATAATGAGTGCCACAGGATACAAGTTCTCTGCCGTACACCAGGAAGGAAGGGGTGTAACCAGTAACCTCATTGACAGAACTATTGATAGCGAATTGCACTTTTGGTATGTAAAGGTCCCAGGATCGGTGGTCCTCTTCTACGAAGGTTGAAATGCAGGTGATAATTGTGCGGTTATAGCGCTCGACGGTGTTAATCTGGGGAGTGTATTTGGGCGTGTAAAATACGTTGGGCACGCAATATTTTTTGAATAGGTCGCGTATGAAGCTACTGATGAACTGGCTACCATTGTCAAGGAATATCGTTTGAGGAACGCCATGAGTTAAAAAACAGTCTTCCTCAATGATTTTTGAGATAATAGGAGAGGTAGCATTCTTAATTGGAAAAATCAAGCAAAATTTTGAAAAGCAACAGGTAATGACAAGTATATATTTATTCTGTCTACGAGTGGCTGGCAGCGGGCCCATGAGGTCAATCGAGATCGATTGATGAGGTCTACAGCACTGTTTGGGGCGACCCATTTCACCCAGAACCTGATGATTTTGATGTTTGTATTCCAGACACTTGGTACATGTACCTACAAATTTAACAACGTCCTGGTACATGCCTGGCCAGAAGTATTTTAACGCTAATCTCCTGTACGTTTTAAAAATACCTTGATGTCCAGCCATAGGCTCGGAATGATTTTCTTGGATAACATCCTGACGAAATTCGATGGGAACTACTTCCTTCCATGAGAACTCTGATGTGAGTTCATGTTTATTTTTGCACAATCTGTACAGTGAACCGGTTTTAATTAAAAAGTTTGGAAAATTTTGAGGTTTCGTTAAACAGGAATTGTATATGTTTTTATACCAGGCGTCTGTTGTATTAAGATGCGAATCAGTTAAATTAATTGCACTGACAGGAACTGCCCTAGAGAGTGCGTCGGGAATCACGTTGTCCACGCCTCGGCGATGTTTAAGCTCAAAGTGGAAGGCCGACAAACGTACTCCCCAACGAGCCAAACGACCAGTGGGGTTATTTAAAGAAAGAAACCACTTTAACGCACTATGGTCAGTGAAGACGGTGAATGGCTTCCCGTTCTCCAAATAACACCTCCAGTGTTCCAGAGCGATAACGACTGCAAGAGTCTCCCGCTCCGTGATACTATAATTTCGCTCTGCCGCTGACAACGACTTGCTCATATAAGCAATTGGGTGCTCCCTACCATCTATAGTCTGGGTGAGCATAGCACCCACACCATAGTTGCTGGCATCGGTATGCACCTCAAATGACTTGTCGTAGTCAGGGCAGGACAAAACGGGAGCTGAAACTAAGCACTCCTTGAGCCTGTGAAAAGCGGCGTCAGCGTCAGAAGTCCATTTGAAAGGCGGGCCACCCTTCTTATTCGACGTTAACTTATTTAGGGGGCCTGCTATGGTACTAAACTGAGGCACAAAACGACGGTACCACGTGGCGGTTCCGAGAAAGCGTTTTAAGTCTTTCCGACAAGTAGGTGTCGGATAGTTCAGAATGGCTTCAACTTTCTCGGGATCCGTCCGAAGCCCGTAGCTGTCAACCACGTAACCTAAGTACTTCAGTTGGCTTCTAAAAAATTGACACTTGTTTAAATTAACTCTAAGGTTTGCATGACGAAGCTTGTCTAATACCCGCAGTAGAAGAGACACATGAGAATTGAAGTCCTCGGAAACTATAATAATGTCGTCCAAGTATGCAAAAACTTTTAGGTCAAATTCTCTAAAGAGGAGGTCAACTAAACGTTGCTGTGTGGCTGGCGCATTAGTAAGGCCAAAAGCTGTTCGTTTAAAACGGAAAGTACCGCGGCCAGGAACATAGAAGGCGGTTTTATCTCTGTCCTCGACAGCAATGGGTATTTGCCAAAATGCCTAAGAGATGGCGAAACTCGAAAGGTAGCGAGCGTCGCGGAGGTTATCGAGTATTTCCGACACATATGGAAGATTGTACGCATCCTTCCGAGTGACCGAGTTCAATTTACGGCTATCGAGGCAGAAACGCGGTTGGCCGTTCTTCTTGGTCACTATGAGAACAGGCGATGACCAGGAGCTTTCGCAGGGCTCGATGACGTCAAGACCCAGCATTTCATCGACCTGCTCGACAAGAATGCGTTGTTTTTCCGGAGACAAACGGTAGTAACGTTGCCTGATTGGCTGCGAATCCCCGGTGTCTATGTGGTGTGTTATAAGACTGGTTACACCCAGGCCTCCGTGCTCGGCAGAGATATCCTTAAACTGTGCAATAATGTTGTCAGCTATGGACCTCTCTGATACACTAAAGTTATCGTAGCCGTGAATTGTAGATGACGACTCGTTAACTGAAGGTTGTTCTATTTCAATTAAGGCATTAGTGAAGCTAATGCTGCTTAAATAATTTGGAAGAATATTATATTTACGCCAAAAATCTACTCCTAATATAAGATTAGTGTTAATATCTGGAATTATGTAAGCTTTGATTATATGAAATTGATTTTGAAAATGAATAGGTAAATCCATATAACCTTGACTTTGCATAGACTGGCCGCCTGCAGCTGTCACTGTGATGCAGTGATCGTTATTGACTGTAAGTCCTTGCAGAGCTTGATGAGCACCGTTGCCTATAATAGTAACGGCAGATCCTGAATCAAGTAGACCTGTCACATTAAATCCATTAATTTGCACCGTTGCATAAGGACGATTATCATTTATTGGCTTAGAATGCAGAATTGTGTCTATTTTATAAGAATTGAAATATAAATTAATTGTTTTTAACCATTTGTTCCAATCATCAACATCGAATTTGTTGATATGATCGACACAATTCTGCTGTGCTAGTTTTTTGGGGCGGAGAGTTTATCTTTGTTGCAGTTAGGGCACTGAGGGGTCTTAAAGCCCTTGTGACCACATACAAAACAGTAAATCTCATCCTTATTTGCTTTACATTGACGCAGGTTATGAGTATTGTTACGACACCTTGGACAAAATAACGTTTTGACACGGGGCTCTTCAATCGCATGTACATACTTTGAGTTAGTATTAAGCTTACTATTATAACTGTTAGCATATGGTTTATTATTATAATTGTTAGTATTAGGTTTATTATTGTAATTGTTAGTATTAGGTTTATTATTGTAATTGTTACTTTGGTTAAATTGATTATTGTTAGTTTTATAATTATAATTTCTGTAATTATTATGATTTTTATTTGAGCTAGTTCCAGCATAAGCAAACTCAGGTGCTAAAGTGTCTGCTGTCTGCTTGGGCGGTTCTCGAAAATCAGCCATACGTGCTTGTATCGCTTCATAATTACGACATTGGGTTCTCAAGGTTTGGATATCAGCAATAGTAGGTGCTGATGCCAAAGTACTGGCGTAGCAAGGCCTGATATTATGAAGAATTATCTCTAATTTTTCGGTTTCGGGCAAGCTCATTGATAGGCGTGAAAATAAACCAGACATGATCGACAGGTAGATAGTAATGTTCTCCGTTTCGCCTTGTGACCTTGATCGAATTTCAGAGAGCAACCTATAATCATAGTCACTTTGACCAAAATCCTGTCTGAGCAACATGGCGAGTTCAACCCAGCTGGATACCTGACCCCTAACACTCCTAAACCAGTGCAACGCGTCTCCTACAAAAATTTCTGTTGCATAGGACAAGATTTTCGTGTCTGTAATATTTCGAGCCTTACAAAACTCGGTGACTCGCTGAATAAAAGCACGCACGCATGTCCTACCGTCGAACTTGATTTTACACAACTCATTGGAGATGCCGCGGTCACACGTGACATTAACGCTAACCGAAGGAGCATTAACCACGGGCTCCGCGCAAGAGGCGGGTAGGACGGCTTCGATAGCAGTATCCCTAATATTATTGTATCTAGCTGTGAGAGTCTGAAATTCCTTGACGCATGCGTCGAGCATGGGCTTTGTCGTGTCATCACATGAAATACGATTAAGTCGGTGATAAAGATGATTTATCCAATTCTGCACGCGAAGCGACGCATTCCTATCAAGTCCCGATTCTAAATTTGTTTGAATTTTAGCTAGTACATCATTGACTCCCTTTAGATCAGACGAAATTGAAAGGTGACTTTCTAAAATATCCTCGGATGGAAACATGGGACCTAATTTTGAAATTTGCTTTCGTAGTTCTTGGACCGTGGAACCCGGAGTATCGCCACGAATACCAACTTCATACTCTAACTCTGGTTTTTGAAGCGACAAGAATTTTACAGCAAAAGCCATGTCATGAACTCAAAAAGTTCTTTTTTTGAAATACTCAAAAGGTTGTAAAATAAAATCGCGAAACAGTGAGAAGTGTTGAACGCTAAACTATCTACTAATTAAAATTACTCCGTTCCGTTACAAAATAAAAGCTATGCAACGTTTTGGTTGGCAAATCAAATGATATTATTAAGCAGCATTACTAAGCAAGCAAAATCAAAATAGTGCTAAAATAAAAATAAAAAGCATTAAATTATTGCAACTAATGTGTACACCAAAACGGAAAACATTTGCAAAATTAAATATTTAAATAAGTAATTAACACTTGTGTTACTCGACTATACACGATCTGGAGTTACACTAATACAGGATGTTCGAAAATAAATAATCTTTTTATTATAAAATTTGCATCAAATTAAGCAATAAAAATATTTAATAAATAAATTCACATTCAAATGACTAGAAATGAGTTATTAGTATTATTACCTTTTTGGGTACACTTTAGTTACGAGCAACCAAAAATATAAATAAAAAAATGAAAAAAACGTTTCACAAAAATAAAACAAACACACAAACTAATACTACGAGGCAAAACTAGACCTTAAGACCACGTTAGAGGGCGCCAGTGTGACGTTAGGTATTTTATTGATGAGAAGAATAAAACTACCCAGTCCAAATTAAATTTTATTGGGGAACCACGTCCCGAGAATAGGTTTGAAATTAAGGGTTGTGGTATCTATTGCCCGTCTAGTTTTACCACCGTAGCACCGGTACTCTCCTGGCTGGTCGAGCGGAGACCTCGTCGATGACGGCAGCTCAGACAGCGGTGACGAGGGACAGAACAAGCGCCGGGGAGAAAGGATGGCACCAGCGGTCGCCGAGATGGTGTTGAGTGGTGTCTTGAGCGTATACGACGCACCCTGTGAAACATGCGCAGTCATAATGGCTTGTTCCTGTTCGCTCCGCTAAACTTGCTGATACCCTGGATAACGGCACCGAAGAAGAAAGCCGGTATAGCGTTGGCGTGTTTGTATCAGCAAGCAGAACGGAGTTACAGCAAGAACTATGCTAGTAGCCTAGATAATAAGCTAGTACTGATAAAAATTACAAGTAGGGTATGTACATATAGGCGTACTCGTTAGAAGAACAAAGGAAGTGACTTAAAAAATGTACTTATACGTGATTGGCAAATTTAGAATAACATGATGAAATTGCAATGACCATTAATGAATGAGTGAATAGGCAGTTAGCAAAAGCAAAGCTATCTATTAAGGATTTAAATAATAACGTTCAACACTTTGCACTTACCAATATTGGGTGCGTGATCCGCTTGCTTATATGCAATTATTGTCGCCTCCGAAGGAAGTCGCGAGCGCGAAAGAGGTGTCCGTTAACGCCGGATTAAATAAATAAAGATCTTTCTTTATAATGAAAAGTCGTACGAGCGCGTATGACGTCACTCTGGGTGAACGCGCTGCACAGGCCCGGCGTCTACAACGATTCGGAACGGACTGGCCGGCGGCGGCGCGAGCGCCGGCTACTGGAAACTTCCATGACGAGCCGGTTCTCGCTAGGGCACTCGCGTAGTAAATTGCTAAACGTTTTAAAGCTAAGCGCATTTTTTATAATTATTAAGTATATTTATTATCAGTATTTAAAATCACATTTTATTAATATAAAATAGATTTAATTAAAGTTGAATAATAAAATAATAAGTTGATTAGGATTAATAATTGAATTAGCGTATAAATAATAAAATTTCATTATGTGTAAAAATAAAATATAATAATTTATTGTAAATATTGTGTTAATTTGTAAGTAATAGCTTAAGTTTAGTTGTATAATTTAAAACATGTACGTGCAACGTTACAACACATAGCTTTTTTTTAGGGTACAATCTTACACACATTGACCTAGTTTCAAACTATGGATACTGGACAAGGAAAAAAAAACTTACATAGAGCGTTAAATATATAAATAGTTAAATACATAGAAAACATCCAAGACATAAAAATAAATAATCGTGCTCACCACATAAATATTTGCCCATACCGGAAATCGAACACGAGAACGCCAGCTTAGTAGGAAGGGTCACTACCAACTAGGCTAACGCGTCGACTTAATTCATACTAATGCCTAATTGTTAATTGTAATTAAAATTGTACTTATTAAATAAATAAATAACCAATGACTTAAGCCGCGGACGAGCTGGCAAGGGAAAGGTCCAAGGACGCATACGTCGAACCTGAACCGCTTGTGGCACCCTCACCGGGCACCATAAAAGCAGCCCTGAACAATAACGCCCTAGAAAACCACCAGAGAGAGTGGAAAATTACGGTAGGCTTAGGTAAGCTCTCCATAGAAAGAGTTGACCAGAGCTGGACCAAAAAACTTTGGAAACAGCAGAAGACAACTCCGATACGTTATCGGAGTGTTTACAGGGCACTTTGGGGTTAAACATCTCCTAGAAAAGCTGGGCCTTTATGACAACACAGATTGTAGAATGTGCGGCGAGGAGGTGGAAACAATGAAACACTTATGGTGTGAATGTGACGTCCTCGTCGGAGTTAGAATGAAAATCTTCGGTTGTATGGCTACCCAGAACCGAACGATTTCAAGGCTCTGCCATTGCACTCCACTATCCGGTATTTGGAAGGGGTGGAGGTTGCATTGGATTAGGCGCTAAAAGAGGGGTAATTACGCCAAAGATCCCATAGGGTCGAATTGTATCCGTAAGGACCCCACCAATAAGATAAGATAAGATAAGATAAGATAAGACCTATGACACTAAACGTGAAAGGCTTTCTTTAGAAACCTTAACCCTTTACCTTTAGGTAAAAAAAAAACAAAATCGGTTTAGGTTAGGTTAGGTTTTCAAACTTCACCTCTTTATAATATTAGTATAGACTACTTGCTTCAAAAATGTCTGAAACCTGTTCCCTGTTCCATTCCTTTTAAAATTTATAATAAATCCGTTACGGAAATGGAAAAATAGAGAACACTATCTCTTGGACTATTCTACTAAAATTCATTTTTAATTGTTCACATTTTATCCCCCTCTCTTAAACTATGTTACAAAGAACAATCGCTACGATTTCAAACAATGGTCTTCCGGTAAAAGGTATCTAGTGTAACTGGAGCCGTGTTATGTAATACATGGCGTATGGTATGGAGTCTTCGATATATTGGTTACGTGTTACATAGATCGGAAGCGTATTGGGCTGAGGTTAATGACCTTTGTGTTAGGTATTTAGGTCCAGTTTTGTTGTTGTTCCTATTACATAAAACAAAAGATATATACACTTTGTTTAATTTCATCCTTTACTTCTTTCTAGTTTATAGGAATACCAGATTAAGCTTTAGTATATTTTACATAGTGATTCTTAAATTGGCTGTCATTGAGTAATAAATAGGATGTTTTAAAAATTGCCATCGTCCGATACAGGCTGATATAATTCATACTGTTTAATATTTTCTTCAAATTACCGAGATTCTGACCCTTTATCTGACACATGTATAGTTCAAAATCGAACGTACAACAAAACATCAGTCAGGTAGTCAACGTTCTTATGCTCATACTGGCTCTCAGATTTAGACGGTAATATTGTACAGTTAGATGCAAAAAAATCTAAATGAAAAGTTATGGTCAAAATTGATGAGAAAAGATTGACCGCTCAGCTACAGCCACGTAATTATTAGATTATAACGAATGAGTGAACTCAACACGTTTATTTCGAGCCAACATCTATCTCATGTTACACAGGATCCATAACAGCTGTATTAGTAAATACGCACAAAATGTAACGATAATGTAACAAGAGCGTTACAAGCAACCTGTTCGTAGTTACTCCAAACATTACAACGCCCGCGGCGGTCATTTAGCGTTTGTCCCGGGGAGGAAAAATTATCATTAACAGAAGGTTAATAAAGTTAAGTTAGTTGTGAAGAGGAAAGCTGCCCAGGGTTTCTATTCAACACGGTAAAAACAATATCGTTTTTAACCTGTTATCGTATTGTTAACGATTTGATAGCTCTTATTTACATGACAGTAATGGCGGCCAAGTTAAAACCAATACCATAACAGGTCAAATACGATTTAGATTTTTCCGCCTGGAATAGAGGCACTGTTAATTTGTATAGCTATCGTCAAACTAGAGGGTGATTTTTTAATTTAATATAAGTAAAACATACAAGCGTCAAATTTGGTATGATTAGACACATCCTATATAAAGAAAATAAACAATGACTAAAAATGGTCAAGTGAGAGTGATTCGATCCGAAATCTAATTTAAATCGGACTGTACTTACTGTGTAGCGGTACGGAACCCTCGGTGCGCGGGTTCGACTTTAGTTTTTGCGGTAGTTAATATTTAAATAGTGTTACACTTTCTTATAACATATAAAGCAAGAATTATTAAGATACGGGTAATGTAAAAAATGAAATCAAACGACTGCAATTCGCCGCGCCCCCGTTCGATTCGCTCCATATTTCATGCCAAGACACAATCACAGTCTTAATTTTACAGTTTTCTTTTTCAAGTAAAACATTTTATTCATGCAATTTTCAATACAGGGCAAGGGGCTTAGTACTTATGTTAGCTGTCAAAAGATTCAAGTCAACAAAAATATAATTTTTGGATACAGACATAAAACTTCGATGGACTGATCTAATACAATTAGTACTTTTATTACTTTAGTTTGGGACTTTGTGTGAGATTGTCCCCAGATAAGTATTTATTATTATTAATTATTTGAAAGAGTTCTTGTTTATTGTCGTATCGTCGTGAAATTTGGAACACAGACTATAGACGTGTGTATGTAAACTCTTCATTGCACAAACGAATGTATAAAGGCGAACCTCTAAATAGCATCTCTTCCAGCTAACCCTACCGTAGTTGAGTGAGGACAATGCATGGGGTTGGACACATACAAGTTTTGGAACAAAAGTAGCAAAAATAAATATGATGATACTTCGCACAATTCCTATGGAAAGGGCGATAAAAGGGTAGTCTTAAGTAATGAAAAAAATATTACATAATATGAAGTAATGCATCAGTGAACTAAAACAACTTACTATGAGCTCATTCAACCTATTCTTTTCAAATACAATACAAAAAAATATGACAGTGTATTGAATCCTATTGGCATTCAAACTTGTTTCAATAACCTAACACTAATTCTTAATACGAACAATTAAATAAGTCTCTAATACACGTTTCATGTAAAATGTAACATCCTGTATGTAAAAGTTTTTATTTTATGTAATTAATAATTTACTTACATACAGCTGAAAAAGCGGGAAACCCACCAAAAACTCTTCAAATTACATATTACACCACAGATTCTGCAATACATGTATTATGTAGAAACCTTTCCAATTGCATTAGCGAAAAAGAACGAGCCACACTGCTCCGTACGGTCATACATTTTTAAGTTCACTCTCTACGAAGCAGTTCATTCAATTAGGGTTCACTAGGCAAATAAACCAAAAAACTGGTAAAAAACCACAATGAACTCACTTCGTACCACAGGACTTACACAACACAAAACATTCATGATGAAACGCTATCCACTGCTGCGTTACTTCAGCTAAATCAAAACAGGCCTAGTTCACACGCGTCAATGTTAATAGAACGCAATTGAAAAGTCGTTATTATTGTGATAGTAAACACCGATGATATAACTCATCCAAATTACTTAGAGCTATCAGATCGCTGATATCTGTGACGATCAGAGATCGCAAGAAACTGGTTCGACAGGAGCAAAACAAATTGGTGCAGTTACCTAAAATTGGAATGTACTATGATGGACTATAAAACGGTGAGTCTCTAGGATTGTGTCATTACTTTTACTTGTGACACGGTGAAGTAAGCAGCAAAATGTGTTCAGTGCAGATATATGTGAGTTATGTGTTTACTATATTATTATATTAATAATAATATGCATATTACCTATACGAAATCCTTTGAAAGTTTTTGTAAAAAAATTAAGGGAAGTTTATTTAAACAATATTAATGTAAAAATAAAGTTCATACCTTCTCTATACCTTGAAAAACGACTTGTTGAGAAATATACAATATTATTAATTAATTTCGTATATATTTCTTATTATTTTATGAAAAAAAATGCGTTGGAAATATTGACAGGTTTTACATCCTGTATAAGGTCTGATAGGAATAATTTATTTAAAAGTTGATTTTAACTATTGATTTTGAGTTTAAAAGTGATATTTACTAACTGAGTATATTCTTAAATATATAAAATTGCTCATTTTTGAGATATCTATAACAAAAAAAAAGTTTTTGCGTTTTTAAAAACGTGAAAACTTAAATTCATTTTGATCACGTGATTCAACAGTAACAACAACTCGCAAGAACATAATAACACGTTGACAACCGGTCACGTTTAAATAAAATTATATATTTTAATTAATATTTTTCATTGGCACTCTAACTAGCACTTACCCACACGGCCATTATAAAATATAAAATCTTGTTTAACCATCAAGTACCTAGCTCATTTTTAAGTGGCCATAACGACATACGTCGACAAAATATATCGTCCACATAGCGGTAAATGGCACGATAAATAATGCCGGCCAACAATACTATACATTAAGCTATATCCGACACTGTTAGCCAACTGCAAAAAGATTTACTGTGCCACTGTGATACTGTGAGACACACGGGGAGGCAACCTGGGCGGTTCAAATGCGGTTTTTAATTAAAATAATTACTTGTTTCTACAACGATAAACATATAAAAAAAAAAAGATGGTGTAGGTACTTTCAAACGTTAAAAATATACCACCGCTTCCCAAAAGGAGACCATTGCTGAGAAGAAGTGCCGCAAAAATCACATTCAGTAATTTTGAAGAAGAGTACCTATTAATATTTAAAAGTAAAACGGGCAAAAATGTTAAACATATCTCAAAGTCCTTGCACTCGACCACCAAACACCCTGTATAACCATTACCGCATCCCCGTCTGCGACATCCTCCTGTATATCCCCTAGTCGTTGGTGTGAAATGACACGGAGTGAAAATAGTGCGCCGGACTAGTGATCTATGACGCTTTAAGATGCCATCTTTGTGGACGCGGGTTCGAGACCGGCGGTAGTAAATTATATTACCATGACAACCAGAACAAACGAATCATGTAAGGATGGACGTAACGTTGTTTAAACGTAGATAGGGTTACGTTACGCACGCTTTAAGTGGTTTGGAGACTTTGATTAGAGTAAAAACACGATGCTTTTGCATAGAGACTTTTCGACGCATTTGCAGTCTTAGGATTGCAGTATTGAGATTGCAGGTATCGATATTTGTTTGATGGCCTTCTCTTTACCATAAAACATGCCATATTCTAGAAGCTTTACGCTCGTGTTCAGTGTTTGAACGGAAATACAGGGTGAGAGTTGTAAGTGTGTTTGATATATAAAATATAGGGTGTCCTGTTTTGTAAAAGGTTTAGTCAATAAACACACTTTTTACTGCAGAATCTTAAAATTAAGCATCATTGAAACTGTTACAGATTTATGCCCTTATAAACGTGGAATAACCGTGGGGTAGCTACACCATGCTTTGTCCTTATCTGTCATTGTGACATTTGAATTTGACAGATAAGGACATACCTAGTGAATAAGTTTCTGAATGTGAGTCCGTCTATGTAATGCTCCTTATTTGTAATTTAGAACTTGGACTTCTGATTCCCCCTTTAACCATTCACACGCGAGCGAAACATTAAAACATCCACACACAATTTCTTATTCATGACTGTAGTAGAATTAAAAATATGTTTATCACTTTGTTTCTCCAAATCGCTATAAAGTTTCAGTCCGCTTGTTTTCCGTACGTCATCATATCGTTTATACTTAAATGACGGGTGCCCTCAGAATCCCTAATAACACCTTTCCTAACACATCGTTTGTCCGAATTTTCATTTGCCCTAAACTGACAACTTTTTAAGTTTTCTAACTATACCTGTGGTAAAGTTCTAAAATGCGGAAATGGCTTTAGGATAAACAAAATTTCGGACAAACGATGCACTAGGACAAATGATGATTAGAAATTCCATAGATAAACCTTGAATGACACATCTAAATAGCCACCGACGTTCTCTCATTTAAAACATACAGTATGATTTATATTCGAGCTGGTCTTATAATATCCCTACAAAGTTCCAGTCCGCTAGTTTTCCATACGTCATCTGATGCGTCTCCTATCATCGCTCATCGGTGCGCCGTTTAAGGGTGCGGCTCCACTGAGGCGGAGATGAGCGGAGCGGAGCGGAGCTGTGCCAATATTAACCAATAGAAGGCGCATGCGGTCACGTCGAGCGCGCCTTGCGCACGTTAGTTTAGATTCTATTGGTTAATATTGGCACAGTTAATATTGGCACTCCGCTCCGCTCCGCTCATCTCCGCCTCAGTGGAGCCGCAGCCTAAGCCCTCGCTCCACGTACAGCCGGCCATCTGCGAGCGAGCGATAGTCCGCGACGTCCGACACTCCATCATGTGAACGCGAGTGTAAAATGGCAAGTGTGGCCGGTAGATACAGCATGCTTTTTTAAGCGAAGGGTTATTTTAAGTATAGGGTGTTTATTTCAAAGAGAAGCTACACAGGTTGATGTTGAGTTGATGTTCATAGAGTTTGGGAGTTTTGGAGGTTAGAAACATTTTGAAGGGTGCATAAGTAATTTATTTTTATAGTCTGACTTATATTTGAAATGTGAAAGTTTGTTAGTATATGTTTCTTTCAATTACGCATAAATGGGCTCTGAATAATGTTTAGCACACAGTCGGGATCCTTCATTAGCACGTAAGCAAAAAAGTTTATAGTCCTTGTAGGATAAATAATAACCTGGTTTCTAAACAGATGAAATACGGCAAAGGCTAGTCCTACTTATATTACTTACGATACTGCAACACACAAAATGTAAAAGCTCCCGAGGGGATATTAATCGAAATCTACGTAGACGAAGTCTCATAAAATAAATGCTAAAACTGAATTACATTTTGGTAACGCATACATTATGCAAATGCCGGTATCTTGTCGAACTCAACTTGTCTAAAGTCAGTTACTTGTTCCAGTTACTAACCGTGCTAGTGGCGGCGACCGCGGCGCATTATAACCACAACCCATATTGGAGGTTCTACATGCAACAAGCCCAGGCGCAGGCGCGACAGGACCAACAGGTATGTTCTATCACTTGATACTTGGCACCATAGCAATTGTTTCAAACCGGAGATCAACTTAGGCTGGTTACATCAAACCAGATTTGGTCGGCATCTTCATGGCATCTTTTCGAAGTAGATGACGTGGTGTTAGATTTGAAGTTGATGAGAATTGCAAGCCATTGGATTTGTATAAAATCATTTTCTTTCACTTGCATTTTCAGAGTGAAGAGATCTTGCGCTTGTTAAAATTATAATTCAGAAGTTGATTTTAACATAACGTACTATCATTTATTTTCAAGCTTACAACGACATTGTATCGTTCCCAAAATGCCGGCACTACCAGGTTTAATAATAATGCTTCTAATTAAGTGTCAAATGAAGACCGTCAGATTGTATTTTGGTTTCAATATGACTGTCAAAGAGTTCTTAGATAATTGGCAGCTGACTAAAAAGTTTAATACTACCGGGATGTAGAAGTTTGCTAATAGCATGCCTTTTGTGTCTTCCAAAGTCTAATGCGATTGCAAGCGCTGCAGTAGCGTTAAGAGTCTTTCTCAACACCATTAAACAGTCTCATTTATCTCTATAGGTAACGACTATAAGACTTCCTACATCGGATTGTACTCCAGATTTAAAACCCCCTGTATATGTTAACTACAGGCAGTACCATTGTTGATCCAGCATACAACTGTCAGGAGTTAAATCACGACATTAAATTATTATATAGAGTGGGCTTATTTTTTTCTATAACATATCTTTCGGAAAAAATAAAATTGGGGCAAATTAACATTTAGTGCAAGAATGGGATAAGTACGGAATATTCACGACTTTTTTTCACACCTTCAATAAATGCTGATTCATGTTACAGGGTGATTATTCGGCGTTGTGACCGCCGTCATTATTATCTTCGCATAATATTATTGCAGACAACATTTTTAACTTTGTTGTTTTTGTTTTGAAATGGATACTGCCACCAAGTCTGTTATTTTTTTAAATCAAAAATACAAACAGGAGAAAAAAGCCATTTTTTGAAAATCTATAAAAATTACCAAGTTATATGCCAAGAGAAATTTGCTCCTATCTCTTACTAGCACAACAGAATTGAACATGGAGTTTATATGGCCGACCAGTTACAAGACGTCAAATCGCTGTCCAATTTGCAGTTTTAAATCGAATAATCCGTATTTCTTGGCCGATTAAATTTTACTTTCACTTTTTGTTATATGTTTTAAGGTATTTTCTAAAAATGTCCATGCATATTCTCTGTCATACGGTGTGTTCCGGATCCCTTTGAGTGCCATACATATGGTTGGTCATAATGTATTGTTAGTCATACTTTTTTTTGTCATAACTTCTTTCAGGCTGAAGTAACAGTTTTTAATAAACGTTTATCGTGTAGATCAGTTAGGTTAGGTTAGGTTATTTTTATACAAAATCTGATAAAATAACCGTGTCCTGAAATGCATTATGACTTGCGAAAATTATGACTTAACACACATTATGACTAAAAATAATTATGGTGTTAGGGGTGGTAGGACCTTGTGCAGGGTCCGTCCGGATCGCTACCACCATCTTATCCATTAACCTACCGCCAAACAGCAGTGTTCGCATTGTTGTGTTCCGGTTTGGGGATAAGACAGCCGGTGAAATAACTAGCATAGAGGCATTCCATCTTAGCCTCAGGGTTGACGACGCATTTGCAGTCTTAGGATTTACAGTTTTTAATAAACGTTTATCGTGTAGATTAGTTAGGTTAGGTTAGGTTAGTTTTATAAAAATCCTGAAAAAATAATCGTGTCCTGAGAAAATTGCATTATGACTTGCGAAAATTATGACTTAAAACACATGATGACTAAAAATAATTATGGCAGTCAATAGAGACCCGGTATGTTCATATAATTAGTAATTACAACAGTATGTATTTTTAAACACCATTTTGCCTTAACATTAATTTTGTACCAAATCATTTTTCCGAGAATACATAATGAGAATTTCCTTCGGCACTCAAACGCCCCTAAGTCTCGAGCTTCGTGTAAAAAGAATGTAAAACGTCATCGCTCGTCCTCCACTTAATAATTCATAAGATATTTAAAAACGAAATAAGACCAATAGAAACGAAATATAGAGAAAACCGTTTAAGTGCAAGACAAAAGACAACGATTAAAAACAAAATAATAATTAGTAAGGTTAACTGGAGAAGATACTTTAAAGGAGTAAATAAGATTGCCTTTGCGTGTATTTTTTTTTGTTTGTACAATAAAGTATTTTACATACATACATAAAAATAAAACATGTAAGCACGTAAATAACACATCAGCTCAGCGTGATTTTTAAATAGTATAAAATGAAGTCGCTTCCGCTGTCTGTTTTACTACTCAACGGATTTTAATGCAGTTTTCAGTAATAGGTAGACCCGTGTGGTTGCCGGGTTAAAATAGTGCCACTCCATGTCTTCCCGTGGATGTCGTAAGAGACGGCTAAAGGGAATAAAGGCGTATAGTACTGTTAGGCGATGGGCTTGCAACCTGTCACTAATACACTGGTAAACATCTTAGCCTGTGTGCAAAATGTGGTTACAGAATTATCAACAAGTTTTTAGAGTTTTTGGTAATTCTGTAGCTCTGCCTACCCCACTCTGGGAATAAAGGCGTGATTTTATGTATGTATTTGTAGAAGATTGAGTATTTTCGAGAAAGGCGTATGTGTATAATATATTCTGCTTTATGTACGGGTGTTTAAGAAAGCACACATAAACCGAACCTAATACACATTTTTAGTAGGATTTTGTTTCACCTATACGATTATAATAAAAATAATGTTGAATGTTTAAAAAAGGATCTTCAAATCAAAGGTAGTGTTTCATGCTCTTTTGATGTGCGTAAAAGTAAGATTTTCCTATACATTAACAATTCAAAGAGAGCCGGGCCTTTTCCTTTTAGTTCAGAGAAAGGTAATACATTTGTTTTTGGCTTCTTAAAAAGGACGTTTCGTTAGTTTACACCGAAATAATATATTAAAAAAGAAAGTTTTGTAATACTAGAGTTCCAATTGCGTAGTATTATTATGTATTTATTTTAACAGACATACAGGGTGCTTATGATTTTGTAATATAAGTATAGGGTGCTCGTAAATGAGGTGCACGCCAGTATTATCATTTACTAAATATTTTTTTACTCAACATAATGTTACTCGTACAGTATAATTTAGATGTATGTCAACTTACAGTACTTAAATTGGGATCGTTACAAATAAATAATATTATTGAGATCTACGAGAAAAACATCACTTTCCACAAAATGGCAACCTCTTTATAAGTTGTACAAGGCCGTACTTAACAATAGGGTGATATTTCGTTCATTCCATTCACGCCATCCGTGAAACTACCCATAACTGTAACAATATGGTACAGTCACCAGCAGTACAGTCTTACCAATTATTAGGATCAAAGATACCTGATGTATTTCTATTTATTAGTAGCATTAGAGCGTGTTGCATTTTTGAGCTCGAATTTTTCTAGACAGTTGTTTTGCTGTCATTTATAAAAAAAAATTGTAACCATTATATTAAGGAAACTAACGTACAATGTTTTACTAAAAGTTTTTTGTACTTAAAGGGAAATATATATCAACGATGTAATAAAATAAAAAATTACATGTATGTAAACCAACAGGAATGAAAAATTAATGAATATTATTGAGCTTAATAATGTACACCAAACCGAATCGGTTAAATATGATGCACTGTTCTTGCGTTATTAATAATATCATATTACACTCACTACACTCACATTTTGACAACAACAAAAAACTATTTAAGGTGGTGACATTAAATTATTATTGAGGTCATATTAAGAACTGTCAAAACCTGATAATTTATACGTAGTGAAAAGAACAGACATACATGAAATCCATTATGTTTTAAGAGTTTATAATGAGGGTGTTTAGTCATCCTATTACCAGAAGTTCAGAAACTGTAAGGGGTCTGCTCCGAACTGGCTGGCCTTACGGTCAAACAAACGTCAATTGAAAATGTTATTTTTTAATAATGCGACTGACTGTACCACTAACTAATGATGACGGTAACTAAGTATCTACTTTTGTATCTCGGGAGGCTTTATCTCGCTGTCGAAACTTTTGCCAATTGGGTCAATCCACCGGCACAATTGGTGGGGAAAGTTGCTTAGTGAGATTACAGATAGACAATTAGAGCGGTCTAGACTTGTAGCTTGACGGAGCTGAATTATGGCTGTTGTAGGTTGGTGTTTGTTGTTTAAAATAAGGGGTGTTTGTTTAAGTCGGAAACAGGGATTTGTTTCTGTTAAGTAAAATTTATATATATCACGAGTCAATATATAGACTCTAGCCTTGTGCTATCGATACTAGACAACTATATTATACTTAAATACATAGAAAACATCCAAGACTCAGGAACAAAAATCTGCCTTTGGCATTCGAATCCAGTACCGCTAGCTTCGTAGGCAGGGTCACTAACAACTAGGCCAACGCGTCCTCGTCAAAGTTGAAAACTCTAGCCATTTTTCTCTTGACGCAGCTCATATGTCGCAGTTTAAGTAGTCCCGTCAGAGCGAACAAAACACATTTAGCTCGTACATTCTCAATTAGGTAGCTCTATTTGACAAAGAGCTCGACTCACTTCTCATCGCACGCTATTTTTTTGTGAAAAGCTAAAATATTCTCCAAACACATAAACGGTTAGTTACGCATTATATTCGTAATTTCAGACAGTCTTATACAAAAATCCCAAAGCAAGTAAAGCACGGTGCAAAACCACCTTTTGTATTATTACATTATTACTATTATCGCTTGATGATGTTAATAATAAGATACATAAATCAGTAGTCCTTGACACTACTGTACAGACCGTATTAACAGGGTGCTCTTCTCTTTGTTATCCAAACTCAATAATAATAATAGTAAATCATGTAGAGCACTCTATCAACTTCTATTAATCTTAAGCACTGTTAATTCAATCTAAGAACCTTTAAAAGAACCTAATAGAAGAGAATATTTAGTGAACTCCTAACCAAAATCTGCAATAGTGCGTGTCATAAAATGTGTTTTTAGAAAACTGCTTGTAACTTCACGTTCATGTCCCAAATTATTTGTGAAAAAAAAACATCATTACCGCATTGCCTTTTTCATGCGACCTCTCTAGTTCGTCACGGTGACGTAACTTCAGTTATTCAATGCTCCGAGTGGCACAACTACGGAAAGTTAAAAAACAGCTAAAAGTTAGGAACGAGCTCTAGTTGGGATAAGAAAGAGTTTTTGTTTTACTCTTGTTAGTTTTCACCTAGACGGTATTCCGTTGGCTTATTTGCCATTACGCGATTTTGTACAAGTTTTGTGCGGGTTATTGTTACACTTTGAGACTATTGGACCCTTGTAGCGACCTTCGCTTCAAGGAATTGTACAACTTTATTAACCGTCGGGAATTTCTAATCAATCAATAAGATCAAAGTTCAGGATTTCCTGGTAGCAAAAATACTTCAACAGAAGGTAGCGTTCTGGGAAACGATGAATTCTGTGTAACGCTTCCCAATAATTCAAATAATCCGTACCGGTATCAGAATATTTTATTAATTATTATTTTTATATTTAATGTCGTATCAGACTTTGTCATAAGTACTAATCAAATTGATAGGTACTTTATCCTAATGTATTTGCAAAGTAATTAAAAACAAACTAACAACCAAGCAGTTACATTAAGTTTTATTATATATCAATTTAGATACTGAAAACTGTTAACAAAGTTAAGCTAATTTTATTGAAATGTTCATAGACAGGCTTAAGAACCTTAAATAGTTACAAAAAGGGATTTTTGTGACTGCTTCGATAAAGCAATTTAACTCTTAATGGGGGCTAATATGCCTGCGTTTATCGCGTGATACATTTTGGATAAGGCATCCGTCATCTTCTGACAGGTAAATAAGTACACGTGTCAAAAAGTGACGGCTACTTTATCCACAGTCGACACACAGTAGACGCAGCCATACTAGGCTCGCTGTATGTCTTTGGCATACTATATAATATGACTCTCAGCCAGATTACTACTACCTAGACGTATAATATAAACATTTTTATTTATTTTTACAGTTGCAGGCATCAGAATTCTCAAACGGTTACGGCCAGGATTCTGGATCGGACGGTTATTCTGGGCACGACGCCGGTGGCCAAAGCTATGGCGGTCACGATTTCGGTGGTCAGGAGCACAGTAACGATTTCGGTGGACATGACTTCGGTGGGCACGATCTTAAGGCCCACTCTTACCCCGTCCATCAACATATCGAGGAAGAAAACCCAGAACCCATCAAACATTACAAAGAAGTAGTCGTACCAGTACCCAAAAACGTAGAGTTCAAAGTACACCAGCCTATCATAATACCTGTTCCGCATCCAATTCCTATTCAAGTACCGGTACCAAAAGCCGTCGTCATCCCCATTATTAAGGAAGTGTCGATACCGGTTGAGAAATCAGTGCCGTACCCCGTAGAGAAAACGGTACATGTACCGAAAATTAAGGAAGTACCGTTTGAAGTTATTAAGCATATTATTGTACCAGTTGAGAAGCCCGTACCTTTCAAAGTACCAGTTTATGAGACCATTATTCATACTAAGAAGGGTTCTCATAAACTTTAAGCTCCTAATCGGGTTTTGTAGCTTTTCGCCCCACCTCTGTGCCTTGTGTCGTTTCCATATGTGGAACCACTTTCTTACTCATATTATGTTTTTCAAGTACTAATTACGATGATAATGTATTTTCTTGGCTGGTACTCTATTTATTTATTTGCTAAGTAATACCCTTATTTTGGTATTGTACCGCTTTAAACAACAAGTACATGTACCGAAACTCTGTACGTTCCTGTTTTTATTTTCTGTTGTACAAAGTTGTTAATTATATGTTAAATGTGTGCTTCTTGTGTGTGTTCGAATGAGTATGTGTGTACATGATAGTGCCTTGTTAATGTTAACTTGTTTTAAGTTCAAATAAAAAACATTTATTTTAACTATATTTTGTAGTTTTATTTATTAGTACAGCAGAACACACTTTTGTGTCTGTTTTTTAGGACACCTTGGTTTTTTCATTTTGGAAATATTACTCACATTATAAATACACAACAGAATATAATAATTATCTTAAAAAAAAACAACAGCCACCAGCAACTTAAATCTAATACCACAGCACCATTTGTCATTATTATACTTATATCTATTTTTTAAATTATAATTAAAAAAAACACTACAAAAGTATAGATTAGAAGTGTCGCGTAGATTCGGCATACTGATAAAAAATAATGTCACTATAAAAGCGACATTATCAAAGGTGGTGATGTTATTGCACTGACCTTACGTAAACTTCTGTATTCTAATGGTACATTCCACATTTTACAGATGTTCTTGTACAATCATAGGTAAGTTATACTATACATGTTTATGGTATGTGGACCCTGTTGGGCACTGCAACAAAAGCATAGAAAACAGAGGAGAACATTTTGTCAGTGTTAGATAATAATTTATATTTTCGTTAAGAAACGTGTTTACAGGTTTTTGCGTAGTAAAATAACAGCTCTGTAATCCATACTAATATTATAAATGCGAAAGTGTGTCTGTCTGTTACCTCTTTACGCTTTAACCGCTGAACCGATTTAGATGAAATTTGGTAAAGGGATAGTTTGAATCCCGGAGAAGGATATAAAATAGTTTTTATACCGAAAATTATCTTCTAAGGAGAAATAGAGGGTGAAAATTTGCATGGAGCAACGATATAAACGAGTTCCACGAGGACGTAGTCGCGGGCTGAAGCTAGTATGAAATATCCTTGAATTTTAATACCTTACTTCACAGCTGATGACCTGAGATTTTTTTAACATTGTATTTTTTTAGATTACAAGGCTGCTTTATGTTATACGTGCATTTGTTTTTAACAGACAGCTTAAGAAATAGAAGAGATAGAGTCAATATAACTACCGTACCGTACTACCGTTATTCCGAAAGGGTACAGTACCCCAATGAAAATGTTAAGCACTTCAGTGCACTCTCATAATAAACATCAAACAGATCATCAAATGACACACATGAAAATGAAAATGACATTCATAATGACAAGGTTCTAAGTATGCTCCGCATTTTTATTGGGTGACTGTACATGGCCATTTTTACTGCTAATAAACTTTACTTTACCCTGCGGAAACGCATTCCACTTTCAAAAACCCTATTGAAGCAAGCCAATCGAGTAAAAATATTTATAACATAACGTGTCTGCTATTATTTACTTGACTACTGTTATCATTATCACATATTATATAATTCCTATTACATCTACTACCTTTCTCATTACTAGCTATAGTGCCCGGCCAATAAGAAGTCAATCCTGACACTTGGCGCAACCATGAAGTTTCTGAATATTGACAACGTTGACAGCAGAAAAACAATGTTGTTATTACTTTTCCTTCACACGCAACAAATAAGTTTAGCATTGTTTTTCTGCTGTCAACATCATCAATATTCAGAAACTTTATGGTTGTGTAATGTCAGGATTGACTTGTTATCGGCCGGTTACTGTAAGAACTATAAATATCTCATAGTATAATAGGATGAACGATATAAAAAATTATAAATAATAATTAATTAAGTAATAAATATTTTTAATTATGTCATGTCAATTTTCAATATGCAGATGCAAATATCTTTGGCACCGATGTCATTTTTCTGTCATTCACGACAATTGTAGCAAAAAAATATTTATATATGTAAATTTACAAACATTGTAGCATTTCAAACAAATTATTTATATAATTATCTAATTAAATATAATTTGGCAAGTTGATCGACATGGTATCATCGAGTAAAGTTAGTGGCAGAAGTATCAAGAAGGTTCAAATACTTTAAGATACTTTTGTTGCTGACTGTATGCGTCTACAACTATAAAACTAGCTACTAGTTTTATTGATTGGTGTAAAATGAATACGTAAGGGTAAGTGGATGTACAAAGTGATCAGATTGACGTCTTAAAGGTGAGATATACCTACTTATGTCGACGACGTATATACACTACGACACTCAGTGTCGACTATAAGTATCTAGACATGACATGTGTCCATGTGTGTTCTTACCTTAAGATAATAATTATTCGCCCACAAAAGTACACGTGAAATAACGTTTATAATATTTTATTATACGTACCTAAGTACAGTCAACAGCAAAAGAAACTGATGAAATAGGGTCCCAAAATTATCTATACAATACATTAAGTCAAATGCTACGGACTATTGTAGTTGATCAAAAGTAAATGAGCTCAATAACGTGTCATAATAAGTGATCACCATTATTTCGATTTTTGAAAACTCAATGACAGTTTAAGTCATCGTTGAACATTTCGAATTAAAGTTTTAACTATAAAATCTTGGTTTTGGGACAACCTCGGAGTACTTCGGTTAATATCGGTTATGTTCGTCGAAAAACATGCGAAGTGACAAAATAGCAATCTCCCTTACGCCAAGATTTAAAATAAGTTTTTATTACATCTTGGAATTATTTGCCATAAATATGCCATAAATCCTTCTTTTGCCGATATTGTTGGAATGTCGTTATTTTGGTATTCAATTCACGTTTGACGCTTTTGATAGAAATGTCATGTCAGGCTTCTGTTTTGCACAGCTGTTATGATCACTTTCTTTTGACTAATTAAAACATCAATTAATTTAGCACTTTAATATAACATGTTATATTTGGGATGCCATGAAAATAGATATTTTGAAATGTTGATTTTGATCACTTACTTTTGACGTTGACTGTACCTATATGTATAATAAAATATTTTTGTTGTTTGCTAGATTTAACAATAAATCGTCCTATGTTTGACTAGAAACATAATATATAAATAAAAGCCCTTAAATAATATTATTTACAAGAACAAAATTACATAAATATACATATTATTAACCATACGAAATATGAATCGTTACGATAAAATATTACACAAATAAAATAAATTGCTATTATATATTTTTTGTGTCACGAAATGTTTTTATGCAAAGGTCTTTTTGTTACCGTACAAATTTTGGTAACAAAAAAGGAATTTACCATACCAAGTATTAATAAATGTCTCATTTTTTTTATAGGAACTACGTAGATTTATGTTTGTCCACTCCATTCGTTGCCACAGCTCTATTCCGGGCTACTCCATTATTCTGCGAGTCGACTTTTTCTTTTTGTGACCTGAAATATAAGTTTTGTTTTACAACAATGCATGAAGATGTGGAACAAATATCATTAAACACATTCTCATTTCCGTGTCAATACAACTGTATCTAATATATAATAGCACTGTTACTACATTTTGTATAAGCACATTTTGCCTAAATATCTTGATCGTTAATGTTGATGTACTTAGTATAGCTTTGTAGCTTAGTATAGTAAGTAGCTCTTACTATCGGGGACTAACATAATGTCAATAATATATATATATTTTTTTATGGCATAGAGTAGACAAACGAGCACACAGGCCACCTGATGGTAAGTGGAAACTGTGACCCATAGACATTCGCATTCACAAGAATGCAATGCAATCTTAAGACTGCAAATGCGTTGCCAACCCTGAGGACTAAGATGGAATGCCTCTATGCTAGTCATGATACAGATGTAGTGAATAATCCTTTCCCATCGTTTTTGGTCGGATAACTTCGTATTTATCTTGCTTTCTCAATTGAGTTATTGATGGGTACTGAAGCTAATTGAGAAAGCTAGATAAATACGAATCTGTAGCTAAGGCCCGTATTTATAAACTCATCTTGGCTGAGATGCGCGTCACAAGATACGTCAAAGTAAACGTCAAACCATAGAACACTGTCATTTTTGACACATCTCAAGACGAGCATTAGAGTTGAGATTAGTTTATAAATACGGGCCTAAGATAAGCCCTTAATCTGAAGTTCGATCGACCGATTATTAAAATATTGCAAGCGTTTTTATTGCATTTTAATCATACCCAGTTCTGGCATCGGTCATATATTTTGATATCGTAACGCTAGAGTACAGTTAAAATCGAAAAGCCCTTGCTTTGACGCTTTGAGCTCAAAGACTGAGTGGACCTTTCAATTTTTCCTAAAATATTCAAACCGTTTGGTTTTTGGCAAACCGTACCGTTTGAAGCTTATTTACAATTACAGGGTTCATTTTGCCGTCTGCTGGCCACTTTGTGTTTCGGTCGTCGGCCAAATAAGTGTCCTTTAATTCTGAAACGACTTCCTTTGAAAAGAAAATGGGTAAACGTCGACTCACCAAATCGATAAACGCACCATATCGATATTTTTGCTTTATTATTTAAGTAAGGGGTATTACATCTTTGCCTATCTGAGCACATGTTTAAATGTGCAAGTCAGTATCAGTAAGGTACAGTAATAACCTTGTTTTATTTCAAGAGAAGAAAAATACAATTTGCTGGTTTAGTACCAATCGATATCTTTTATTCATTTATTATTGATAGACCTAACTTTAGTCCTATGAATGATTTATAGACTTCTTTGTTGATTTTGTCGTAAAAATGTCCTACTCAATATTATTAACCCATGTTTTTTTGTTCTTTACGTTAAAATAATGAAAAAAATATGGGTTAAATTAAACTTCGATATTTGTCTCTCAATAACGTATTCTCAATTCCTCACTTTTGACACTGGCAAAGTGGCACACCACTACGTGCTCATTGCTTTAAAAAAAAGGCACAAACAGTAGGTACTTCATGTCCTGAATTTAAAAGATACAATATTTTTGATGGTGCTTGCAAATACCAATGGATGATATTTTGGTTTGACTTGATTATTATACTTACTTAGTATCGAGGTATCGGTTCGTGAAGTTGATGAGAGGCGCCTCGACAAGGAGCCACACCATTAAACTCAGCACGAGAGACATCACCGCTAATCCACCAGCTTCTATCATCTGCAAAGTCAAACATGACTTATACTCGTATTTACACTGCATAATATCTTAAACAATTTTACTATAGCACTTTTAAATGTTTCACTTTGAGCTGAGCCAATGTTGGGCCTCTATTCTAAGCGGTAAAAACTATAATCGTCTTTGACCAGGTGGGTTATTATGACATGGCTATGCAGGGGGGTGATTCTCTCAAGAGGCAAAGGTGAACGAATGGACGAGTGATCTTCAAGCGGCGAGATTAAGTAGTCCGGTCAGTGCGAACAAAACACATTGTAGCGCGTGCATTTTCAATTTAGCAGCATGGTTCCTGCCGATGGGTAAAACGTATAAGGCTGCTTAATTGAAAATGCACGTGTTTTGTTCGCACTGCCCGGACTACTTAATCTCGCCGCTTGAAGATCACTCGTCCATTCGTTCACCTTTGCTTCTTGAGAGAATCACCCCCCAGTTCATTTTGCGGTGAGCGTAAAGGACGGAGCTATAGCAGTGACATAAGTCTGTCCTTTCCTCTCAGCGTAAAATGAATTGCACAAGTACGTCATAATAACCCCACTGTTATGGTATTGTTTTTTACTCGGCCGCCATTATTGTCAAGTCAATAAAATCTATCAAAATGTTGACAATACGATAACAGCAGTGTTCGCATTGTTGTGTTCCGGTTTGGGGATAAGACAGCCGGTGAAATGACTAGCATAGAGGCATTCCATCTTAGTCCTCAGGGTTGGCAACGCATTTGCAGTCTTAGGATTGCTCTGCAGTCTTGTGAATGCGAATGTCTATGGGTCACAGTTTCCACTTACCATCAGGTGGCCTGTGTGCTCGTTTGCCATCTCTATGCCATAAAAAAAAAAAAAAAAACAGGGCTCAGATTCCAGGCGGTAAAAACCTCTTTGACCTTTTGTCATCATTCAACCTTGTCGTAAGTAATTTACAATCCGATAACATATAAAAGACAATATGTTTTTTACCGTATTGAATAGGTGAAAGACGGTATGGCATTGTTTTTAAGTCGGCCGCCATTACTGTTAAGTAAATAAAACCTATCAAAATGTTGATAATACGATAACAGGCCAAGACGATACAGTTTTTACCGCCTATAATCTCGGCCCTGATCTGGTGCTGGGCGTCGTAGTTGGCAAATAGCCCCGGAGTAAATTACTTAAATAAGTTTCTGTCAAAAAAATAATATTTTGGGACATATTTTTGTTCCCGACTGTACTTTTTTCTTCGCACAGTCGTCATCTACTTATCAAGACGATTCTAACAAGCCCTAACATGACGGGTTTATCACGTGTAATTTAGGAGTCTCCATCATCAGCCCAGCTCGATAATACTATATTATTGTATTGTCATCAGAACTAAAGACTTATGCAAGCATTCAGCTTCATCGGAAACCGGGAAGTGGGTCAAATTTAACTTGCAAGATTTGACCCTTACATACATACATACACACATACATTGCAAGTTAAATAAAAGCTTGTAAATTAAGACAATCGGGTTCAATACAAAAAAAGAAATGTATTTTACTTACGCCGTCAAACATGTGGAAAGTGTTGTGACTCCGAATTGACACATTACTCCGGTAGAGTATCAACAGATGAATCACGTAGACACCGTACGAGAGCCGGCTGAGCGGCGCAAACACTTTCCAGCTGAGGAACGAGTTGATCAGAGCTGGAAAACAAATGTAAAATAAAATAAATAAATAAATATAAGGGGACAATCTCACACCAATTGACCTAGTCCCAAACTAAGCTCTAGGCTTGTACTATGGGTACTAGACAACGATATAAATACTTATATAGAGAAATATATACTTAAATACATTAGGATCACACAAATATCTGCCCTTACCGGGATTTGAACCCAAGACTCCTAGCTTCGTAGGCAGGGTCACTACCCACTAGGCCAGCGCGTCGTATTATCGCAAAAATCAGTAGAAATATCGACACTTTCATTTGATTCTGAGGTCCTAGTGAACAAGGGCTTCTGAAGATCAATTGAAAAAGGGATTAAGTCTAGTATACTGCGTTTATGTTTATAGGTACCCTTTTGAAAAGGTTATGTCGACTTATACCCTTTTTCACAAACTCCCGTGAAATTTGGCTTGATAATATAAGTCGAGGTTAAAGAAAACTTTGTTATTAATACGGCCTCCCAAGCCTATGTATTCTATAACACACATCGTTGGTTCTTAAGCAACAGTGAAAAGATAATTAAAAAAAATACCCATTGCAGTTAAAGTAGACAAACTTTTTTACTACACTTTCAGTGGTTTTATATACTGGTAATGGTCATAGCCCTACACCATCAGGTGGCGTGTGTGTTCGTTTGCCTTCTCTATGTCATAAAAAAAAAAAAACACCAAATTCAAATATAGCATTTAATTATCAGCGGTCGTTGTGTTTTCTTATATTCTAAACTAACAGATGATGAACTTCTGCCCATTTCTAAAACTGACCAAGTACTTAACAGAATACTCACGAACATCTCCATATGTGCAGAAAACTATGATACCAAGGACAGACACTGCGAAGGTGGCTCTGTTAAAGACCATGAAGATGCAAGCCAGGAAGCCGTGGACATGGTTTATGTAACAAAGATACCCTGCCAGAAGAACAGCTCCCATCAGGGTGAGGGATGCTTGGGCGCCCAAGAATGAGGTCGTCTGGAACAAAAGTCAACAAGTCAACAAAAATAATGGGAACCCGTCAGATGTTCTTCAACTCTATGGTATATTTTGTAAAATTACCCCAATTTTCTGTAAAACTCTTTCACTCCTACCGGGGAGTGGTGGATATTTTGGCGTAGTGGTTACGTTTATTTCATTTATTTAGTTACTAGCTTCTGCTCGTGACCTTGTCCACGTAGTTTCCGATTATCGTTATTCTCCGGGATGACATCCATGTGTGTCTATACAGCGCATACTGTACTCTCAACCAATGTGATTCATAGGCTACTATGGAACTATGTCAAAGTGACGTTTTAATTCAATTCTTAAGGAGTCTAATAATATTTGAATCATTACGTCACTATGAAATAGTTCCATAGTGGCCTAAGATTTAAAATTGGTTGACTGTACATAAATTTAGGTAAGCAGTTTGCGCTGTATAGACACTGCATTAAAACATATAGGGGGTGAACCATAGGTTGGCCGTTTACTGTAAATCTAACGGAGATGCGACCTAAGCTATCACAATTTGAAATTTTATCCAAATCCGTCCAGCCTTTGCAGCGTGAGGCATTAACAAACAAGCATACAAACTTTTGCTTTTATAATATTATGTAGTATACCAAAGTGTGGTACAATTAACCCTAGGTTTCTGAGTCACCATTTAAAAAAGTTTTTCATTCTAAAACTCCCAAATTCTGGTCTAATAACAATAGGATATTGAAAACGGCTCCAGCTTGATGGCTGATGGGGCCACAAGCTTCTCGAATGGCGACCGCGTGTCAGAAGACGCAGCGTGGGCAGACCTCCCACGAGATGGTCCGACGACCGAAGGTTGCGGGAACCCGGTGGATGCAGGTAGAACAAGACCGGTCGTTGTAGCGATCCTTGGGGGAGACCTGTAGCCTGCAGCGGACGTCGCTTGGCTGAAATAATGATGATGATGATGATGCAAGCAGCTACTTACCTTAGACCAGATTTTCTTGTGTTCTGTAGGCTTGTAAATCGACATGGCGTACCCGACGAGCAACCCAACAATGTAAGGTCCCATTCTGTTGTGGGTCCGGATGTAGCCGTAGTTGAAGTATTTGTTGCCTCTGATGTTTATGTGTGTCCTGAAAATGGTGGCCCTTATTATAATCATGGCCAATGTCATGAGTAGACCCCAGTAGACAAGGTGGCCCGATGACTTGGTCAATGTACCAGTAATTTGTTAGATGTGAAACGGATTGTAGTGGAGGCCTACGACGGCCTATATCCAGCTCCAGCATTAAATGCCAGTCGGATTTAGGTACCATTAGGGGAGGTCGGATTAAATAGGTACTCGTTTTCCATTTTAGTCGAAAAAAAATACATGTAATCCTTTTGGGCACGGTGTCGGAAGTACGATATAAGATCAGTTTGAAGCAGGCACCTTACTTGATCACCAAAAGTGGTTATATTAAGCAACATTAAATAAATGTACCCTGTTTATGATTCATAAATTTACACTTCTTAAACGTCACTCTTTTTAAAAGAAACTTCACTGGCAGAATAGACCTACTGGATAGTGGCCAAATAACAAAGAATTTGAACTTGAGGAAATAGTTACAAGCGCAAGTTGAACAGGAAAACTTATTTGTTGTAATTTTTAGTGTCTCCACCTCTACGTAGTAGATACATAATACCAGTACGTCTGACACCATCATTAAAGGAAAATATTAAGAAACGTATACAGGACATGGACAAGGACAAGGTGGATAGAACAGCACACAAAATGTATCCTTCGGTATAAATTTCAAAAGTGAACCATACTCACCCCACTCTATAAGCTATAACGGCTGGCAGATCGTTAACGTATGTGCTGATTATTGGTCCCAGGACTCCAATAGCCAATACTAGAGCAGCGCCTATTTTTCCCGCCCCAGGGTTCTTTCGGTAAATGTAGAGGAGAACCAAAGTGATCACGTAGAAGTGGAAGTCACAAGGGATGTACCACGTAGCTGGGTGACACTGGAAGAAGTCAAATATTCGATTTGGAATGTTATATTATGAGCACGTTCAAAATATCAAAAACAATTTCAAAGAATTGCTTAATTTTTTGTCAAAATCAAAAGGTTTTACTGCTAAGGATTTGTTGTATAATGGATATTCCGAAGGGAATCTCTTTTGGAATTGAGGTGCTCTGATTGGATTTGTTTCGCGATAGTATCTCGGTTGGAATCGCAGTTGAGGCATTATTTTTTCTTAGTTGTCTTTTTTTCTTGATAGTCCAAAAATGTGTAGACCAAAAATCCTGTATCGTTTAGAACAAAATGGTTACAAGTAGCTCCATTATATAGTCCTCACCTCAGTTTACCCCACCGAAAGGGCAACACCGAAATCATTATGGGGTGTATGAGCTGTACGCTGAAAAAGTATACAATAGAACAATCGTGGCTTATTCATGTACTGATTGCTTCTATGATTTTAAACCATCCATGATATATTTAATGATAATAATGACAGAGTGACTGTGGAAGTAATTAAAAGTTGCATAGTCTTATTACTCCAATCACTTAGGGCCTGTTGTTTGATCAGTAGTTAAACTAACTAATTGTTAAAATTTAAAAAGGAATCGAAAATTTGAAGGAATCTCAAGGAAATGTGTCAAATTTTCAGTTCCTTTTTCGAATTTTAACAATTAGTTAGTTTAACTACTGATCAAACAACAGGGCCTTACACAATGCAACTATATGGCGCATATTCTGTGCCTTTTCTTCTATGCATATTTTATGGGGCATTTTTTTTTTTAATTTATTTATCACAAAAAACTTAAATGGTATATACATATTTATATTCCGCCAAACTGAGGACAGTTTGTTGGCGGATAAAGCGCTCATTATCCTCTTGTGTTCTACAATAGCTAATTTACATGCTCATATAATCAGAATTGGGTAAGTAAAGTTTTTGGAAGAGATGTAAATTATATTTTTTTTCGATAGTCGTCACCCTGAAGATCGTAGAACTGCGGCTCTTTTACTTTTATTTCCTCTAATATTTTAGAAATCTTTTTTTTAGTTATGACGTTGACATTTGTAAACTTTAATGACCGACAAGCTTGTTGCCTTCGTATTTAATGAAATAGAAAAAAAAACTGTCACTTCTATATCTGTCAACGTCAAATCAAATCAAAGTAAACAAACGGTTTAATTCAAATAAGTAAATTCAAGTAAATCTTTGTAATACTCCATTTCCACAGTCCGTGTGGGATTGCCTGAATTCATTGCGTGGATTGTACAATTCAAAAGTGCTCTCGTGGCTATCAAAAAGCAGAGCAAGAGTCGTCGAGAAAGGAAGAAATCGGTGTCCAAGAAGAAGTGCCAAAGGGTTCGAAAATAAATCGTAGACCAAATATCGTGCAAAGGTCTTAGAGCAAAGCGGCAAAACGAAAGTCCGGAGTTCGTTCTGAGATCGTTAAAAATATTTCTAAAAACACTGATCACATGAAACACAAGCAAACAGAAAAGAGCCGTTGTATTGAATCGTTTGTTTGAAAATGAAAATGAAAAATGTTTATTTATTTTTTTTGATTTGATTTGACAATGACAGATATAGAAGTGTTTTTTTTTCTTTTTCATTAAGTACGAAGGCAACAAGCTAGTCGGTCATTAAAGTGTACAAATGTCAACTTCATAACTAAAAAAAATATTTCTAAAATATTAGAAGAAATAAAAATAAAAGAGCCGCAGTTCCATGATCTTCAGGATGACGACTATCGAAAAAAAATATAATATACATATCTTCCAAAAACTTTACTCAGCCTATTGTACTTAACCTGACCTGGGGCCAGGTATGAAGATAATGTTAATCAACCAGCTGGGTTTTATAATCTTAAATAATCAGATGTAAAACATAATTGAAAAAATGTTCTGCGTAAAGCATTTCTTTGAGATGTTGTAAAAACTGGAATAAAACACGAGTAAGACCAGATTTTTCAATATATACTGTGTTCCATCTCAGATTCAATTGCCAGAATAGATTCAACCCTCTTCTTTTAGTAATGAGGTTGTCATTGCCACAGGAATATTATTTGACTCATATACCTCATTAATTTCGGCGTCGCCCTTTCGGTGGAAAAAGTGGAACACAAAATTTGTCCCAATCAATTCTAGGTTTGTAATTTAATTTTAAATAGTAATTAATTATACGTAATTTTGTATTCTGTCTATTAAGTTCGGTATTTCTATATAATAACATTATTTTGTTTGGAATTACGACTTTACATACCATTTCGGAGGTGTTGAAATAATTCCCGACCATCAGCAAGGCCAGCCACCAGTTCTTCTCACAAGCCTGCTGCTCGAATTTGGCTATCTTCGGATATATCGGGCCGTTGTCCGAATGCATCGACACGTGAGCGATATAAAATACTGTCACTGCAAACGGTCCCATCAGTCTGTGCGAAAATTCAGAAGTTAATAACTGGGGTTAGAACTTTTGGTGGCATATCGTGGTTAATATATGGACCTGTGGGGTTATTATGACGTATCTCTGCAATTCACTTTACGCTGAGAGAAAAGGACAGAGTTATGTAACTGCTATAGCTCCGTCCTTTACGCTCACTGTAAAATGAACTGCATAGCGATGTCATAATAACCCCCCAGAAGCTTCTTTCCCGCCTGTCTCCTGGCATTGTTAGCATGGTGAAATAGGGGGCTGATGGTAAGTGGAATCTAAGACCCATAGACATTTGCATTCACAAGACTGTAACCATAAATACTGCAATTCTAAGTCTGAAAATGCACTGCCAATCCTGAAGACTCAGATGGAATTCCTCTATGCTTGTAGTATCTTTAGGTGTGCCATATTTACCTAATGTATCGCTTCAGTATATTTTTCACCAAGTTGTACGGTTTTGTGACGTCCAAAGTCCGTAGGGATTTCCCGAGCAGCAAGGCGGACATAGCGAAGAAGGTATCCACGTAGACATCGAAGTGTATAACAGGTAATGCTTTAAAGATGTTATCAGAAATCTTGAAAACAAACATAAAGGGGTTTGGGTAAAAGTGTTGTCATTTGTAAAAGTCATACATTTTCAAGGTGAGCGGCCATTAGTAAAAGTGGTAAATTATGATAGAATTATCAAAGAAACATGTTTTGTTATGTAATGTAATAACAAGCTCTTAAGTGCATCGGAGCCGCAATATTTAATATTCTTACGTAGGCGTACTTTTAGCACCAAAAATTGAACACTTCAATCTTAAATATCTCGGCTCCGATATTATTTAACGCCATAAATTATATAATAATATATCTATGTGTATTTCGAGGTCCTCTAAATAACTATGTAAAAATCATCCGCGGCCGCTGAAAAAAAAATACAATATTCTTCAAACAAATTTACCCCACGCCCTTTCAAATACAAGATTTTATTAATGAATAAAAACTGGTGAAGTATGGCATATGGCAACAAATTAAAAAAAAAAATGATTTTTTTTATTCAGAATAAACTTAACTTAAGGCATAACAATGGTTTTGCGTCCTGCGCTAGGATTCCCTGTGTCGCAGGGCCCAATTCTAATCAGTTCCAACAGGCACAGTTATTATTTGCGGATATTACAGATCAATATTTTTTTAAGTACTTACACTAATCTACTTACTCAGACTAAAAGTGGCCATGTTATTCTTTAGATACACATGATGTATAAATATATAATATAATATGTTATATAGATGTACAATATAAAATGACGTACACCCGTTCGTGAAATTAAATACATAAGATAGAAATCTTATATTATAGTACCCAACCTGATCAAAGTGCAACGCGTTGCTGGCTGTAGTTCCCTGCCCAAACGCACACTGATGAATGAAGATTATGATGACAGCTGTCAGGAACCTGATGCCATGCATGCTTGTTACTGCGTCCTTGTCTTCTTTAAACACTGTTGCCCAGTTGCGATGGAGACAAAACGATTTTGCCACGTGGTTTACTAAAAAAACAATAGTTTTATAAATAAGTTGCTTCACTTGGAGATGGCATGGTGGTCTATAATTGTATTAATATAATTATAGAAGAGTTGTCGGTTCGTTGCCGACAACTCTTTTGCCAGGGATAGGGGGGAGAGGGGAAATTGGGAACTCAATTCTTTATACCAGGGACCCGACCACCCATTCCCCGATAAAAGCCTTTAAAAGACTTACTTCTCGAAGTACAACCCACTAAGAGAATAACCCCTTTGGAAGAAATATACGACTTAGTTGTTTGTTATACTAGCCATCACATAAGGGAAACCTAAAGAGCCGCAGTAAATTGATATCCCGCTTATTGCATAACCAAATATAAAGGGTAACCCTTAAAAATAGTGCTTAAAAAGCCAATAGAACGGGTTTTTATAAGGGTAACCCTTATAAATAGCGCTTAAAAAGTCAATCTAACGGTTTTTTTAAGTAAAGGGGATTTTGGTATCACTCAAAATATAGCGCTACAAAAGCAAAATCGAGCAAGACTTACACGAAACGGATTTGGTAAGGGTAACCCTTATAAATAACACTTTAAAAAGCAAATCGAACGGCTTTCAAGCGATAGCGTTTTTCTAAATAAATCCTTATAAAAAAAACCCATTTGAAAGCCCTTGAATGGGATAGCGGGCCGGTCCCTGCTTTATACTCATTGCAAAATGAACTGCATAATCAATGAGTCGTTATTGTGTTACCGTAGAGAGGATGCTTATGCACAGAGGCATCCTATTTTCTCATGGTTGGCCACACATTAGCGTACTTGACATCACACGTCTCCATTGATTTATGAGTCCACGCAATCAAGGGTTGTTTCTTGCAATTGGGATTGTTCGTATTTTTACAATTACTCCATTTCGAGGAATAGGGTTTTAAAGCCGTTCTGCATTATTAAGTTTTTGAAATATTTATCTATTTTGTATATTTCGACAAGAGTATATTTAACCTTTGTTTGACTTTCGTTTTCGGCTTGTAGCCCTCCTAGGTGTATCTTACGGGTTAGGCGTAAACAGCTTGAAATAGTATGTTTTAATACACTATTACTATCACTTTTTATCATTGGGTATCATTTAATTGTTGTAATTTATTAGAAAAAGCCATTCCAAATTTAAAATAATCATGTCATCCATAATTTTATGGATTTGTCATTTGTCTGCTAAATAAATAAAGATATTAAAACAAAACTATTAGGTCAAATACAAAATTAATGAAATTGGTGTCTTAAAATTTAATATTCTTTCGAATGAGTGGTCAATCCCAATTTGTATTAAAAACGTACCAAAACTATCTCTGTTGGCTGTGACGGGGAACTCGCTGATATAATATGTGGAGGCCACTGCAGTGAATAAAAGGGCTGCAATTGTGTACCTGAAATCAATAAGAAGTAATTCATATAATTATATTCGTACATTTTATATATGACTAAACGGTTCGTGAAAATTACTTTCGAAAGATCTATTGCCTATTGTCTACAAGACTAATTTATGTTTAGCTGATTTCTTAAAGTAAGCACCAACCTTTGTCTTGTTTCTGTTTGGCCAGTTGGTTGACTGGTAGAGAATGTGTTAAGGCATTGAGTCTGCCATTTGCTTTTTCTTTTATTGTTAAATAAATAAATAACACATAAATATTTCAATTAAAAGTATGTCTTTATATTTTAACAAGATCGATTTTTATTCCACCGGTGACAGACTGAAAGGGTTTTGTTTATTGCAAAGATTTTCAGTTTCAAGTAACTCATAATTTCACCGAATTTTACTTCGTCCATTGTATCATTTCATCGAACGCTATTTTCGGCCTCATCGATGTTTTTTTCAGGTAAGGTTATGCAGGTAAGGTTAGACACGTGACTGCCAAAAAAAATTAAGTCATGCGGTGGGAAATACCTTTCAATGAAAATAAAATTCTGCGTAATGCTGTTTGTTGAAAGGTGTTTCGATACAATAAAAGGTACCCCAAGTTTCACTTACCAATAAATATAATATCCTTTCGAAGGCGCAATCTTCGCTCCGGCTTCTTCACAATGGCTGATAGTCACCTCAGCGTCTTTTGCAGCCTGTAAATGTCCGGTATTAAGGAGCGCTCTCACGAACTTCTCGACCGACTTGGTCGGGCACCCTGCAGGTAGGCACACGCCGTATCCCATGTATGAGAAGCTGCGGCCGGATATAGTGCCAAGCTGGAATTTAGAAAAAAAAAATTTTTAGACAACATTACATTAACAGGCTATACCAAATTACTTCTGTTTGTGTAACCCTTCGTGGTTTCACCAGAAGTTTTCAACGAAAGACCAGTGCTTGTAATGCCAGCATACTTATTTAAGAGGCCTTTCATGAACGTGTTCGGCGTTCGGTTCAACTTACCTTCAAGATATACTCTTCAGCTTTCGCATATGGACCAGGTACGTTCAAAGTCTTCTCCTGGGTCTTGCTCATCTCGACATCAGCTAAGCAGTACTGCATGCGAAGTTCAGGATTGCTCGCAAGCCAGGGTGGACTTAAGCACTGGTCGTAGTTGCCAAAGTGCATCCGAGCCCCGAAGAAGATCCCAGTGGGTGCTTGTGGGTTGGAGTCCCATACTAGAAATACAATGAAAAAATCAACTATACTGCGCTGCTAAGACAAAAAAAAGATTAAAAACATTTATTCAGTAAGTAGGCCGTACGGGCACTTTTACACGTCAAGAATCTACCCAGCGCTTCACAAGAGGAGACACTGCTAAGAAGAAACGCCGCAAGAAACTCAGCAGTCAGTCATATTTTAAACATATTACAATGGTACTAAATACTTAATCTAGCATTATATAAAGCAATAAATATAAAATTCAATATAATATCAAATAACATGCGTAGATCAGCAGGAAAACATGCCAAAAATCTTACGTGAGAGATTAAGGAAGAAAAAGGAGAAAAAAAAACCCACCTACTCATATTTGTATATAACTTACACGGTGCAAGATGACCTCATAAAAGTTTCGATATGGTTTCCTAAATCAACGGTGTCCCCTAGACAAGATAAAGCTAAACACAACAAGCTAAGACAAACGGTGATATCTCAGAAAAAACTCCTGTAGCAAAATACCTTATTACTAACAGGAGAAGATTGAATCTGTTGAATTTGAGATATCTCCTATTGGGTTATAAGACCAGACGACATAGCTATGCAGTTCATTTTACGGTGAGTGAAAAGGACGGAGCTATAGCAGTTACATAACTCTGTCCTTGTCTCTCAGCGTAAAATGAATGGCAAAGATAGGTCATAATAACCCCACAGTTCCGTTCAGTTAGTGTTCCGGTTTGGGGATAAGACAGCCGGTGAAATGACTAGCATAGAGGCAGTCCATCTTAGTCCTCAGGGTTGGCAACGCATTTGCAGTCTTAGGATTGCTTTGCAGTATTGTGAATGCGAATGTCTATGGGTCACAGTTTCCACTTACCATCAGGTGGCCTATGTGCTCGTTTGTCTTCTCTAAGCCATAAAAATAAAAAAAAATAAAAAAATCAGTATAGTAATCTGGATCTTGCTCGTGACAACGCATGCGCCGAAGTTATTTATCGTTACGCCATTATGATGTTCGATGCTCCGAGATAAAAAGTACCCTAAAAACTTTTCCTTCTAAGAATTACATATTGGAATTGCAAAAAATCTACCAGCGCTTGTCAAGAAGAAACTCAACACTCAGTAATTCTCTAACATATTACTGATGACAATAATAAGTAAGGATTATCCTTAGTAGCTAGCTTAGCAAAAAAGTTTTGGAAAAGGGGTACAATTAGCAATATGATTCAATTTTTACATAAGAAACATTGTTATGGGTCTACGACCAGAATCTCATGAAAAAGTTAAAAATTAAAATCTGTCGATTTTCATATTATTATGGCAATGTTACCTTACGCCTGTCAATTGAAATTTGACAGCTTGTCAGAGTTTGTTATTGTTTGTTGTTTTTACTGAAATCTCAAGCGAAAAATATCGTTAATCATGTGTAGGTAATGTAAAAACTGTGAGCAAGAAGATGTAAATCAAACACAATATTTGGTTTAGTGTCGTGTCTGTAATGGACTAGTAATAGAAGCCAAATAACATTGATACTTTAAGTTCCTTTGTACATTTGCAGTGTTACTTATTATAACTCCACTTTGCTTTTGTTTCTGAAACGTAAAAGTCCATTTAGAAACCTTAATAATGAGGTGGCGTTTAATTCCAGGGTTATTGATTGCCATCGCCTGTGTGGTCTTTGTCATGTTTTCATGATAAATAAAATAAAATAAATACCTCACCTTTTCTTCAGAATACTAAATTGGTTTATATTAATGTGCATAATAGTCGCTTAGCTAACAAAACCGCGAAAATCAATGATTGAACATGAATTTAAAAGAGTTAATTTATTATGATAGAACATTCAAAATTATACACATTAATTTGGACCTGTGCGGTAATTGTTACCTAAGCAACGATACGTTATTGCGTTTAATGAAGTCATTTTCAACTAAATCGTAATTAACATACATAATGCATAATGATTTGCCCAGTGTTGTTTTGTCCCAGTAGTTGCTTTTCACTTTGTATGAAAAAAACAACTTTAGGTGATTACTTAAAAAAAATACTGATAAAATAAACGGGCAAATAGGTTTAAAAACTTCGCCAATTCGTAATGATTATAATTATGTAAGATACCACTGAAAAATTTATGAAATCATAACGAAATTAATGATTTTTCGTGACATGGGCATAAGGGAAAATTACAAAATTTCAGATTAAAATGATCAATATCTCCGAAACTAGCGAAAATCGCTGAACATACATAGGTGTTAAATCGATAGTTTTTTAGCTGCTCTATCAGCCCTTGGCGGATTATCGTTGAGTTTTGGGACACCCTGTAGGTACATATAAACCTTCCTCTTGAATCACTCTATCTATTAAAAAAACCCGCATCAAAATCCGTTGCGTTGTTTTAAAGATCTAAGCATACCTACATAGGGACAGACAGCGAGAAGCGACTTTGTTTTATACTATGTAGTGATGATGAATCTAACATACGATAAGAAATAAATGTATTCACGCGTAGTTGAGCAGGAAAATGTGTCAAAACTCTGAATTTTAAGAAATGCGAGTCCAAAGTTAGTTTTAAAGGTTAGGTAGGTAACTAACCGTTATTAATTAATCTTATAAATAAATAAATAAATAATAATTGCCCAATTTGATATTTATATTTTATTCCGGGAAATGGAATAATTTCCAAAAAAATAAAGAATTCTACGCGGACTGAGTCCGCCACATCTTTCATTTATTGGACGGGTGGAAAAGTATCAAGACCTTAAATCCCACTACCCCAGAGTTGCAAGCCCTAAATTAGAATTTACCTTTTTTTATGAGATTCTGGTAGACCTATAAATACGTCACTGCTTTATAGTTACATCAATGTTAAAACCAAAATATGTTTTATTGGCATAATAAAATTGTACTCGGATTTTTTGTTAATGGTGGCCGAGTTAAAACAATACGATAACATGTCAAAAACAATATGGCGTTATCAGCTTACGTCAATCCTATATATTTTTTCGATTTTGTGAATGTGAATTTAGTGAACCCATTATTGAATGTATAAAAACAACAATAAGTATTGACGTTAGCTCATAAATATTCAAATTAACCTCAGCTTGTAAAAGTCAATTAAAAAGCATTGAATTTCAAATTACTTATTAACCTCGTCATTGTCATAGGTATTTTTATTAATTAAATGTTACCAATAAAATGACTGAGAGCAATGAACTCTACACTATTTTAACCTTCAGGGACAAAAAGGATATGAAATATGATATACAGAGTTGTGATTCTCTTAAAAACGCGGTCGGTCGAACGAACGAGTGAATGTCGCAGCGGCGAGTTTAAGTAGTCCTGTGAGCGCGAACATAACACATTTTAGCGCGTGCATTCTCAATTAGGCAGCCTTATACGTTCGATCTCATCGACCGAAGTCTGTATCTATCTGCGGTATCGTGGCTTCCTAAGCGATGGACCGATTGAACGAGTATTTTATTGAAGAAAGTTTGGTTGCATGGTTCCTTATTTAGCTCATAAAACCTATTATCAAAATGGGTTGGGCTGTCTAAGATATCAGCTCTGAAATCAGGGTTAACATTATATCATGGTTTTCCTCCTATTGAGGTACAGATCTCTAAAAATGTGTTTTTAACATACGAAAAGTCAGCCAAAAAAATGAGTTGCTAACTAAAATTCGACCTTGTGATAGATGAACATAAGAACCTCGGTCGCTAATCTGAATAATATGTACTTATTCATTTGATACATATAGAAACTAGGTTAAGTATGACTTGTAATAAAAAAATTATCGATAAAGAATGTCATCAAAGTTCATTACACTAAAAAAAAGCAAATCTGGACTAATTAACTATTACTGATAATGAGCCGTGTACTTCTAAAGTGGCTACTAGAGAACTGTAACGTAACCATAGCGTACAACCATAGTAACCAGCTTCTAAAGTCGCCGTCAATAGAACTTGTAAAAGATGTAAACAAAACGAAACGAACGAATTCACCATGATTACTCGATAATCACGTACTTTTCAAGGTCTTTGCGATGACTCATACACTAGATCATTATTTTCATATAAAGTTCAAGGTGAAATAACTATCAATTATACGTTAATTTTAATAAAAACACGCTCGGTGAATCAAATCAAATCAAATCAAATCAAATCATTTATTCTGTAAGTAGGCCCTGTAGGCACTTTTACAAGTCTGAGTCTACCAGCGCTTCCAAAGAGACCACTGTTGAGAAGAAGCGCCGCAAGAAACTCAACAGTAAGCCGTTTTTTTAAAAATAAATCACTTATTACAATACTAAACTTAAGCTACATAATTTAAATGTCATAGGGATGTACAGGTCCCAGTAGTAATAATAATTAAATACATCAAAATGTCAGATTAAAATAAATAATACAATTTCGGAGATGTAAACAGGCTCCAGGTAATATAGGGTGAATCTACCAGCGCTTCGGACGAGACCATCATTGCGGAGAAGAAGCGCGAAACTAAGTTACATTAAGTAAAGTAAGTTACATTAGGTAATAAAGTAATAAATAATAATTTCTTAAAACTACCAAAAATAAAATCATTACAAATGTAAGGTCAATAAACCTTAAATAAAAACAAACAAACAATAAAACACTATGAGAACAACACGACGAGGTCTCTACGTCAAAAGCCATAAATATTTGAGGTTATGTGGCAAACAGTACTAATTTGTTTACATCGTTCACAAGTTCTATTGACGGCAACCTTAGTGGACAACAGAGGGGCTACTGCTTAACGTACTCGCAATGGCAATTGTTTTTATTTCGAAAATCGAAAGCTTGTCTGCATACAAAATGAAAACAATAGGGTATTTGACAAGAGTGAAATTAAATTTGTTTTTCATTAACAACAGATAAACATTATAAAAGTACTAGGAAAACATCAATCTTTTATTTATTTTTGCTATTTTAAGATATAAAATCCAACGATAAGCACGCTGTTTGACTGTGACGTCACAAGATAGTAATCCCTATAAATTCCACAGTAACGGAGCGTTTTTGATGTTTCATAAAAAGAAGCTGATTTGACTTTTGTCAAATACCGTATTGTTCTGCTTTGAAGCCAATTGAGATTGCGAGTGCGTTAGGCCGCGTACAAAACACGATTTTACGTGCCCCAGTAACAGTTACAGCTCGCTAGTGAGTACCCGGCTTAACTTTATTCTACTGTCTATCGTGTTGTAGTGCATATTTTTGCAATGCAAATAAAAAGTAATGAGTTTGCGTTGTTACTAAGAATGTTATCTCATCAAAACTGCGTCAACCGGTCTATCGAGTGAGCAAAGTCATACAAGCACGCTCACTGGACGGGTAAAGTGGATAAGTTAAGAATGCATCCATAAAATGACTAGCAAAGAGGCACATGTTGGTAATCCGGGTTGGTAAATCATTTTTAGTATTGAGCATGACATGTGGTATTAAGACTGCACCGAGCAAACGTCGAGCGCCCAGTGACGCCCTCATTACTATTATTGTGTTTTCTAATTAACTAAAGAATTTCCTTGCAATCAGAAGATAGGTTTTGTAGCACAAGTATAAACACAATTTATAGGATACGCAACAAACATTAATAACAATTACCCGTTGAGTAGTCAGCTTAACGGGAAAAGGTGGCCACTTTTTTTCCGTTAAGGTGATAACTCGAAGGTCAATTGTTATTAAACTATGTGATATACCCTATAAGTTGTGTTTTCATTTGTAGTACAAAAAAATTCGTCCAATTTCAAGAAAATACTTGAGTTTATTAGAAAACACAATAATAGTAATGAGGGCGCCACTGTACATCCGGCGTACGCTCGGCGCAGTCTTAAGATTCAAAATGTCTCCGAGTCTAATATCCCACTTACCATCAGCTCCCTATTTCACCATCTTGACGATTACACGTGACAGGTAACAATTCGGTATACATTGCAAATTTAACACGCTGATACATCACTGGGTTCCATAAAAGCTGCGCAGTGTACACTGAAATGTCACCTGTCACTTGTCATTATCATGATGGTAAAATAAATAAATAAATAAATAAATAAATATCAGCGGACAATCTCACATCAATTGACCTAGTCCCAAACTAAGCTCTAGGCTTGTACTATGCACTAAATTCTGTAACACTATCAACTTATTTCTTATTAAATAGGTCTACTACTAACTTATGAGTCTTTAGGAAATCTGCACCAATTATGGGTTGTTTTACGTCACACACGATAAACGACCACTTGAATACCCTGCGTAGGCCTAAATTTACTACTAAGGTTACCGCACCGAAAGTTTTAATCTCTGAGTTATTTGCCGCGTAAAGTTTGTAATTCGTTTCATTGCGACCGACACCGAATTTACTTACTGGTACTACCGAGACATTCGCACCTGTGTCCACTAAAAAACATAAACCACTTGTTTGGTCGCAAACGCTAAGACGATGACTGTCATCCCACCCCGCACACTCCTGTACTGTGCCGGGTGACGCCGCCAGTCACCAGTTGGATTGCTGCGACTGCATGCTGCCGGAGATCGATGGGGTCGATGTTCCCGCACGCTGCTGCTGGTTTCTGTCCCATGCACAAGGTTGTATGCAGTTTCTCGCATTTTCCCTGAATTTAAAATGATATCTGCATAGCCAGTTAGGATTCCTCGACGGGCTTCTCGCGCGAGACCGGGAACGTTCTCTCTGCCAACCTTGATTGGAGTTTTCTGTGGCTCTAGATCGCAATTCGTTAACTTCTCCTCGGAGCTGCCTCAGTTCTATGGCCATGTTCCTGAATTCCTGGATCAGTTCTGCGTCACTTGCTGATTGCATGGGTGTTGGTGTTGCTATTTCTGCTACTACACCTTGCCTCACTGACTCCATTATTTTATCTGCCATGGTGGCCAGTGTCTCTAACTTGGTGTCCTCACTGACTATTAATACTGTACGTACCGCCAGCGGCAGCCGCTGTAGCCACAGGTTCTTTAGCCTCTCGTCGTCAACGCCCGAGTTCCTTGCTGCTTCGGCCATGCTGCGGAACAACTGTGATGGTTTCTGATCTCCCAGCTCCAGCTCTCTGACTAACCTGTTGAATTGGGAATCTGCGCTCTCTTGATAAACGGTAATTAATCTGTTTTTTAGTTCCGAGTACTGCCTGCTGTCCGCACTTCCTAGCAGGTCCTTCACTGCGTTTAATTCGTCTCTGCCTAGTTTTCCGATAACCAGGTCGAATTTGGCTTCCTGGCTCAACTTCTGCGGAGCTAGTATCGCATCCAACTGCGTGAACCAGAGTTTGGGCATGTCCTTCCAGAAAGGCGCTATGCGGGATGCCACGGTAATCGCCGCTAACTCGTCTCGTGCGTGATCGTCCGTTGGAGCTTGCACCGGGGCCGCCGCTGAGGCCTGCACCGGCACTCCAAAAGCCTGCTGCATTGGTACGGTTGGCATCTTCACTAACGTTCACAACTGAGTCTAATTAATTACCAGTACAACTCGACGCTGTCCGCACCTGGCCAGATCACGTCGGGGTCACCAATTATTTAACGGGTGTTAAATAAAGAGAAGTCAATGTTCAAACACAAATTGTTTTATTTAATGTCCTTGATTTACGGTACAGAATAGGTAAAAGGTTAAGTGACCAGGTGGGCGCGGAATTACCAGCTACTTAAGTTATTTGACTGTTTGTGTCGAGAGCTACGAAAGGACTGGCCGCCGTGAGCGGGCCGAGCATGTATATTTACCTAAAATGCTGACGCCGCTAAATACGTCAGGGGTGTCGCCACAGGTACTAGACAACGATATAAATACTTATAAAGAGAAATATATACTTAAATACACAGAAAATATCCATGACTCAGGAAAAAATATTCGCGTTCATCACACAAATTTCTGCCCTTACCGGGATTCGAACCCAGGACCACTAGCTTCATAGGCAGGGTCACTACCCACTAGGCCAGTGCGTCGTCAGACAGAGAAATAGGGGGCTTGTGTATTGTTTGCCTTCGCCATGCGATGAAAAACCAAGCGTATAATATGTATATTGTAAGACGGTGGCATTCCATACAGGCCTAAGATCCTACCGTCCGCAAATTCGTTATCCGGTCTCTAATTAAAGGTCAGTGACCTTAATAAGCCTCCGCATAAGTGATACATCTTGTCACAACTGAGGCCAATTGTTGATAAGTGAGTAATTTTCCTTAAGGTTCCCCTATTCCTTGCTAAGCCGCTGTAAGATAAAAGGACGCATCTGCGATTGAAAAGTAAAAATAAATTCGACTTTTCTTAGTTCATAACAAAGTCCTTTTTACTAGGGATATATCGAGTCCGCAACTTTTTCTTAATAGAGTCTTCATAGTAATGAGCATTTCGTCGGTGAATTTGCAATATCGGGTAACTCACAAATTAGATCAGTTGCAAAATTTACCTTAGCACGTAAATCATTAAGGTACATTTTGCAACTGATTTTTGAACTGAATTTGTAAGTTACGCGGTATTGTAGTTTCACCGACGATTTATCATCGATTCCTTGACCGGTGTGAACGATAAGCCGCGCATTAGAAAAGGCGTGATAAGATAAAAATTGTTTCCCTTACAATATCTGCTCCAATTTGTGATTGGGCTCTTATCAGTTATATGTATAATTATATTAACGCATTCGATAGCTAAAGAACAGCCACATGTTACACAACTATAAAATTATAATAGTTATCTTAGACTCACAACAAAACAACAAAGCGATCACAATCACAGAAAGACAAGGGAAAGTTAAATGGTGGTATTGTGGCGATGCGGATGGATCCTGCACAGGTTAATAGAAGAAGAAGAAGAAGAAGAAATACATTTATTCACCAACCATAAGACACACAAATACACAAATGATTCAACAAAACAGTGAAGGAAACTGGGATAGCACGCAAATGTGTCCACGCGGCGGTGAAACGGACACTGGCTCAGCAAAATGCTGAAGTGTCAGACACCTACAGCGCTGATTTTCAGCCAGTACCGGCAGTGACTCACGGAACGCTGGCCAAACATACTATATTATATGTGTAAACTACTTACATAATACTTATAGCGGAAAAATAAATGAAAATAAGTAAATAAAATAGCAATATAACAACTATAAGATATAGTCTATACTTTTAGGTAAGTATTTAAAAAAATGTAAACATTCCAAACCACGTAACATTGTTAAACAGCCAATCAAAACTGTTTTATCGAACTTTGACTTACGACGACTTTGACGTCAGCCAATAGAAGCAAAACACTGTCACGTGGTTGTTTTGTTTACATTTTTTTAAATGCCTAAAAGTATAGACTATAGATAAAAACCTCGGATATAATGGTCATCTTTCAGAGCTATATCTCTCAAATGGCCCAATAGATTTGAATGAATCCTACCTAAGAATCATCGCCAGAAACATTGTAACAGAATCAGTTCACGCGTTTAAGAGCTACGGTGCCACAGACATACAACCTTATTTTTGTGACGAGAGTTAAAAATGGAACAGACTGGCTTACCCCAGGTTGCCCATAGTGTGGAGTTCTTCACATTTTCCAACACGTTGAAGATCTTCGTCTTGCATGTCAGCTCGTCTTCGTCCCACTGTTGGGCAGAGAGGCTGTGCAGCACATGGTCCACGTGGGGTACGTCCACAACTTGTTCTTTGGCCAAGGCACTAGCTGTAAAAGAAGATGGTTGTTTAATCTCTGTAGGCTAGCCAGGATGCAAACGCTCATAACGATTCTATTATCTACCGACCAACTGTATTGAGGTCCTAGGCACGATGCATAACGCTTAGCTAACTAATTTTCGAAAATCGACAAAATTGACAAAAAAATATTTTTCTCAAATGCAACCGATATTTATAAAACAAATAACCATCCCGATTAGACAAGCTTTCGTTAAAAAAAACGCATTCTAATCGGTCCATTTGTCACGGAGCTACGATGCTATAGACAGACACTCAAATACATAGACCCCTAGATTTTTGTCAGGGGTTTAAAAATTGGTCACAAAATGAGGTCAATTGGAATATAAGAATAGTAGGAGGGTAAAATTGACATTTATCAAAATTAGAACCCCGTGTGATATTATTAATACGGAAGTGTGTTTGTTTGTATGTTTTGTCTTCATGGTTGATTGTCTGTCTGTGTTTGTTGATAATTTCACAGTATTCGAAGACATTTCAACCAAAATACGTTGACTGCTAGATTAAGTGCTGTTTCTTAAAGATTTCAATCCTAAGATAAACACCAAAATGCTTCTTTAAAAGATTAAGTAAAAAATAAAGGTTTTTAGTCTATTTTGTTTTCTAAGAAATGCAGTATTCGAGTTTTCAACTGATACACGTGTTAATGATATCAGTCATGGGACTTCATTTTTAATTGACAGCGATATAATTAGATTCGTCTTTATAACACATTCAATGGGCATTTATCTTAGAATCAACATTGCCAAGGGATGGAGTAGCATTCACATAATTATAGCAAATTATAATAACGCGAGGTAATTACTACGAGGGCACGCAGAAATTATTTACCTATGTTTTTTTTTAATAAAAAATATAAAAAACACCAAGTAGCTGTTATTGCTAATTTTATATTTATTAAAAAAGAATCGATTGCAAAAACTTGCAAATTTACAACAAACTACACATTAATATTAGGATTAATTTGAGGACGTGAAAAAAATATTTAAAGGAGGGTGGGCTAATTGGCCTAATGACCAATAAGGACAAGCGATATGTCCCCGAATAGGTAAATCTAAGTTGTAAAACTATTACTATGACAGGTGGTTCGAAATCTTTGTGTGAAAAAAGTTATTGCCATGCAAAGACCGCGGTTTTTCCAAGTAATTATTCTAACGTCGTCTATGTAGGCGTCCCGATGTTCCAGATTTTTAAATATTTCACACAGCGATTTAAGATTTCCCGCCATACAAAAAGTTGTAGAATATGAAACAATCTTTCAAAGGACATATGGCTTGTCATTATTGGTTTTTAGGCCAGTGTCCATACAAAACTGACCATCATCCTTTTTGTTGTTCATTTTCTAGAAAAACTTTATTAAAGAATATTTGTGAGTACTAAAGTACTGCTGATGTAAATACCCGCTATGAGATTTCTAAACTTCATAGGATCTACAGTTTCATAACTAATAAAAAAAAGCAACTCTGTGTGGTTGCCGGGTTACAATATTATAGTGCCACTCCATGACCTCCCGTGGATGTAGTAAGAGACGACTAAGAGAATAAAGGCTGTGTAAGTACTGTTAGGCGATGGGCTTGCAACCTGTCACTAATACACTAGTAAACCTCTTAGCCTAATTATGCAAAACGTGGTTACAGAATTATCAACAAGTTTTTAGAGTTGTTATTAATTCTGTAGTTCTGCCTACCCCACTCTGGGAATAAAGGCGTGAGCTAATGTATGTATGTAATAAAAAGCAAGCCTAAAACCCGACTGTATTTTTCTATGTCTCGTCGTCGATATAGGTACCTAATGTAAAACAATAAAACTATTTCAGCCTATTACTCAGGGATTGTAACCGGTTACAAATAAACCGGTATTTATTTAGGTTAAACCGGTTAATAATTTAGGTTACGTTCGAACGAAATGATTTGGGAACGTTATTTCGAAGCGCTCCCTAACCGGATACTCTGTGTTTCGATACGGGATGAATGACCGCTGTCGCGCGTCGAGGCGCTGCTGGTGGCTGCGCTATCAATCTAATACCATAGCAAACCAATCCTGTCTCCTTAAACGAGCGGTCATTCACCCCCCACACGGAGGAACCGCTCTCTAACCGGTAAATTGATTTCGTTCCCTGTTTACGCTCCGACATAGAGATACCGGTTAGAGCGGTTCTTGCGAGCGTAACCTTTATTATGGGTTAGGCTCTCAAAGTGCGGCTCTAACCGGTACGGAAAATAAACCGGTTTTCAATCCCTGCTATTACTATTACGGTAAGTAAATGTCTTGCAAGATTTGGAATATGAAATCTACAAATGAAGCAAATTAACAAAAAACAGACGTCATTTTTTTGTTAATGTCGTCGATGTATAAAAAAATAACCTGAATATACCCCCAACGAAAATGTTAAGCACTTTAGTACGTTGTCATAGTAAACTTCAAACAGACCATCAAATGATGACAATGACAATGACATTCACAATGAGATGGTTCTAAGAATGCACAACATTTTATTGGGTAACAGTGGGGTTATTATGACGTATCTGTGCAATTCATTTTACGCTGAGAGAAAAGGACAGATGTATGTATTTGATATAGCTCCGCCCTTTACGCTCACCGTAAAAAGAACTGCATATTCATGTCATAATAACCCCACTGTAATCATTACTTTGAATAAAGTATTGCAGCCGATGCCACTCCCACAACCAAGATGAATCTAACGACACCTCATCTCGCTGCCCTAATTCAATAGTAAGACATTTTGATCGGGGTATGTTTTGAGTTATTCACATTTTTAGTTTGTACTGTACTAATTGAATTGGAAATTGAAATCGTAATAACAATATGACTTAGTTACATGCATTCGGTAGTTCTACATACTGTTATTATGTAAAAATGTTTTGATTGATAATTTTAAGGCTTTTAGTAACAAGATAACCGTATGTTGCCCTTAAATTTTATGTCATATGTTTAATGATTTAAAAGTTGTCTCTTATTTTTGATTCATTAAAAATACAATTTGTAGCACGCATAATTGTTAATTATTCTTTCTTTGACATAAAAATGCTAAGGCTTAGTGTAACGAAGCTCGAAAAATTATGTAAAACAACAAGACATAGACATAATTTTAAGATATCTCAGTATTACACCACACTGATATTTGAAAATGCAAGTTGTACGACAAAACCCGCGAAAATGCTTTGCATAGAGCCATGTAAAAGTAATTTAATACTTGTTTTAGTGTAATATTATTTATTAATGACTATAACATTTATATGGCACAGATCAGTGAAAATCAAAACAATCATAAATTAGTCAAATTCCACTAAGGAAAATGAAAATAAAAATAGTGATATTTTAGTAACTTGTGATTGTAAGTATTAGAATATTTTATGATTTTATTCACTATTTTCAGTTTCATTTACCCCATTACTTGTTATAAAACCTTCAAAAAAGGTGTGATGACATTGTGGTATCAAATTCGCTGTACATAAAGAAATCAAATCTTTCTTTTTGTGATTTGATATGGCTGGTGGCTGAGAGTAGGCGTATCGAATTTTGAGGACGCACCGACTTCGAAACATCTGAATCAGTCGAAGATTCGACCTGAGCAGGGCTTGGTTGATAATCATCATCGGTGTCTGAGGCACTAAAATCACCGGTCGGGCTCTGCAATACAATACGTAATAATTAAGTACTTAACATAACTTTTTTTAAATAAAATTATAGATACTAGGCGATAATCGTACTAATACAATTTAGGCACTTGCTCATGGTGACATTTTTACACGCAGGAGACGCACGTTTAGTATTGCTGTCACATTTACATTACACTGCCTTTAACAATAAATACCTAGTGATAAGTATATGAAACTCATGTTTCCTGCGCATGAAAATGTCGCCGCTTTGGTAACTTGTCGTTATGGGGCCACGCACCGGTCTAAATACTTAGGTACCTACAAATTCAATCAATTAGAATAGCTGATAAACAATACACTACTTACATTTATTTGATCTCCAGCCTTATAAATCTTATAATGATTTTCAGAAAAATCCATATTTTGCAAGTTATAATGAGGCGGATAATTTTCTCTTTCGTCTTCTGGTTCTAAAAATTAAGCAATCTGAATAAAAATATACATTATTACATAAAATACATACATTCCCAGAGTGGGGCAGGCAGTGCTACAGAATTACCAACAACTCTAAAAAACTTGTTGATAATTTGTAGCCACATTTTGCACAATCAGGCTAAGTAAGATATAATTATGTTTACCAGTAACGTGTATTTAGTAACAGGTTGCAAGCTCATCGCCTAATAGTACTACGACATGGAGTGGCACTATTCTAACCCGGCAATCACACGGGGTGTTATTATTATATATTAAAAATATAATAATAACAGCATGTTTTTGTTAAGACATCTTAAAATGTCCTAGTGTTTCAATGAAATATCGTAATAATTTTCATTTCTATACTCGGATATCTTAAAATATCTCACTTTTAAAAGGTGGGATATTTTGAGATATTTTCGTTGTAGTCTCATATTTTATAATATATATATATATAATTATATATATTATGTATGCACGTATTTCGTTCACTTACTTCTCTATCTTCTTGCACATACACATCATTTACTTTGGTCGGTACAGTTCGCGGAACCATTGGAGGTAGCAGTTCTTCAATTACCTAAAATACAATAAATTTGACATAGTTATCAAACGAGCTCAAGTTAGACGAAGTTTCGTCTCATTTCTCGCTTAAAACTTACACACTCTTTTTTTTGTTGGTGCTTAAAACCAAGGCAAGTTGCTCGAGCACCTATACTTACCTACCTTTACCTAACCTTACCTACCTAACTTTGAAATACCTATTTTGGTCACTTATTAAATAATGATTATAAATATTTACCTGCATGTTGTCATTCGTGACCGTTCCATTTACTGTCCGTTCTTGTATAAACTCTTGATTGTCTATAAGTAGGTATAGTTGGCGGCGCCGCGGCCGGCGGAGGTATCAGCGATTTTCGAAAAACCTAAATTACCATTATAACTATTATACAATGGCATGTAACACAATATTTACAATTAACACCAAGTAAATAATGAAGCACTTAATAATAAATAACACGTTGAACTTTTAAACTACTTAGGTAGGTAGGTACTCGTACTTTGTATGAATCCAAACCGTTCAAAACTTACCTCTCGAGTTTCATCCCGTTTAAAACTTTTGGCTAATTGAACTAATAACTTTCCACGTTTCATTGTGTAAAATAGTAACGATTCACAGTCATTTAAAATCTAATTTTGTTATTTTCACTAATATTTTTTATTTTTTTACGCAACAAATCACGCACGCGATATCCTTCCTTCAATACTGCGGGGTGCGGTGCGAGTCGCGGGGGGAGTGCGCTGCTCGGCAGACAACCGTACGAACGTCAGTGTGCCGCCAGCGCCGTCAAATGCGGCCGTTTACAACGAATTTAACGTGGGGTATTTTAAGATATCCGAGTATAGAAATTAAATTGATATCGATATTTGAGTGAAACACTGGGACATTTTAAAATGTCTTAACAAAGACATGTTGTTATTATTTTTATTGTAAAGTCATACAAAGACATTTTAAAATATCTTTGTATGGAAGCAAAACTCTTCCTGGCCCTTCAGATATCTTAGGATATCAGAGTCTTGAACTTGCAGTCGGGTAAAATATGCTTAAATGTTATAGTAAGATATTTAATTTCAAGCGCTTTAGGTTGCGTTTTCACGTTATCCGATTTTTGTCATAGATAGAGCAGCTAAATGCTTACATAAATCAAGACATATCTCAATTTCGTTTTTTTTTAAGATATCCTACTATTGGATTGGGGCAGCGAATTCTATCCATGTGTCGTTTAGGCTCAGAGCGTAACAAAGAAATAAATTTACATACATAAATATACTCGAAAAAATAACCCTTCTGACGCAGCCAGGTAAAAATATGCACGCTTTTTTTTAGTGGCACTTGTGAATAAATTACCTCTACACCGTGTTTTTTTTGATTTACGATAACTTCGGCATATTACTAGGTTTATCTATAGAAACTAATTGGTAGATTAGATTTTTAAATATTGCAAAAAAAATATATTTTCTCTGTTTAGAACAAAGTAATTGGATGTTATATCTTTGATCATTCTAAAAGGGCCTTTAGAGTTAACTAATAGTGAATGTCAAATATGTCAATGTTGGCGTGACCATGGAATTAGTAAGTAATAACGTACATCTGGAAGGTGCATTCCACCGATAACGTGAGCCGAAAGAAATGTACCTGTATGTGGATCTGGGGATCTGTGTATTCTGTGTGGTCTCCTATAATTCGAAATTGACACTTGAATGACAACTTAATACTAGATTTTGTTTGAAATCTTTCAATGCTTGTATTCTGTTGTATACTTGCTCTTATTAAGAAGTTCAAGACGGCAGCTACTTTTTCTCAGTCTATCCACGGATTCGTTGACAGAGACCACACAGATGCCCAGATATCGATTTTGGAGACAATCAGTTGAATAGGTAAGTAAAAAGTTCAAGGTGGCGGCTACTTTTCCTCAATTTGTCAACGGATTAGTTGTCAGATCTACAGATCCACAGATACCGATTTTGAAAACAATCAGTTCAATAAGTAAATATTGTTTCGTTTCATGCCCCACCGGCTTGTAAAATTAATTTGTCCGTAAATTGCAATTCAAATATGGTCACCTTTAGAAAGGGACGCAGTAAGCTTTAGTACATTTCTTTCGGCTCGCGTTATCGGTGTAGTGCACCTTCCAGATGTATGTACGTTAGGTAGTACTTACTAATTCCATGGACGCGTATACAAACCTAACAATTGGAAACTCTTTACTCATAAGAATTAAAAGAAAATTGTTGTTATCAATTAAGAGCCACTAGTTCAACGTGATTAACTGATTAAATTTAAAAATTAAATATATTTAAAACCGTAAGAGTTATCATTTGTCTGTCTTTGGGAAATTAACTTTATTTGACCTAAAGAACGTTCCCTTAAAGTTATCGTAAATCAAAAAAAACACGGTGTATATTCAACTGTCATTTCGCTGCACGATCCTTGGCTGGCCTCGTCTTGGTTCAAATTTTGAATTAAATTATTAAGTAATATTTAATCACTAGTGTGAGATGTGCGGTTCTGTTACGCAAATAAAATGTTTGTCATTGTTTAACACAATTCATTTGCATAGTTTTTCCCACAATATTTTATTGCTAATAATCAGAGGGCGGAATTGCTCATGGCAAAAATCAAACGTCAATAGAGTTGGAACGTTGAATTTTATCGACTATCGAATAAACTGAAATTATATTTACCTAGCGTATCTTTCCGCAACAACGATTCGGCCGGAAGATTTTTCGATGAACAAGAAGAAATATATTTAAAAAAAAAAAAACGAAAATGTGGATTATCAAATCTAGATATAAACTATTAACGTTCTTTACCTCTTTAAACTCAGGTGAATGCGATTTACTCGTTATGTGAGTTTCAACGCAATATTTTTGTAGTTGCTTTAAGTGAACGTTACATTTAGAGCAGTATATGTGAATTAGTTGCAAAAAGACTAGCGGCAGAAATGACAGTTAAATGCCATGCAATTTACTTTTAATCTAATCAAAGAGGTCAAATGGTTAACTCGCTAATCAAAGAGGTCAATGTTAAAATCAGAAATGTAAAAGATTACAGAACTTATCGATCGAAGAAAAAGTCGATAAAATTCAACGTTCCGACTCTATTGACGTTTGATTTTTGCCATGAGCAATTCCGCCCTCTGATAATAATATTATGTAGCATATACCGAAAAACTAAACTCTTATGAGCTCACTTTGTAGTCCGTCTGTCTGTCAATACTCTTTTGTCTGAAACTTCTTATGCTATCAGGCTGAAATTTAGAGTTACCTTCGAAATTTAAAATATTAAAATGATAATTTAAGCAGCGAAAAAACCCGAATCATTGTTTTGAAAAATCCTCGTGTCTTATATTTCATGACGTACATTTTAAACTTAAACGTGAAAAGAATTAAGTTCAAACTCATATAAATCTCGAAATATTAGATACGAGTTTTTTCTTAAGTAGTAACGATATTATTTTTTTCTACTCCTGTACTTTTATTAGTCTTTTACATAGTCACGAACACTATTATAAGAACATAGATAATATGACTTCAGAAAAGTCTATAACTCTATTCCCCATAACAGCTCTCGGTGTCGTAAAGTCGCCCTAACGATACGCCACAGATTACTAAGTGTAGCCTGTTAATCATATTTTAACGATTGTGAAATAGGGACTATAAAACACCTAATGTTTTGAGAAATGATTTCAGTTATCTGATTGGTCGATTTTAAAATAGCTGTATTCTGATTGGTTGATACGAATTACAAAGTTTTTTTAAAAGATTTAAATTAGTTAAAGAGAAACACGTACCTAAAAGAACCTATCGTTCCGTTTGACAGTCGATGTGTATTGTGATTGGTGGATTTAATTTAGTGAAGTATTCTGATTGGTCAAATTAAAATGTTTTGGAATTGTAAATAATTATTTTTTCCATTCCGTCAATTTAAAAACAAAGTAAACCATAGACACATATTTTGTCATTTTCTTGTTTCCCGCTCGTTTGTTGTTCTTTACTTCGTTCGTTCGTTTGTAAGTTTTTTCGCTTAATTTTGCATTTCATTTGAAACCTAGTCGTAGAAAAAGTATTGTATGCAACGGTGTATAACTAAGTCAAAAAACACTCGTGGCGCTTTCCTTTACAATGTTCGCCTTCGGCTCACATCGTAACTCACGCCACTCATATATTTTGACCTCTCTTATACAACTATTGCATAAACTACTATATCGGTAACTGCAAGTCAGAAGTTTTGTTTTCCAACCGTATCACTTGTATGAATATTCATTCAGTTATGTTTGTTGAAAGATGTATGTTTACTGAACCTATAAAAAGATAAAAAAGATAAAAGATGTTTATTCAGTAAGTAGGCCGCAGGTTTTCATTTCATGAAATAGTTGGGAATGAATATTCAACCTTGTGATATATATTTTAACTCATCATGTGATTATACCATTAGAAAACTCATAAGTTGAATAGGATACTGATATTTTTTTACTTTTAAAAATGTATGCCTTTTGAGTTTATGTTAATGTGAAATAGTGGGAGATCTTAGGTCCTGCACCTTGCATTTTTGAGACAAAGCAAATCCCTTGGACCAGGTGTTCCTGGGGGTGATCTGAGCTGATTTAGGCCGGGTGCCCAGTGGTACCCCCCCGCAGGTGGGCAGGGGAGGGGGGGGGGAAAGTGCATCCGGCGCACCTCACTCTAAATTTAATATCTCCATACATCTAACAAGTATATCAAGTTTGGTGTCCTTTTCTTATAATTCGAGGACGAGGAATTCATTTCTGAAACAAAAATTTTACCCACCCATACAAAAAAAAAGAGAAATTCAAAAATTAAAAAAATTCTTTACATATTTATTTCCGAAAATTTTAGTTTTTCTTAAAACTATGGTGATTTGCGTCACAAAAAAAATACTAGTAAATAGCCCAGTTATCTTACTATATAAAAAAAATTACTTGTCGTACATTATTTGTCTGAAAAAAAAAAAATATTTTGTGCCGCGCGGCGGACCACGCCCAAATAGGTACACGCTGTCAGATTTAGTATAAGGGACGCATTCAATTTTAAACTTTATTTATTCTACATACACAAGTAGGTAATAAAATAAATACGTCTTGTAATTATAAAAGAAAGGGTAAATAAATTAAAAATTACAATATAACTGAATATGGGATTATTTTATTAGAGATCTTAGGTCCCGATTTCTATCTAAGGGAACCTTGCATTTTTGAGACAAAGCAAATCCCTTGGACCATGTGTTCCTGGGGGTGATCTGAGCTGATTTAGACCGGGTGCCCAGTGGTACCCCCCCGCAGATGGTCAGGGGAGGGGGGGGGGGGGAGTGCATCCGGCGCACCTCACTCTAAGCTTCATATCTGCATATTCTGCATACACCTAGCACCTATGTCAAGTTGGGTGTCTTTTTCTTATAATTCGAGGACGAGGAATTCATTTCTGAAACTAAACTTTTACTATCCCACACAAAAAAATAACTTAACTTTTTTTCCAAAAATTCTCTCCTTGCTTAAAATTAAGGTGATTCTCCCAAGAAAAAAAATACTAGTGAATAGCCCAGATATCCTACTAAATAAAAAAATAAACTTGACGTAGGTACATTTTTTTTAATAATTGTGTTAAAAAAAAATTGTATCGCGAGGCGGCCCACGGTACGGTCACACCATGTTGAGACAACTTTTCGTAGGCAGCCCCCTCTCGGCCATATTGCATAAGTATACAGGGTGATAAATTGAAATGTCACAGTACGGGGAGTTCGGAAACTAAAATTAAGATAATGTTTTAAGGAACCAAAGCCTTGATTTTGGATAGGACGTAATACTTACTGCAATTAAAGGTTTCGCCTTGGTATTGGAAAGGGAATCGAACCAAGTACTTTTCCGGAATAAGTATACCTACATCGTTTTATTGCTGTATTTGATGCGTAAAGTGGTAAGCAATGATTAACATTGGAGCAGCTGTTTCCAAAATGATCAAAATTAAGAGAAATTATGCAAAAAAGGTCAACCGCTGGGTTTGTTTCCCGGTTAGTTACTAACGTACGAGGGCCGGTCCAAAAAAAGTTAGTCAACGGCGTATTATTAATCCTATTGATTTCATTTTATTGCAGCTTAAAGGCAAATTTCATTACAAAGTCTTTTGTGTAATGTCATTGACCAGTAACATACAGTTATTTTTTTACAAATTAGAAGAAAAATATGTGTGTTACTTTTTATTCGCAACGATGGAGGTATCGCGGGAAGAATTTCGTGCTATGATATATTACGATTATAAACGAGGGCTAACTTACAAGGATTCTCATGAAAAGTTAACCAGTGCTTTTAGGGCATTATTTCCATCTCTTGCCACTGTCAGTTACTGGTTCCGTGAATTTAAGCATGGGCGGAGCGACGTCAAAGATTATCCTAGACCGGGGCGACCGCCAACGGCAGTCACTCCAGAAAAAGTCATCAGGATGGAGTGGCTAATCAAGGAATCTCGAAATATTACCAAGCGAGAGATTCAGATCGAACTGAAGGTTGGATCCCACGCAGTTTCAACCATTTTGCATGATCACCTTAAAGTTCGGAAGGTTTCGTCTCGATAGATACCACATTCACACCGGAGCAAAAAGATAGACGTGTCGATTGGTGCAAATTTATGCTAAATAAATTCGAAGGAGGCATATCACAACAAGTGACCTACATTGTGACATCTGACGAATCTTGGATCCTTGGATCTAAGACCCATTTACAAAACAACAATCGACAGTATGGGTCTTTGAAGAAGATGATTTACCCACTAAAGTAGTTCGCGGCCGAAGCGTCAACAAAAAAATGGTTGCTGTTTTTTTTCGAAGAAGTGGGCCTGTAGCCGTAATTCCACTAGAAGATCGGAAAACGGTTACCATTGGCTTGGCCGTGTCGATTGCCAGTACCATGGACTTTTTGAACAAATCGGGAGTGCAACTGCTACCACAGCCCTGATCCCTATAGCCCTGACCTGGCTCCATGTGATTTTTTTTATTCCCCACGGTAAAAAAATCATTACGTGGACGAAAATTATCGACGGCGGATGAAGCAGTGGACGAATTCAGGGGACTTTTTTGACCTTCCGCAAGAACGGTTTTTTTCCTGTTTTGAAAGTTGGTCTAGTCGAATGCATAAGTGCATAGATGTAGCAGGGCAATACTTTGAAAAGTTGTAAATAAAGTTTTATTATATTTCTTTTATTTTTTGTTTAACTAAAAATTTTCGGACCGGACCTCGTAGGTATGTTTTATTATTTAAATCCCTAAATGAAGATTTTGCCTTTTAAGGATTACTTTTCCGAATGGAGACCAACGGGACCATAATACTATGTATGTATTAAGGAAGATTTAAAACAAAAAAAAAATGATTAAAATAATAAAGAGGTACCCACTCATACACGACACGTTCCATATCAAGGTTTTTTAAATTTTTGCTGTTTCGTAAGAACAGTAAAACATATACAAGCGCCAAATTGGGTATGATTATATGACAAACCCTGAAGAAAAACCACCCATACTAAAATATAATCAATTGTGAGTTGGGTCGCGTGGATTCGATTCGAAATTGGAATATAATAATACGTAATGTGCGGCGGTACGGAACCCTCGGTGCGCGAGTCCGATTAGCACGCGACCGGTTTTTTTTACAATAAAGGCCTTGGTTTCTAACAACATAATAATACCCAGTAACTTATCGTTTCCAATTTGTCCATTGACTGACCCATTCTGATTGCTTGTAAAGTAAAAGTTTTACCTATAGCATAGGATAATCCCATATTCAGTTATATTGTAATTTTTAATTTATTTACCCTTTCTTTTATAATTACAGGACGTATTTATTTTATTACCTACTTGTGTATGTAGAACAAAGTTTAAAATTGAATGCGTCCCTTATACTAAATCTGACAGCGTGTACCTATTTGGGCGTGGTCCGCCGCGCGGCACAAAATATTTTTTTTAACACAGTTTTCAGACAAATAATGTACGACAAGTAATTTTTTTTATATAGTAAGATAACTGGGCTATTTACTAGTATTTTTTTTGGGATGCAAATCACCATAGTTTTAAGAAAAAATAAAATTTTCGGAAAAAAATATGTAAAGATTTTTTTTTATTTTTGAATTTCTCTTTTTTTTTGTATGGGTGGGTAAAATTTTTGTTTCAGAAATGAATTCCTCGTCCTCGAATTATAAGAAAAAGACACCAAACTTGATATACTTGCTTGATGTATGGAGATGTTAAATTTAGAGTGAGGTGCGCCGGATGCACTTTTCCCCCCCCTCCCCTGCCCACCTGCGGGGGGGTACCACTGGGCACCCGGCCTAAATCAGCTCAGATCACCCCCAGAAACACCTGGTCCAAGGGATTTGCTTTGTCTCAAAAATGCAAGGTTCCCTTAGAAATCGGGACCTAAGATCTCCCACTAAAACGTAAATAAAACACCCCGTCTTCCCATTTAGTTCGAAAACTAGTAAAGGGTAACCCTCTTATTCATAAACATACAATAGCTATAGTCTGCTTAAAATATGCTTTGTCCTTATCCGTCATTGTGATATTTGCATCTGACCGAAAGTGACAACGTATAACTTTAACTAAAATAGGCTTCAAGGGTATAGTCACCAGTGGTCTACCAGGGACCAGTCGTCAACCTTATACGAGTATGAAGAGTGGAAAATATATATTTCGTACTCTATCCACTCGTACAAAGTATAGGCAGAGGCCGACTACAGGTCCCTAACTAACCACTGGTGATTTTACCTTAGGTCGTTTATGTATGTATAAGGGGGTTAGTTTTTATTGTTGTGGTCATTTAATTATAGTTTATAATATACTTTAATGACGTTGACAATGAAAAAAAATATGAAAACTGTGCTTCTGTTTAGTCAACGAGAGAAAATATTCTTTTACCGAAGAAATATAATGTTCTTGGACTTATTTCTCTAATAAGTCCATGGGAGTGTCCATAAATAATTCGGCATTGGCGAAATACACCTTAACAGAGGGCACAAGATGCATTACGCTATCGTTTCTCTTCGTTTAGTTTTTAAACCAATCGCGTCATTGGCACATCACGTGACTTTTCGTATCACGTCATCTACCAGTGACGCGATTGGTTTAAAAACTAAATGAAGAGAAACGCTAGACCCTATTAATTTAAATAAGAATAAAAATTAGTTGCGCTTGACCACCATTGGGACGCTCATTTAGGCTAAGACTTTTCATTTGTTTCAGACATTACTAGCTTGACAGAATCATACAGTATGAATGATAAGAGGACAAATGGGGATAAGACAGCCGGTGAAATGACTAGCATAGAGGCATTCCATCTCAGTCCTAAGGGTTGGCAACGCATTTGCAGTCTTAGGATTGGATTGCAGTCTTGAGAATGCGAATGTCTATGGGTCACAGTTTCCACTTACCACCAGGTGGCCTGTGTGCTCGTTTGTCTTCTCTAAGCCATAAAAAAAAGCTGTATTATACAATCAATACTGACCTTATAATGATCGTTTAGAACACTGACCTTAAAATAAATAGGTTAAGAGCGAGTCGTAATAGCTTATAGTTTACAACGGTTCCGTGTATATAGGTCGTATTATTAAACTGATCTTGAAGCTAAGTCAAGTTGCACAACGCTTTGTTTTGATCGATAATCGACAAAAGCATTGAAGTAAGCTGAAGCCCTTGTCAAGGTTCATTACGCTAACTAGCGTTTCTATTCGTTTAGTTTTTAAACCAATCGCGTCACTGGTAGACGACGTGATACGAAAAGTCAAAAGTGCATCTTGGCAAGGGCCTCTGGGTTGATATTCTCTCAAAAACAACGGACGGTCGGACGAACGAGCGAAATCGCAGCGGCGAGTTTAAGTAGTCCCGTCAGAGCGTGCGTGCTTTTTCAATTAAGCAGCCTTATACGTTCGATCCATCGGCAGAGACCATGCTGCTAAATTGAAAATGCACGCGCTATAATATGTTTTGTTCGCTCTGACGGGACTACTTAAACTCGCCGCTTGGACATTCACTCGTTCGTCCGTCCGACCGTAGTTGTTAAGAGAATCACTACCCAGATGACAGATCGCGTCGACCGCTGATGTCAACTCGATACATTCCGTATCGATAGAAAGCATTATTATTATTTATTAAATTATTAACTTTACGTAAGTGGAAAAAAGTGGTATCTGCCTACCCCTCTGGGAAACAGGCGTGATTTAATGTATGTATGTAACTTTACGTATTTTTGTATTTATATTTAGTTTATACGTATGTAGATTTTATTTGATTATTGACGACGCGCTAGCCTAGTTGGTAGTGACCCTGCCTTCGAAGCTAGCGGTCCTGGGTTTAAATCCCGGTAAGGGCAGATATGATGAGCGCGAATATTTGTCCCTGAGTCATGGATGTTTTCTATATATTTAAGTATATATTTCTCTATATAAGTATTTATATCGTTGTCTAGTACCCATAGTACAAGCCTAGAGCTTAGTTTGGGACTAGGTCAATTGGTGTGACATTGTCCCCTGATATTTATTATTGTTATTATTATCGTGTCAAAATAGTAATACTAACAATAAGTTTGATTAGTTTGATCAGTTAACAATGCCGTATTTTTGTGGCCTTAGGTTTCTTAGTCCAAGGTTGTATAAAATAACTATTAAGCAGTAAGACCGCATGTTATATAATATAGGTGTACATATTTAAAATTGACTGTTTCATGTTTTTTTTTTTGGTGCTCAATGAAGACGTTAGCAGTATTTGCATCTTGGCTACGTTCCCTTAGCTAATATGTCTATCTAGCCGATTGTGCTTCCATCAGTCTAAGAACATTTTGCATAATTATAATTAATTAACGTTTAGCATAACAAATTGTATTATTTTTTTTTCAGGATCAAATAACATAATACTCAAATCAGTATAAAATTATCATAATTATAATTTTCTTGCTTAATTATGAATTTTAAGTAAAATTCTTCTAGGTTCTTTTTTTTTTTTACTAGGTTAGGTAAAGTTAAAACTGTGGCTAATCAAAGACGTTAGAAATGTCTACTTTTTGACCTAAGAAGATTATGATTTAAGAAATTATGCATAATAATAATTTATTATCAACCACTGCAAAAAACGAGTCAGTAGAAAAAAATAAATGAATAGTAAGTACTTATATTATAATATATCTAGCAATTGTTTGAAACAATAGCATTAGCTACTATTTTACATGACGTAATTACGTCGTTTTTAATTCAGCCGCTATTATACTGTTTAGTAAAAGCTATCATAATAACTTTAACAAAACGATAAAATAGCAAAAGCAGCATGGTTAAAAGTAATTTGTTCATAAGGAACACCTTCATTGGCAGTTTCAAATATACAACAGGGAGGTTATTATTACATAACTATGCAGTTCAGTTTACGCTGAGAGAAAAGGACAGCGCTATGTAATTGCTATAGCGCTGTCCTTTACGCTCACCGTAAAATGAACTGCAAAGCCTTGTCATAATAACCCCCCAGAAAACATGCAAGAGCATGTCTGATCATGCTCAGTGTAGGGTTCCGAAGCTGTTACTACACAAAAGCTATATAAAAAAACAGTAAATATGAACGAACTCTCTATTTAAAGTTATTTGGTCCTGTCTTAGGTGATCTTAGTAGGTGTAAACACTTTAGTCGCCTATATCTCAGGATTAATTCGTTTTATGTGCATACATTTAATATATTTTTCAGATTTAAGAAGTTTTTAGAGTTGTGGGTAATTTTGTAGCTCTGCCTACCCCACTCTGGGAATGAAGGCGTGAGTGTATGTATGTATGTATGTATGACATTATCTGTAGTTTTGGCTGTAGGGGGGACGACGACACTAGACTTTAACAAAAATTAACACTTCAAATGTTAATATTTTACAAACGGAACCCTTGATCCAAAAACTGCCTTTATAAACCCGCAATGTTTTTTAAAGATCTATCTAACGATACCACACACCATGGGCTAGACAAGAAAAAAAAAACATCCCCACGTTACGTGCAGGTACGGGGTACCATATAAAAAATGTTTTTCAAGATTTTATTTACCACTCTGTCGGCGTGACTTGTGTATATTCATGCCAAATATCAGCTTTCTAAGAGTCCCTGAGTGAAACTGCAGACGGACGGACATGCCGAAACTATAAGGGTTCTTAGTTCGACTACGGAACCCTAAAAATTATCTTGATTATGGGTCTTATGATCATTTAAAAAATTAAGCAACATCCTTTCAATCGTCTAAACTTCAAAGTCAACATGTGTTCAATAATAACATTACAAAATCAGAATGACCTTTGAATCTAAATATAATTAATCGTGTTGACTCCGTTATCAAATTTTATAACAAACACTTGAGTTTAATCTTTCGTCTAGATTTCCGGCTATTTATCGACATGTTGGTTTATCATTTTTCCTCGTAAATTATTTAATTTTTAGGTTGGTCCAATATGCTTTTGCTAAATATTTATTTTAAAATAAAGAAAGGTCTTTAACCCTAAGTTTAGTTAATACTTGCGTGTGAGGTTCCAAAGTACGAGTATCTCGACACTATTTTATATCTATATTACATTATAAGTCAGTAACATTGCAAAAGGTCGGGTATCAACCATGTTTAGATTATGTTTTTTAGTTCTTTACAATATTCAACTTAGCTATAAAACTCAAAGTTCAGAATAAACTTACTGCTCAAATCATAACCCTCTTTTTATGCTTTGCCGTAGTCGGATAACAAAGTACTTCAAATGTTGTTATCACTAACTACCGTGATAAGTTTAGAAGACAAGTCAAAGGTCAAAAAAACAATGGCGATGTGTTTTGAGTCTTGGCCACCACGGCGGGAAAACCAACTGGTATTGTTTAAAATCGAAAACATAAAAAAAACATCAATTGGGAATATTCATGAGGTTTTACAGCTTCAATAAAACCTGATTCATGTAACAAACAGTTGAGAAAAACCGTTTTTGTATATCTATAATAATAACCAAGATTTAAAGCCAACAAAGATTTGTTCTAGGAAAACATGTCACAGTGTCACTATTCAATTGGGTAAGGACTAAAAAGTTGTCCACGCTAACTCAATCAATTACATTTTCTTTGAAACTTTTCCGTTGTGACACGAAAATTAGCCAAAGAATTGTAGGGATACTTTTCGTCGCACAACGGAACTTTTCATGTCTTCGTCTTTTGTATGCGCTTAACAGAACTGTGGTCCAACTTTTTGGTCCTCATCCACTTAGCAGTTTAAAGTGATTGTTCATCCGTATGTCATGGCCAATTTTACCTACACTTTATTTTCTACAAATACAAAAAATATGAAAGATATTTTAAAATGAAATATTCTTTCACGAACTTATAGGAAAACTATCATGACCGAGTGTTGACTTAATTGAGTCTTAATATGCAGGCAGCAATTAAATGTTTTTATCTTCTACAAATTTAATAAGATAGCATAAAGTAATATTCAACAGAAAATTATCTAACACTTTGTGATTAGATTGGAAATAGATTTTTTGGTTGTTAAACGGTGTCGGAATTCTGCTCTTGGAATGATCCGACAGGCTCTTATACGATTATTTTTTAGTTTAAATTTTATGTAAGATTTTAATAACATTTTTTTTTTTTTTTATAACATTCATAGCAGTGTTTTAGTTTTGTTTATTTTTATATCTTAGATTAAGTTTTATTTAGTTTTAGTTTTCAGTAAGTAAGTTATTATATTATTCATATTAATTTTATATCGTTTATCCAACAAATTATTTATATGACGTTAACAGCCTAGCTAATTATCAAGTTTTCATTCTTAAAAATCATAAGCACTACAAACAAAAGTTATTTCGAGGTATCGTTGGTAGAATGTACAAATATAAAAAAAAACTAGCACTAAAATACTTCTCTGGAGGTTCTTTAATTAATTTTATACGTTAATCACCAAATTTTTTAAATTAAAGACGTGACTTATTTATTACATTAAAATAATTGAAAAACACTTACCTAATAAAAATAAAACCAGTCCAATATTCCTAAACATAATGTCCACAAACCGGCGAGCAACGTGACGCGCGTTAAAAAACCAATGACAAAAATTCGGGTGCTCTCCTTGAACGCTCAACCTCGACTCAGGCGCAGGCCGATTGACGAAGCATATAAAGTAATATACTAGTTCTACTTGTAGCTCAGTCTGTGCCTCAGTTATTTGTACTACTAGTTTTATTATAACATTATTGAAACGGTTCGGTAATGATAGTGAAAATTGTTATGGAGTGTAATCTAAATTTTAAATTTATTATAGTTAATAAAGACATATAATTTAACATTATAAAAAAAAAGGCAAGCATGTGATAAAATTAACCGTTTACTACAAAAAAAAATGTTGGATTGTCACGTTGTATTTATTAATTATTAATATTTTATTCATTTGATACCAGTGAAAAATAGTGGTGAATTGCTATAAGAATATGATATTGGGCATAGGTATGCAGTTAATATTGTAATAAAATGAAACATTTTGCTCGATTTCGATTTATAAATTAACTTACAAGTAGTTCGTCGTTGTTTCTGTAGTCAGTGTCATTAAAATAAAAATGTCACATAAGGTCACCTTAGCTAGCAGTTAGTATGGAAAAGGTCCACATTTTATATTCATTATTATTGTGATGTTTTTATTGCAAACTCCAATATAAAAAACTAATTTTCTCATCGTTTAGGTGCAGAAATGATACACACATAAAGGACAAACAGTCGAAATGTTTTCAAAAACAGACCTCCTTCTACTTCATTAAGTACCTGTAAACCACTATATATAAATGCAAAAGTTTGTGTGTGTGTGTTAGTTAGTTTGTTAATCCTTCACGCTGCAACGCCTGGACGGATTTGGATCAATTTTGAAATGGATATAGTTTTCACCCTGGATAACCGGTATCCTGTCTTTCGGTATCATTTGATATTTTATATAACTTTTTCGGTATTCTTATCATTCATTTCGCGGAAACGTGTTTGTTCTTAAACCATTACATTTACTAAGGTTACATGGACTCATTAAATAAGTTAGGTTAGATTAGACTTTTATTTTACCACATGAAATTGTGAAATAATGGGGCGGAAAGTACGGGTCCATTCACAAGAGCTGGCACGAATGGATTGAATGAGTGAATGAAAGTATACTAGTGTGTAAAATAGTAACAGGTTCTCGGTTTGAAATTCGAACATCATCGGTTCAAAGGACGGCATTCACACAATGATAGGTGACATTACTTTCGTTCAATCCATTCGTGCCAACTCTTGTGAATCGACCTGTATCTCTTTGCAAAATGAAAGTTTGTAAAATGATAGTTTGTCAAATGATGATTTGTTAAAACATTAGTGAACCTGGATAGCCTGATAGACTAGCCTAAAAGTTTCCATTAAAACAAAGATAATTGAAATCTACGTGGATGAGGTCGCGGGCAGAAGGTAGTTAAAAAAATGTATTTGGCGGTTACGTCTTATTGGATACGTAAACAATAAAAATCTAAACAAGATTAGCGAGACGAGTCGGTATAACTCGTTTCTTCTAGTAGGTTAAGGTCCTATACAGGTAAAATTACTTTAAAAAATACTGTTTTCCCTGTTAAAACTTCGCTTCACCAACTACTGGGGCTCGTTTGACTCGGTAAAACCATATTGCTTTTGACATGTTGTATTGTAAATGTTCATTAAACCAAAATAAATAAACAAATCAGGGGACCATGTCACATCAATTGACCTAGTCCCAAACTAAGCTCTAGACTTGTACTATGGGTACTAGACAACGATATAAATACTTATATACTTAAATACATAGAAAACATCTGACTCAGGAACAAATTAATCGCGCTCATAAAACAAATATCTACCCTTACTGGGATTAAAACCCAGGACCGCTATATTCGTAGGCAAGGTCACTACTAACTATACCAGCGTGTCGTCAACTCGACAGTAATGTACAAAGAATACCATAACATGTCAAAAGCAATAGTGCTTTACCTAGTAAAATAGAGACCTTCACTCAAATAATTCGATTATTGATTTATCTATTTCTACCACTTTCTTTTAACATTTGCGGGTGGTAGGACCTTGTGCAGGGTCCGTCCGGATCGCTACCACCATCTTATCCATTAACCTACAGCCAAACAGCAGTGTTCGCATTGTTGTGTTCCGGTTTGGGGATAAGACAGCCGGTGAAATGACTAGCATAGAGGCATTCCATCTTAGTCTCAGAGTTGGCAACGCATTTGCAGTCTTAGGATTGCATTGCAGTCTTGTGATTGCGAATGTCTATGGGTCACAGTTTCCACTTACCATCAGGTGGCCTGTGTGCTCGTTTGTCTACTCAATGCCATAAAAAAAAAAACATTGGTGTGAGATACTGTGTCGGTAGGCACGTTTAGTGATTGTTATCGATTCACGTATTGATGAATTTTGCTGACCAAGCTGAGCGCTGCTGCGACGACATTAAAATTTGTGGTCGTGCTGAACAACAACAACTGCAGATCCTACCGAATATTCTATAAATAAATCAATCAATTCAATCAGTCGATTTGAGGCCTTATTTACTTGACAGTAATGGCGACTGAGTTAAATAGCCAACGGCAGTATGATTTTGCCTACTAGGCTAAAAGCCCTGGTACGTGACTACCTCCTTCAAAACTACTTAGACCAATTAAATGTACTTTTTATAAAATTTACGAGACAGATTTATTTTGTGATTCTGTATCATGTTTTACTTTTTACTCACATTATAGTAGCTTCTGTTAAAAATTGTAGTGTGTAAATGGGCCATTTTGAGCATATTTTGGGGTTGCAGCACTTACACAAAGATACATTAAAACAGTGTGGTAGTTATTCTAAAAAATAGTTTGTAGATTTTCAATCTAAAATCTACCAAGGGATGTCGTTATTACTTTAGAAATAACTCGTATCTAATATTTCAACATGTATGACTTTGAACTTTATTCTCTTCACATTTAAGTTCATAATCGTACGTCATGAAATATGCGATACGAGGTTTTTTCAAAGCCTACGCCTATAGATCGAACATGCAGCTGATAACTACATTCCTTAGAGTTAAACATGTTACTCTACATTTCTACTAATATTAAACTGCCCTGTTAAGTCAGATAGCTCCTGTAGCAAGGGCAACCTTATTACTAACAGGAGAGGATTCGATCTGCCTTGGCTTGTGAATTTGAGATAGCGCCTCTTGGCCTAAGATGGCAGTCAAGTAAACAGGAATATTTTGTTTTATTGTGACGCATTTACTATTATGTATACGTATTTTTGCTGTATGTGTAACTATATTAATGGATTTACTTTTTTTTAAACATGTTTTTGCCAGTTCGCTTGTTTTTTTTGGGTGAGTGGAGAGTATCAAATTTAGTAAAGTAACCTTTTTTAAGCTAATACAGCTGTTTTATCGTAAATAAATTAAGCCGAGTAAACATTATTTTGACCATGACTTGGCTAATTTATTGTCTGTGATTGCTATATCTTATTTAAAACAGTTGTCATACCCATTAAAGATTCATTTTGAGGTTCGAAAGTTGTTTACTATATTAGGCAAGTAAGAATGACGAAGGTATTATTATAATTATAATTATATTACCAGTATCAAAATTTTATCGTCTAATTCAAATCCAAGCCCGGTGAATGTGGTGATAGCAAACGCAATCAAATAACAAGATAGTAATTTAATTGCTTTACAGTACATATCGTGATTCTTGATACTGCGTTTGGGATCGTGTAAAGACTGCATCGTTTAGTATAGACACAACTTTACGTAGTCGTCTTTCTTTCCTGTAACTATTTTCACTCTGAAGTTAATGTAAGTATACACAAGTCCCTGTAATTGTAGGTATTTTTTTTCCTCAATTAGTTGCACGCTATAGTAATTGTTGATAAACCCATTGTAGAAGTAAAGAAAGGCAGAAAAAAGGGTAGCTGAATTTCTTGTTTCTTAATGGCGTTTCCTTTTAAGAGACTGGAGAATCAGACATGACTTGAAGTATAAATACCTAAAAGAGTTTTTTAGTCTTCAATTCACTTATTTATTGAATGACTTTTGGAAAACGTTCGTCATTGAATCCTATTATACCATGTTGAATAGTAGAGCAGGGTTCTATTGAACATCGTTAAATCATAATACCTTTGAGTGTTATAGTCATTACTGTCAAATAAATAAGAGCTATCGTAGCACGGTACACGTACAACCCGGTAGCACGTCGAAGTAATATACAGTGTTACCTACCAGCACCCTGGCTTTTGTTAAAGTTGGTTAAAATAACGTATTACTGTAATGTTACTATGACATTAATTTAATTCGTAAACAAATTTTAATTGCCAGCAATGTAAAGCACATCATATTGAAAAGTGTAAATGACAGTTGACGGATACTTTGATTATTATGAGAGCCCCCGTACCACGACATGCCTTGTAGGTACGAAGCAACAGCGATACTGATAATGATGAACACGCAGCACATTCACTACATTAAAAATGGACAGTATCTAAGAAAATTAATTGCGAAGTTATTTTAATTATTTTTTAATTAAAAAAACTTGCAAACAATTGCTAAAGCAACATATTATCGGCAGTTTTAATAAATGTCCGCATGCCGGTAACACACTATGTTTTCATCCAGTAGCATAGAGGTCCAGCTGGGGCTAGCCAAGATGCAATACGCTAACTAGCGTTTCTATTAGTTTCGTTTTGCATCTTGACTAGCGCCTCTGGTGTTTTCACGTAATGGCCTTGGTCCTTTTTGAAATGTTGACGAGCCTCAAAGGCCATCTATCAAGGGGATTGAATGTTCGTTTGCCTTATGCATGTTACAAAAAAAATGCAATTAATCACTTGCATCGGCCTTGACGGACAAAAATGTCGGTCAAAGAAGCGAACAATAATTTTAGTAAACAACGATAAACAGACCTACTTTTTTTTATTTCGTCGAGAACACAGGCCGCCTGATGGTAAGTGGATCTGTTACCCAAGGACAATTGCAACCTTAAATGCGTTGCCAACCTTTAGGAGTAAGATGTAATGCCTCTATGCTAGTAACTTCATCAGTTGTCTTATTCCCACATCGGAACACAACAATGTGAACACTGCTGCTTGGCAGAAGGTTAAAGTATAACACGGTGGTAGTGATCCGGGAAGACCCAAAAGAAAATTTCATCGAGTAAAAATAATTAATAATTCGAATAGTGAAGAGGAAAAAGTGATATCCAGTCTAGAATCAACATACAAGGTTTTCCTTTGATACAGGAAAATAGGTCTTCATCTTAATTATTTAACTTCCTCATAAAATAGTCCGTAAAGTAATTATAGACGATAATAACCAGCTGTGGCAATTAGCCGTTGATGCTGTGAACATTGGCAGGGTTAGGTAATTTTATAATACTCTAGGGCATAAAGCAGATGATCCTATTAGAAACGCGAAAGTTTGTGTATTTTTTTCGTCGTTCTAGATGTGACACTTCGTAACTTATTTTTTTTGTGAAATTACGTGCTATGTATTAAAATTAATTTTGACAGCAAAAAATGACTAGAAGTGACATCTCGTAACAAGCATTCAAGTGGTGTAGCCTCGTAAGATCTACGTGACATCTGGTAACATTATCACGGAACAACTTTGTGCTACTAATACACTGATAAACATCTTAGCCTAATTGTGAAAAATGTGGTTAAAAAATTATTAACAAGTTTTAGAGTTGTTAGTAATTCTGTATCTCTGCCTACCCCACTCTGGGAATAAAGGCGTGAGCTTATGTATGTATGTAACTTTGTTAGGAACTCGTAAGTAACTGAGCAGATTTTTGGCTTTCCTGAAAATAATAATAATTTATTTGTTAACAATTTACAATAAACATCTTACAAAAACAGTATACAAAAACTAATGGTACAAGTTTATCCCTACGCTGTGGATTCGAGGCGTTGCTTAATCTTATTTATATGCGATTATAATGAATAATATCTACTATGTACTATATAATATAGTGCATGCAAACCGGCGGCACCGCTCGCTACCGGCGACCGCAGGCGCGTGCGCTGGGAGGTTTTTCAACTTGCATATATAAGTACCTACGTGGTATCACAACTAGAATTCTAGACCGACGGTTTGTTACTCCTTCCCACTGCAACGGCTGGACGAAGAATTTCAGTTAATTATCCTCTCATTGAACTTTAAACATTGATTCCACCACCGTTACCGAGGCCAAGTGTCCAGTATCATTAATGTCACTTAGTCACTAAACTAGACAATAATAGCAATAATCCAGAACGACCCTAGTCCAAGCATGGTAATACATTGTAATTGCGTCCAGAGTTGCGGGTCGGCCAAGACACGATACCGTCCCCTAGCATGTTACGTCACGTCAAAGGGCCTTCTATTACACTGAAACACAGTTTATTCCCTAATCCAAAGTCAATACATGGGGTTAGGGAATTAAAATATCTTTTCGTTTCTTTTGTTTCCAAAACATGAGATAATAAACGAACATTGCCAGGAAGGTATAAGTTACCTAGTATTTATAATAAACTAGTGACCCGCCCTCGCTTCGCTTCTATTTATGTGAGTAATAATTTTTCAAATAGGCCCAGTAGTTCCTGAGATTAGCACGTTAAACCAAACAAACAAACTCTTCAGCTTAATAATATTAGTATAGATATTTGTGTACATCGGACAGGCAAGCAAGTTTGTACATAGTAAAGTAGTACCCTACTCTGAGCATGGTTCAATATCTTCTAGAACGATATTTTTATTGATTTCTGGTATATCTGAGCAAATTCACAAGTCTCCAAGATGTGTATGCGAAGCAAACTGTGCTTATTAAAGTGTTTGGTTTGGTTTATGTTGACGTTTAACCTTCAAACCACAAACATGTTTAGTAGGCAGAACTCAAATAAGGCGAACAATTATAGAGATAGACTTAACGACTTGGGGCCCTTCAAAAAACCAGCCTTCTCTTCTCTCAAAGGCCGAGGACCTGCGATTCCTCTGGTGTTGCGGGTGTTTCAGGGTCGCAATGATTACTTTACATCAGAGGGGTTATTATGACATAACTGTGCAGTTCATTTTACGGTGAGTGTAAGGGACAGAGCTATGGCAGTTATATCGCTTTGTCCTCTTCTCTCAGCGTAAACTGAACTGCATAGTTATGTCATAATAACCCCCCAGGGGTGAGCTGGGTGAGATATCTATGCAGTTTACGCTGAGAGAAAAGGACAGAGCTATATAACTGCTATAGCTTTGTCTTTTACGCTCACTGTAAAATAAACTGCATATCTATGTCATAATAACAGAGAGGGGTTATTACGACATGGCTACTATGGCATGGTTATTATGACTTGCAGTTCATTTTACGGTGAGCGAAAAGGACGGAGCTATAGCAGTGAGATAAGTCTGTCCTTTTCTTTCACCGTAAAATGAATTGCACAAGTACGTCATAATAACATTACAGGGGGGTATTACATAACTGCATGTCATAATAACATAACTGCATGGTTATGTCATAATAACTCCCCTGGGGGGTTATTATGACATAGCTATGCAGATCATTTTACGGTGAGTGTAAAGGACGGAGCTATAGCAGTTATATATCTCTGTCCTTTTCTTACAGCTTAAAATTAATGGCACAGATAGGTCACAATAACCCCATTGGTGGCCCGCTTGCTCGTCTGCCTCTATTTTCACATGAAAAAACAACCATACTAAAGCATGTACCCTTCTTCTACTGTTAAATTTTATACTGGCTTGTATGAAAGATTTGCAACACTATCTGGCAAAGTATCCCGGTTAAAAATAGACATATCGGTCTACTTAAGCCCACTCAAAAGTTATGGCAACATTACGGAAAGGGCAACGTTTTTCCATACTAACTTGTGCAGGTTTTTCTTTTTTTGTAGCAGTACTAACATTTTGTTTTCGGCAGATACCTCTTTTTTTAGTTTAATAAATACGTCAACTTAATAATAAAAAAAAAACTGGTAAACGCAATAAAACAGATAAAAAATAGATCAGTAAAGGTAAAATTTGATCTTGATTAAAAACGATTGCCCTACCCGTCGCCTTAACTTGTCAATGAATGGCCTTGTTAATTAATGGCCATTGGAAACAGTATATTAGTGACGTCATTAAGCCATTCATCCGTACGTTGCATGCGCCGTATAAACGTCATCAAACAGCCAAGATAAACGTGTCCATGCCGCTAGAGCAACCGGCCCGTTATCACACCATTGTACCAGTTAGTCGCTGAACACTTTCGTACCTTGTCGCTTTACCACTTTTTATAGATTAGCGCAGCAGTGCAATCATGACCTTAAAATGACAAAGCACTAAAATTTGCAGCTATTTATTAGGCCGACGACCGTAGGTACATATAGGCATTCATTTATTCCTAGCCATACTACTAATAGTTAGAACAATCTAGTATACAATCTAGTGTACAGGGTCACTATAACTAGTATTATTCTTTCACATACCTCCAAACGTCAGTGCTCGCATTTCTGTATTCCGGCGTTGGGATAAGATATTATAAAATGACTATGAATGAATGAATGAATGAATGAATGATTTATTTATTTGAAACCACATAACAACATTACAACTTGCTTAAAACTAGAAAAAATAGTAGGTAAATAGTACAGTTTTGAGGAAAATCTCAAAAAGGAGTCCACTCAGCATGTGCCAAGGCATGGAAGTGCCTCGACGCTGATTTTCAGTGAATCCATTTAAATAATACAAAACAAAACACAAATAACAAATAACAAACAACAGCACGCAGAGCAAAATACAACAGACATTTCAACGAAGGTATAGTGTAAAAAGCAGATTAGATAAAAACTTATAAATTAATAAATAAAAACTTATAAATAAATAAATAATGTGTTTATCAAGTTGGTACGAGTATAAAACAGTTATAAAATAGTCTAGTATATACTATCATAGTGGCATGGCATTATAGTCCTTAGGGTTAGCTACGTATTTGCGGCCTACGGCTCTTAGATTCTATTCACCATCAGATACCTATTATGCTCGCTTGCCTTCTCCATACCATAAAAACGCATTGGCATGCTAAGGCTGCATATCCACCGCCATCGTCAACGACACGACAACGATAACGAGATGACGGCGCCAAATACTGCAACACATAATGTACTATCAGCCCAATGGAACCCTGACCCACCATAGAACGGTGTCACAGTGACATTATAAAACAATTTGTTTGACACTTCTTATGACTTGAATCATAACGTCTCTGTGACACAGTTCTATGGTGGGTCAAGGTTCCAATGGTCTGATAGTACTATGGCTTGTCCACCGCACGGCCACCGACTTTTGAAGTAGATCGTCGCTACCGGCTAGAATTCGAGCCGAGATTGTGACGGGCCGATGTACCAGCAATACAAAACACGTTTGAATTTGTCCACCCACGCCGGCGTGGTGACGTCGCACCGGGCCGGTTTTTGACAGCTACAACAAACTGACTAAACCACCGAGATCTTCGCGGTAGACAATCGATTGCCGTTACGGCATTTGGATCTCGGCCAGAAAAATCTCGCTATCGTTTCCGTGTCACGGTTTACATTAATGTTGCATACAATTTACTGTCATCATTTCGTTTCGCATAGCAACCCTTGGCAGAATCATCATTTCGCATAAAAATTTTTGGCATAATTTTTTTCGCATACTGTCATTTGGCACAATTGACTTTGGCAGAATAGTAAATTGGCATAACGGTGATTCGAATAATAGTCCTATGGTAGAATAATTGTTTCGCCGAATTTTGTATGGCATACTATGTAGTTGGCATAAAGTTATAAAGCAGAATAATATTTTTACTAGTTACTTCATCCTTTGATTGTACCCCTAATTTTGTTGTAGTATTAATGCGGTCCTGGCCGAACTTCTAACCTAACCCAACCTATTTTACTGGTAGCAGTTCGTTACTAATTATTATGCTATGGTACAATTATGCCATAATAAATTCGGCGGAAGGTATATTCTGCTACATAAAATTCTGCGAAATGAAAGTCGGCGATATTAGTATTCTGCTATTCAACATTCTGCCAAATGATTGTTATGCGTTATGACAGTTATGCTAAGTATACTGGGTCCATATTGGCTCACATAAAATTCTTATTCCTATTTTTTGTTTTACTACCGATTTTTATTCATAATAATCACTCTTCATAATTTTGTTCCTCATACTTTTTTGTTCATAATTTTTAAGTCATAATTATCGCAACTCATAATGCATTTTTTTAAGAAACTGTTACTTTGTGAGGATTGTTATAAATCTAACCTAACCTAACCTAACGTTTTCTACACGTAAGATAAATAAGAAATTTTGAAAAATTTACTGTTCCATGAATATTAGCGTTATGAATTCAGATGACTATGAGTTCCGATCTTTAGTATTAAAAAAAATATGAAGAGTATGAAGAGTGATCATTATGTTGTAAAATGGTATAAGAAACATTTTCGGACTTCCGATAATAGGACTTAAAAATTTAGGTGAGTAGATACGCACCCAAGTATACTATTATGCTAAAGTATCATTCGGCTAAAAATGTTTCTGCGATAACTGTTTTGCGAAATGTATTTCGGACAATCGATATTATGCCAGATGAAGGGAACCCCCGTGTCACACACAAGAATTGACGAAAAGGCAAATGAATGTTTGCTCAAATCTGTGCGGAATACGTTGCGGTGTGACATAAGCGCATCTCAGACCGCACTAAATCAGGCCATTCTGCTAATTGACTGCACGATCCTGTCTATTAAGCGCCGTGCGATGGTTCGCCGAACATCTGAGACGAACAAGTGCTAATTGACATTTCCGATGCCAGCGAATAGCTTGAGATCATTAATAATAAATAATAGTATTTTGGGGGTCTATGGCTGGCTGTCATTCTGAAAACATCTGACCATTTTTTTTTGTTTTTATAAATTATTTTATCGTTGATTTTGGTTCGCAAATCCAGGGCAGTTTTGTGGAATAACTTGTAACATTGATGAAGAACTTGCATTGAATAAAATAACAGTGAAAACATGGTTCCAAATGAGTTAGCGGTCAAGATCACATCAAGCCATTGTAGTGGATGCCCGCCATCTTCAAGGGTCATAATGACTATGAATGGAATACTTCGACGACAGGTTAGGATTCACCGTACAACGTTGCTAATATATACTTGACATTGACAAAATTACGTTATTATGTAGACGCCATTAAATAAATAAATAATAATAATAGTATTTTGTAATTCGTCAAATCATTAGTCCTACTTCCTAATATCGCAGATGCTATATCAAAACAATATCAACTCAAAATCCTTGCTAGTTTTGTTTCAAATTCATAGCAGTTGTAATTAAGTCGATTTTAATATACTGTTGTATTTTGAGTTACTACTGTTTTCATCTAGCAGTGCGATATTATTTTTATTTGTTATTCCAAAACACATTATCCTGCCGCAAACTGATTAATGTAACTAACAGTTCGGAAAAAACATTTATTGAGTACCTAGCTTTAAAATTAAAAATAGCCAAGATATAATATAAGCCAACAAAAAAATTTTCCTATCTCTTCCTAACAAAACAGAATTCAACATGGAGTTTGAAAAAACGACGTGTTACGTGACGTCATACAGCGTATTGGATTTCTCTATCGAATTAACAGTTTAAAATGCTTGTATCATCTGTATCGGGTGGCCGATTTAAATTTTACACCTTAGGTGCTCTTTTACAGTATTTTCATATTTTGTTCAGAAATGAATTTAAAAAAAATCATACATATTCCCTATTACATAAAAAAAAACTGCAAGTTCTTCCAGCACAGATTTTAGGTTAAAAGTACCCCAGTCGATTTCAGCAATTTTAATTACTAAAATAAGTTACGCTTAATATTTCCTTCCCAGTTCAAGTCGAGTTAAAACCACTGTGAAGGAACTGCAAGTTCTTCAGATATTGTAAAGTTGGTCCCGCTGTAAAGCTTAATAATAAAACGAGATTCAGAATACAAAGCAAAAGCTTTGATAAAGACACTCAGTGTTTAAAGTAGGAGGGTAGGTAAACGCCTTTTCTTACTGAGTTTGTGCAGGTTTGGTTGTTATGGTATAAAAGTAATTAATTTATTTAAGCGTTCATGTTTATACTCGTACTTCAAAAAAAAAGCCTAAGTAGGTATATAAAAAAAAAAATTGTCATTTTCCGACCGTCTTCTATATATCACTATACTTTGTTAAATTCTTGTATTTATATCAATTAATAAAACGATTGAAAACAATTTTTTTTTAGGGGTTACTTCCTCAAAAATATTGTAATGTTTAATTATATACTTTTAATGAAAATTGTTTTCAACACGATCTGATACACCATTTTTTGTTGTTGCCGAAAAACTGTGCTTCTCAACAAAAAGGTGTAAGTGCCATGAAGATACGCTCTTTTCCTGGTGCACTTCCTCATCGGATTTGTTTTGAGATAGATTTTTATGTTTGTAGTAACGGCTTCGGAACCCTACACTGAGCATAGTCCGAAATACTCTTGCCCGGTTTTTTAATACGTTTTGACCAGCTTAGGTACTCTTGGCACATCACAAGATACATCCATAAATTTAAACGGAATCCCAATCTAAAAACTACGAGTAGGTTGACCAAAGCTCCGGACACGTCTCCTAATTGTGCCCTAGGGAAATTTCCCGTTTATTTCTCTTCGATTTAATCCATTTTTGAGGACACCCTAGTGCCGGTTTGGTCCCTATTCGGGGAATAGGGTGTTTTTTATCCGTTTACTGTGAATGCTTTTTAGGGTTCTGAAGTCAAACTTACAGCTTCGCCATGGGTTTACCCTTGTTTCACCGACTCATTTCATAATTTTCGTTTCATCGAAAGATATTTTCTGCTGAACCCATGTTGACCTAACCTACGTGAATCATAATATTTAAGATAACCTGAAATCAACAAAGGTTCAGTAAAAAAAATATTTCTATGAAACAAAAATTCTGCGAAGTGATACGTTATATGCAATGAGTGTCGGTGAAACAAGGGGACACCTTTTTCCATGTTTATCTTTCCGTCTGTCCGCAGTTTAACCCAGAGGCATTTAGTGGTATAAAACTGTAATTTGGCAAAGTTACGAGTATAGATTTGAATTACATTGACAAAGTTGTAAAATAAAAATTTAATTAGGTTTGGGGTGACTGTTTAGTTTACAACCAAACGAATCAATTTACCATTATTTACAGACCAAGTGAAGTTGTAGCAATGATCTTTACTTTCACATTAAGTTTAAGAATAATTTATTCGTCATTTTAAATAAAAAACCGCTTCATGAATATTTCAGGTTATGTGTCAAACAGTTCTAATTTGTGCACATCTTTGGCAATTTCAATTGACCCAGATTGTAGAAATCACGTAAAAATACAAATCACGGTAAGGGTAGATACAGTAGTTCCAGAGCCTGGAATATTTTCTATGTTGAGCTTAGAGCTTAGTTAGGGACTAGGTCAATTGGGATTGTTCATATTTTTACAATTACTCCATTTCGAAAACTATTTCGAGGAATAGGGTTTTAAAGCCGTTCTGCATTATTCAGTTTTTGAAATATTTATTTATTTTGGATATTTCGGCAAAAGTATATTTAACCTTTGTTTGATTTTCGTTTTCGGCTTAGCGGGAAAAGCTTGAAATAGTATGTTTTAATACACTAATAGGTACAATTACTTTTTTTCATTATGTATCATTTAATTGTTGTAATTTATTAGAAAATGCTATCCCAAATTTAAAATAATCATGTCATCCATATAATGTCTGCTAAATAAATAAAGATATTTAAACAAAACTATTGGGTCAAATACAAAATTAAGTGATGATATTTATTTATTTATTTAGATATCGTCGGCTTAGTGCAAGAAGTCATTAACCCACAAAAAGTCAAGTCAGAGAAAAACGGGCCCAAAGTTTTGACTTAGTCAAATGAACATTATTGTTGTAGGTTCGGGTCTAGATTTAAAAATTAAACACAAGTGGTTAGCTAAGTATATTTAGTATCAAAACCAATTAAAAACTTTGTACAATAATTCCAAATAACGTTTTTAAAAGCCTAAATATGTAGTTAGTGACTTTTTGTCTTTCTCGCTTAAAGGGAACTTACAATTAGTTATTTTTTATTTTAATCACAATTCAATCGAGAAACACAGGTTTTAACGAGAAATTTGGTTTCATCAGTCATAATTATTACCTTAGAAACTTTATGAACATTATTTACTAATTAACAACGCATAAACAGTTTTAAAAACTCTACTTCACAGATATAAACTCAACAAAACCACAACAATAACATAAAATTCTCAAAATGGCGTTATTTGTAACTCCAAACTAAAATAACTAAAAAAGGTTTTTTTTTTATAGAGGAACTTAATATTATATTATAATCCCAGACACTCACAGCAAGCACTACTTACTTACTGTTATAAAACATAAAAACTTCTAAAAGTATTAAAATAAAAAGATCAGCCTTTGATTTTGACCTAATACTGTAAGTACGAAAAAGAGTTAAAAAACCTAGTCATCCATCTTTTTTACTCTTCGTCTTCTGAGTTTGAAGACATTTCTTCAGGTACATAATCACGACTTTCTTTGGCTGGCAAGTTCTGGTACCAGTGGTGAAGTTCCGCGGGTATAATTTTTTCATTTCACATTTTTAGTAAGTCCTTTTTTTAAGTGATTGGCAGTTTTTGGTTGTAAGCTTTTCTCGAAATGTAAGTGTTATAATTGAAACCCTGTATGGGTTTTTCAAGCTTACGTTTTCGCAGTTGTTTTATTGGGGCCATAGATTGGGATGTATTACTTTTTAATACGTGAAATTCTTTATACTCAGATTTGAAATCGTATCTGTATAAAACAACATTCGGCCTTTTTTTCTCTAGTCGAAAAGATTTCACTTTAAGCCATCGCAGTTTTTCTCCATTGACATCAATCGATCGATTCTGCATCAAGTTATCTCTCAAGTCGTTTAGGTTCAAAATATCTGTGTGATTCATAACTATCGGTTCGTACGGTTTTTTCAGGGTTTAATTTTTCTTATTTTTTCTGTTTGATCTTGCTAATCGAATAACATTACAGAAGTCTATCATTGAGTACACTGGCATTAAACGCAATTGGTTCTCAATCGCACTGTGCTTGCTATCTACCTCCATATGTGTATGACCAGACTCTAAATATTTATGTTCTATTACCTCGAGATGAGTTGTCTGAACTAAATACAACTGCAGGCTTAAAAGGAGTTGATTACGATTTTGGCCTCCACAGGTGTCAGTGAATATGGAAATCTGTTTTACAGTAGATGGCAGACGTTTTATCCATAGATACAAAGCCGTACCCACCTCATCGCTTCCTTTTTTGCCATCCAGCTCAGACCAGAGGTAGGTAACAAAAGCCGTCGTTGGGAGTGCGAGCTTCATAAATGGTAGCATTGTACACATTCAATTTGCGTAGGTAATAAAGAATAGAAACAGTTCCATTTGGGATATGAAGTACCTTTTGTAAATCTAAGGTTATTGAATTAAAGCTTTCATCTTCATTAGCACGAATTTTGTCCAATTCTTTGGCTTCTCGACTTTGTTCTTTTAGTGAAATGTGTAAGTCATATTTTTGTTTCCAAGATTCAAGATCGGGTCCGTTTGTATTTTTGATACTGTTATACTTATGACATGTTAGACATTAGTATTTTTTTGGTTTGTGAAAATCCAAATTATATTCAGTTCCATATACATTTCTGTACACGTTTAAAGTAACAGAAGTCCGAGACGCTTTTTTGCATTCCTCTGTATAAAGTTCGTACATTCTTGAAATAGATAGCGTGCCATCTAAATAGAGTTTTGACGATGTTTTTCGGCAATAGTGCGATTCCATTGTAGGGAATGATTCGATGTGTTGTTTTATAAAATCTATATCGTCTTGTTTGGTTTTATTGTGAGCAACATGCTTACCACGTTGGTCTTCTCCTTCAAAAAGACCAGAACTGCCAACCTTGGAAAATGCATTGTTTGGGCCGTTTGAAATACAGAGGGTACTTTTAAAAAACTTTTTACATACCCTGATTTTATTAGCATTAGTATTTCGCAAATGAAATACTTACTTACCTACAACTTAACAGCATAAAGTAATTTGCACGTATCTTATTATAAATAAATGACAAAGGTAGTTACGCTGTGATCTTCATTCTCCTTATTTAGAATCTTTTCTAACATCAAAGATCCTCGTCCTGCCTTAAATTTAATACCATTTCGCTTCATTTTATAAGAAATCACTAACTTCTCGCGTAACGTCCATCCCCGGTCGCAGCCGCAACGGTATGACTTCGATCGCGGTGGCCGAACCCCCGTTACCGCGAGAGCAAGACGTACTCGTAGGTATAAATGAGTTGAAATATGAACTGTTGTGCAAGAATATTTCACTAAAGGTGTTCAAATTCATACAAGTTATTTGCCAAAAGTCACTAAACATAATTTAATCACGTGAATTACATGTCTTTGGACATAACAAAAATCGATAAATATCATTAATTACTTTAAAAAATCATTCTGATTGCCATTAATGCTGTCTCCTAGTTTTTTTAAACTTTATAAAGTGCTTTAGTTATTTTATACTAAAGTAAAAGTGGTAATGTGCATCCAATGCTCATTTTGTTAAAAATCATTAAAGCATGATAATAACTTTTATTTTCGTTTTACGGTTTGCTAAAAGTAACTATATGCATATAATGAATTCTAGCTCAAATACTTTCATAGCTTTATTCATATTGTTTTATTTTTTAAAGTCGATAAGTAACAAAAGTGAATATTTAAACAAAATAAAAAGATAAAAAATAACAAATTTGTTTTGTTTAAAGTTAGTAATGGTCTAAAACCAATTTACATCAAATCAATAAGGCAAAAAGTTAAGTTAATGACTTAATGTCATGGCTGTAACATCGGAATTATTCAATGTAAAAAAAAATGGATCCGTGCGTTAGAAAGAGTAAGTCGCGGCGAGACCGCCCGTGCTCGCACCTGTACTTAGTGATTTTATGCCATTAGTGACTTCTTGCACTAAGCCGACGATATGTTAACCCGTGAATCTGATGCGTTAATTTATTATATTGGTTAGAGCTTCGGGAGAAATTACGTATTTGATTTCCGAGTTGTAAAAGTTTTTACAATTCAAGGGATCAAAATAGTTGATATCTTTTTAACTTTATCTATGAAAATTAACACGTTTGAGTTCGAAAAGAAAGGAGAATACAAAATAGTTAGCCAAAACACATTTTTAACTTCGCGAGTGCTCTTTCAGACTCGAGCCGTAACTCAAATGCAAGAAAGAGAAAGAGGTAAATTAACTTTAAATATAGAATCCCTAGAGTGCTCTTGCTGGTTGTTTGTTTCTCGGTTTGTTAGTAAGTTACGTTCAAATATACAGACACATAATAGGTACAGTAGGAAACAAAAACTTGTCCCCAAAATTCAACTTTTGGTACAAGCTTAAATACTATAACGGTAGTCGGTAGGCATTAGGCAGCTGTTTAAACACGATGACTTTAAAAAACGCCTTGATATAATATTATAGCAAATAGTTCTAAATCCAAAACATTTATATCTCTAGGAGATATTAAACTTGTGTAACTTTATTGTTATTAAAAAAACAACACAATTACATGTTGTTAATAAAAAAACATAATAACAATTTACAATTTTGTAAGCACTTTAGGAAATACCCAAGTTAAAACCTGCAAAATTTCAGGCAGTAAATAGGATAGAGAGAGCCATGGGGGCTACCCTGACATACTAAAGCAGTTCAGTTTAGGTTGAGAGTTAGGGACAGAGCTATATCAGTTATACAACTCTGTCTCTTTCTCTCAACCTAAACAGCGCCTATATTCTAGGCGGTAAAATCCAAATCGCATTTGACCTTATATGGTATTGTTATTAACTCGGCCGCCATTACTGTCAAAACGTTGTCAATACGTAAAGGACGGATGAAAGAAGATTGACGAAAGACATATACAGAGCGAAAGTGAGTGGAAGGGTCGGAAAGGGCCGAAAGGGCTACTTTTTCGAATCAAATCGAAGAAATACTGGAAAAGGGCCAAATCTTAAGTATCCGAAACCAACGTGAATGCATGACTCGATGACCATCAGCTCAATGGAACTCAGAATCACCATAGAACGGTGTCACAGTTACATTATAAAACAATTTGATTGACACTTCTTACGACTTCAATCATAACATCACTGTGACACAGTTCTATGGTGGTATCAGCGCTATGAAACGCTGACGTATGAATGTGGAAGAAGCCAAAGAGATTTGTCAGGATCGTACCAGGTGGAAAGAAGTGGTCTCTGCTTACCCTTCTGGGAAACAGGCTTTAATGTATGTAGAATAGTGCCACTCCATGTCCTCCCGTGGATGTCGTAAGAGACGACTAAGGGTATTAAGGCTGTGCAGTACTGTTAGGCGATGGCCTTGCAACCTGTCACTAATTGTGCAAAATGTGGTTACATAATTATTAACAAAGTTTTTAGAGTTGTTAGTAAATTTGTAGCCTATGTATGTATGTATGTACGTGGATAGGTTTTTGAGCTCTGGTATTAAGTTTGGTATTGTTCTGATAATGTATTTTAATTAGTTCTAATGTATGGTCACTGACCACTATCGTTTGATTTCACACTTGATAAGCAAAGCGCAGCAATCGCGCAAACCGCAAATCAGACCGGATACTCGAATCACACGCTCACATTACCAAATGTCCGTCCGTCTGTTAACTGATACTGTGCAACGCTTGAGTGGGTCCACGAATAGGTAATTGCTGCCTGGAGAATGCACATAAGGCCGTATGCGCATTTGGTCTTCTTACAGTCATAGTACCTTTTTCTTTTCAACGGCAGAATAACAGGGGCATAGAGTCCATAGCAATAAGGCAGTATGCGCATTTGGTCTTCAATGTCTTCATACGCTCATAGTGCCTTTTTCTTTTCAACGGCAGAATAACAGGGGCATAGATTATTGTCCATAGCAATAAGGCAGTATGAGTATTACGTCTTCATAAACTCATAGTACCATTTTCTTTTCAAAGGTAGAGTAATAGTTACACTGCAATGAATACCTCTTTGATGGTCTTCTTTTAAACATGAGACATCTAATCAATAAAACTTAACTTTCTTAATATCACAAAAAAATCCCCAACATGCTATGTTATTAAAACTACAAATATTCTTCTAAACATAATTATTTAATTACCTATCAATAAACATGAGTAAGAAATAACATTTAAAAAATTAAATTATCTAAAATAGAACGGACAATATAGAAACAAACGAACAACCTTATAAAACGTAAATCTATACGAATCTAACAAAACGCCACCGCTTATTCTAAATTAGTAGGTATAATTAGTATTCCAATAACTTTTACTTGTTCTGTTTTATACTTTTGAATATTTTAACAAGGAAATAAAAAGGTTTTATAAAAGAAACTTGATGCAGAATAAATTTTAATCCTGTTATTTCACCGCTTGATACTTAACACCTACACCAAAAGTTCCAATTTCATTTCATTTCTGTTTCGTGTGTTTTTTTAATTTATGTTTTTGGTGATGTTATTTTACTAAAGAATTTCCCTAAAGCAATACTCGCTTACCCGATTGCCGTTTCATCACGTCCCAATTCCGTCGTTTATCTAACCCGTTTATAAACTTCCGTTGCCCGCTAACTCAATTTCCCAGGGACACGTTAGTTGCTACAAATTACCTGTAAACCCAAATTTCAAACGGATTATTTTGTTCCGAATTTGCTTGTTTCTTTCAACATGTTTGGACATGTTTTGGTTTAGTTTAGTTAGGGTGTGGGGAGAAAATACCCTAAAATGTGTTCGTATAGAGCATGGAGAAGTTAAACTTGTACAGTCGACAGCAAAAAGATGTCTGTTTCTACTTTTTCACCTCATTGTATTGTTATATAACAAGGTATAAAAACTGCTGCGTAGAAACGCCGCAAGAAGCTGAATAGTCAATCAAGTCAAAAAGAGGCTACTGACCCAACAGTAACAAAGATATGAGAAATAAGACGGTATGGCGATCGGAGGTACCCTGGGGTGTTATTCTCTCAAAAACAATAGACGGTCGGACGGACGAGCAAAATCGCAGCGGCGAGTTTAAGTAGTCGCGTCAGAGCGAACAAACACATTATAGCGCGTGCATATTCAATTAAGCAGCCTTATACGTTCGATCCATCGGCAGAAACCATGCTGTTAAATTGAAATTGCACGCGCTATAATATGTTTTGTTCGCACTGACGGGACTACTTAAACTCGCCGCTTGGACATTCACTCGTTCGTCCGTTCGACCGTCGTTGTTGAGAGAATCACTACCCTGAGGGCTGTTATGAAACTTGGGTCACATGGACGTTATATTTTTCCTAGGAAGTTAAAATTGTACGCCAGTCTATTGGCAAATTATTGAGAGCCTATGTTATAACTTAAGACCATGACTATACACCCAATTTTGTCAAATAAACTTATCCTTTAATTCATTCATTCAGGAATAATGACGCGGGAATTGAGATATTTTGTGACAAACAAACAGGATTAAAGCATAACCCTCCCAAAGTACGTGGTAACGGGAATAAACCGTATATTTGACTGCTTCAAAGGCTTAATTGATGATTGAATTACACAAAGTGAAATAAAATTACGTCCCCGTCTAACAACCCATGTACTTAATTATAAAAACATGAAAGTAAAATTAGTAGACACGACATATACGCCATTAAATTTGACACGGTCTGACAGATTACAGACATTTCGTTGTTGTTGACAGCTTTCTAGAAAAAACATGTTGTCGATTTAATCTTTCAATTATGTCATTAGTAATTAAAAACAGGGTTATTTTTAAAAGGTTTACTGAAAAAAAAGATAAAAAAAGAGATAAAATATATTTATTCAGTAAGTAGGCCGCACGGGCACTTTTACACGTCAAGAATCTACCAGCGCTTCCCAAGAGGAGACCACTGCCGAGAAGAAACGCCGCAAGAAACTCAGCAGTCAGTAGTTCGTTTAATAAATCATATTTTTACATGTTTTTCAGGCATTTTTTTCATGTTATTATTTACTGAGAAAAAAAACAGTATTTGCTAGTGCTTTGGATTCAGTCTTGGCATCAATCCATTAATTTTTTTAATCAATTAACCAATCGACTGAAAATTCAACGGTGAATTTATTAAGACTGCACCGAGCGAACGTCGAGCGCCTAGTGGCGCCCTCATTTACTATTATTGTGTTTTCTAATTAACAAAAAAATTTCCTTGGAATCGGACGATGTTTTTTGTAGAGCAAGTAAAAACACATACGTAACCAAATTTTAATAACAATTATCTACCCTTTTTTTAGTCAGCTTAACGGGAAAAGATGGCCACTTTTTCCCGTTAAGTTGATAACTCGAAAGTCAGTTGTTATTAAACTATGTGATAACTCCTTTAAGTTATGTTTTCATTTGTAGTACAAAAAAACACCTCCGATTTCAAGAAAATACTTTAGTTTATTAGAAAACACAATAATAGTCCAAATTAATTGAACGCGATTAAATTTAATCGTGATTGAATTTAATCAAGATTAATTAAGACAGCACCGAGCGTACGTAAGCCGAATGTACAGTGTGGCGCCACTGTACATTCGGCTTACGTACGCTCGGTGCTGTCTTAATTAATCTCGATTAAATTCAATCACGATTAAATTTAATCGCGTTCAATTAATTTGGACTTGTGGTCGGAATGACGTCATTTTGTTTGTCACCGCGATTTGTTTTTATACGTCTAGCACCAGCTATGACGTAGGAAAGACCAAGTGGCGTTTAGGCTCTACAACACAATAAATAGTAATGATGGCGCCACTGTACAATCGGCATAGGTACGCTCGGTGCAGTCTTAATTAATCTCGATTAAATTCAATCACGATTAAATTTAATCGCGTTCAATTAATTTGGACTTGTGGTCGGAATGACGTCATTTTGTGTATCACAGCGATTTGTTTTTATACGTCTAGCACTTTTCTTATTAAATAACGAAAAAAAATAAAAAAAATCTGTTTTTAGAACACCTTATAAAAATGTTTGTTATGCCAATTATTTTTGAATAACCATGCATTGTAAAAATAATGTATACTAGTTAATGGCCGCGACTCGGTCCGTGTAGTCACCGTTTATCGCCATTACCTAGAAAAGTGTCCCATTTTCCGGTATCAAAGGTAATTTTCATCAGTTTTCGCGTAATAACCGTTTTCTGTACGGTCACAAGCGTTAATTTGGGACCCATTTCAGTAAAAATATGCTTGTAGTCGTCAATGTCATTAGAGATGCCAAGTCATTTGTAACTTCTAGGAAACTCAACCTTATTGTTGTAGAATGTCAGATTGACTTTGGAACTAAGGGCTATCACGTTAGTTTAGGTGTTGAACTAAAAAGAACAAACCAACTAGCATATGCCCGCCAATTCTTTCATGTAGACTTCGATTACCGTTATTAACTCCGGAACTTTAAATTTTTTCGGGATGAAAAGTAGCCTTTGTATTAATCCAGGGTAAAAGCTATCTATACTTCAAATTTCATCCAAATCCGTCTAGCAGTTACAGCGTGAAGGAGTAACAAAGTAACACACAATCTTTTGCATTAGTAATTAGAAGGATTAAGAAAGAAAGAATATGAAGGATATGCTATATTGTGTAAAAAAATATCTCATCTATTTTTAAATGGCATTACCCTTTGGATGCGGTAACATCGCGAGTAAATAATTACTTTATAAAATCTAGCTAAAATTAGAAATAAGAACACGTCGACTCAACGATGTTACATTTAGTCCAAGATATAAGCGGTGGGCGAGGAAACAATAACAAAGAAATTGCCACAACATTAGCTCCTGTACTGTTAACGTTACTATAGCTCTTATTTACTTGAAATTAATGGCGGTCGAATTAAAACCCAAAAGATGAATTTACAGTAGGGTGCATGCATGATGAAATTAATTTTATAACACTACTTTCAGTACTTACATGTGAAACTAGTTTCATTAAAAATAAGAGTCGTGAAATTTACAGTACGTCTGTGTTCATGAAATTCATAGTATCTCTGTGTCCGTTCATTAATCAAACCGTTTAAGTAACTTAAATTAATTAATTATTTTAATAATATAAAAAAAACCCGCCGTCGGTCCTTCTGTATGTATTGCACGCTTAGATCTTTCAAGCTTGGCAACGGATTTCAATACGGTTATCATCAATAGATAGTGATTCAAGGGAAAAGTTTTTATGTATAATAAATTCTGGATTATGTACGGGTGCTACAGAAAACTGCCATAAACCAAAGCGAAGTGAGGGCGGGTCGCTAGTTAAGAATACATTCGAAACCTTTGTTTACTTTTCAAATTCAAATTCAAATTCAAATTGATTTATTTGCAAGTACATACTCGGATCTTATAAATATACATGTCAGTAGTAGTAGGTACATGGATATGTTCTGCCACAATTTGGCATGCAAAAGTCTTAAACTACATTAGAAATAAATGTTACTATTATCATATTAGGTATTATAATCTTATTATATAAATTCAATTATTTTTTTTATTGTATTAATCATATTATTATAATTGTCAAAATATTAATTAATTATAACATTCGATTCAAAATAAATTAATACAATCTTAAATTAAATTGAAGAGAAACTAGATATTTGGCTTGTTGGCAAAATAGTCCTTGACAGAGTAAAAACAGTTGTCTAGAAGCCATTTCGTAAGTATTTTCTTGAATTGTCTCACAGGACATTCCACAATAAACTTAGGCAGCTGGTTGTAAATTTGGATAGCCATACAGTAACAGTTATTTTTGTGAAGCTTGACTCTAGAGCGTGGTAAGAACAATTTGTTCCTATACCTAGTTGATCTCGGGTAATTGACGATCTGTTTTTCAAAAAATTCAGGATGTTCTCTCACAAACATGCACATCTGTTTAATGTATAAGCATGGTAGTGGTAATACTTTAATTGTTTTGAATAAAGGCCCGCATGGTTCTAAGTAGTGGGTGTTACACACAGCTCTTATACATTTTTTTTGTAGCAAAAATGCTCTATTTACATCTACAGAGTTGCCCCAAATAATCAAACCGTAACTAAGTAAAGAGGATACATAGCCGTGGTAAGCTGTTAGTGCTAAGTCTCTAGACGAGGTTCTGCTTAATCTTCTTAATGCAAATACAAACTTATCCAGCCTTTCACAGACATTGGCAATATGAAATTTCCAATTACAAAATTTATCAATGTGAATTCCAAGAAATTTAGTGGTTTCCACTTGTTTTATTTCATTATCATTATATTTTACATTAAGTGCAATGTCAGTATTTTTGTGTGTCCCAAACTGCATAATATTAGTTTTATTTATATTTATTTTCAGATTATTGTTATTTAGCCAATCAATTATACCTTTAAGAGTGTTATTTATCTCATTATTATAATTATCTTTATTGTTTGATCTGATTATTAATGTAGTGTCATCGGCAAACATTATGCAATCGTGTTTACTATGTCGTGGTAAGTCATTAATATATAATAAAAATAATAGAGGACCCAAAATACTCCCCTGGGGTACTCCACAGTTGTTGGTTTTGAATTGTGACCTCCCCGTTATAACTTGTCCATTTTCAATACTTTGTATTTCAGTACACTGCTTCCGATCTGAGAGATAACTATTTATCCAACTATAAGCGTTCCCTCTGATACCATACCTCTCTATTTTATTTAGTAAGATCGAGTGGTCAACAAAGTCAAATGCCTTACTCAAGTCTAAAAATATAGCTGCCACAGGGACTGCGCTATTTATTGAATCAGTCACCAACTTCATTAGGTTAAAGCATGCAATAGTTGTTGAGCTACCCTTACGAAAGCCATATTGGTTTGCATCTAAGATGCAGTTTAGAAAAGATGATAAGTGTTTAAGCATGGCTTTTTCTATGACTTTTGAAATAGTCGGTGTAAGAGTGATGGGCCTGTAGTTATCCATCAATGTCTTATCATCTTTTTTGTATATGGGTTTAACTATAGATAGTTTCAAGCCATCAGGAAAACAGCCTTGTTCAAAGGATAGATTTATTATGTGAGTCAAAGGTATACTAAGATATTTTGCGCAAAACTTTATGACTTTAGTACATATGCCATCTACTCCTACTGCATTGCTGTTATTTAGAGACATAATGAGTTTATGTATCTCATCTACTTCATAAGGCTTAAGAAATATAGTTTTCTGATTCAATGGTATTGTCAAATAATTTACACTGCCCTTTTCGTTTATTATTGGTTTATTTATATTTGTCAAGTTTATAAAAAAATCATTAAAAAGTGTAGCTATTTCAGTGGAGTCAGAATAAGTTGTGTGGTCAAGTTTAAGACAATTTATGGTGTTCAGTTCGGTGTCAGAAGGTGCATTAATAATTCGCCAAGTAGCTCTAGATTTATTTCTTTCCAACATTTGTATCTGTCATTCTACTGCAACTAATTAAAATTAATATTAATTATTTAAGTCGTAAGAGTAACATTTGTGATATACATATCTCTAATTTTTTTTGATCTATTGTCAAAAATCTATATTTTCCGATTATCTTCCAATTTTTTAAGCCAAGCCGATATTTTTCACCGAGAAAAGGCCAATAGTAAAATTGTCATCTAATTAGACTTTTATTAGTTCATCCCGCTCCCTCTTGTCGCTCGCGCCTGTGCTAAAGCGAAAGGCAGATAAGCCGGCATCCTGTTTCCTGTTCCTCCACTTCCGATGGGAAGAGGCGTTGATATGTGAGTTTTACATCGTATCTTTACTTAAATAGACATTATTTATTCACGATACGAGGGATAGGGCAGGCTTGTTTGCGTATTGTTCAAGATTTTCACGGATTCTTTGTAAAGTTAGTAAAAAAATGCAGGTCTTAGAACAGCCTTTGGGTTTGTACTTTTCTTTCACTCGCTCCCATATGCTCTTATGCTAGTGTTTCCGACTTTACCCCGAACCTAGAGACTTTTAAGAGCTACTTTACAGTGGACTACAAAGATATACAGGGTTACTGGTTAAGTCGACCCTAGATCCTTTAAGGGGTTATAGTTTCCATAATTTCTGACCACTTTTACTTGAAACACCCTATTTCCAAACTTAACCGTTTTCAAGATATTTAACTTTTAAGATAACTTTTCTTAAATACCATTTTTTTCCATATTGCATCATTTGTTTTAGAATCCTTGCATTTCATTTGTTTTTTTTTACAACAATTATGTAGTAGATAAGTGTCTTCAACATTCTGGGTACCTAAATTACCGTTAAGTGTGCTAACCGAGTCGTATTAGATGAATGATGCGAAAGAAGGAAAGAAATTTCCACGAAAATTTTTTTCTAATAGGAATATTCAAAAAAACTCTATGGCAGTAATACTGCAGATAATCTAAAAAACATCTACATTTCTTCAGCTATCTAACGAGGTATGGCAATCTTGGCTATTATTAAAAATAAAATAGAAATATCTTAGTTGAAAGTCTGCCAGGTAGTAGTAAAATTTTACTGTAGTACATCAATGTATGACTTTGGTCCTAGAAAACTAAATAAAATAATTCAAAATACGTACAAAATTACATGTATTAAACATTTGCTGTTACAATTCATGTTCCACATTGTCTGCCTCTGTTTCGCACACATATCCTCAGCCTTTTTCTCAATCCTCTTTTCACCCCGTAGTTAAACGCCGTCTTATTTCATCTGCTGCGTCGAGTATTTTTTGTCTCAACTCATCAACCGGTGTAATTGTGTTAGTTTCGTTATAAACTAAACTCTTCATGTGTCCCCACACATAAAAGTCCATAGCGGTTAAATCCGGACTTCTAGCTGGCCATGGTGTGAGCCCACCTCTCCCAATCTACTTATTTGGGATAAATTAGTG